>OX352247.1:4322642-4842416 GCA_947086465.1 Eupithecia exiguata
TACTCATCATCATCATCAGCCTATATTAGTCCACAGATGGACATAGGCCTCCCCTAATGAGCGCCATAGTTCCTTGTCTTCAGCTTCCCGCATCCAGCATCTGCCAGCATCAGGTAAATAAAAAAAAACAAAATTACCTAGTGCCACACAAGCAAAGTAGCAGGCTGGGGTACATATTACGTTTAAACCGAAATAATCGCCATGGATTACCGTTGTTGTTGCCAAAGTGCAGTTTTTATCTAAATCCAAATGTTATCATTTCATGCTACAGGTAGGTATGTACATACATTTATTTAGTAAATATCTAAGAGTGCCTATGTCGGTACCTACCTACTACTTTCCTCGAATGGTGTGATGTACAAGTACATAGATAACAATAATCATAAATAACCTGCCCTACCCTAACTTTGTTATCACCTTCACTGCCCCCTAGCAACAGGATTCGACTTTTACTATGCTTATTCACGCAGTTAACGTGTTACGGGTCTTCATCGAGCATGCGGGTCTTAGACGTAAGTAAAATACACGCTTCCAAAATTACACTCATTTTATTCAAAAATAATTATTTTTCATGCAATACATAGTTATAAATTATTTACTTATCATTAGGATTTAAACACACAATTAAGTAGTCAAAGGTGATATCACTGTTACAAAATGGCGTCTGTTCGACAAAATTTAAACATAGCAATTTGGATTGGTAAACTACGAAAGAAGTAGTACCTACCTAAAGGTACACTTTGGAAGTGAGCGTCTGTAGCGTCAGTGTCGCCGCGTCTGCGACGCCAAGACTGAGCGACAGATAGATGTTCTATACTATACTAATGACTGAAATTCTAGGGGACATTATCAGCTGAGTGCAGCGACACTAACGCGGCGTCTGTGCCGCTGTGACCGCGTTGGCAGACGCCCGCGTCAGTCGCTCGGCCGCGCTTAGTGTCGCCTATTTTGTTTTGAGGTAACTTTTTATAAAAATGGTATCTGTTAGCGCGGCGCAAGTGATGCGACTGTGTGTCTGTCGTCGGTATTCAAAGTCACCAAAGTGTCACTGTCGCCGCGTTAGTGACGCGGCGTCGGTGACGCTGTAGACGCTGCGTCCGTGACGCTTGGCTCGAAAGGGAACCTTTAAAGGGTACTGGCGGTCTTACGGGTCGTAATTTCCTATTTGCAGCGAGCATGATACATCACGCCGTGTGCTACAAACTATCTCGTTGTGAGCACTCCTTCCCCGTACTGGCTGTACGAACGCTTACTGCATAACATGTTACATTCCGTAACGCCACCGGTCAGTACCAGCTTAATACATACAATTCGTATCCTTTTCAAATCCGAGCGTATAAAATGAGTTCTATAGATCTTTATTATATACTCAAGGATTGATTGTAGGTACCTACTACTATCAAAGTGAACCCAAAGTAGATAGTAGTTTCTACAATGTCCCTATACAGCAGCTTTTATGACATATCATGACATGTACCTATTAACTTATGTAGTTTTATTTATTTTCTTATATATTTTAATTGTAAATTTTGTAATCCCTAGGCCCTTTAGCCAGCCAAGTATTGTAAAATCCCTTATGGTGTTTCCTTTTGTAACTTATTTGTGTACTAGAAATAACGACATCAAGTGTATATGTTATACCTACGGTGGAAATAAATGAAATGAAATGACTAGGTATCCGTTATATATCGGATTCGGAAGAGATACGGATCGTGCGCAAAAGCTCTACTCACAATGAAATAGTAATTAAGTTATAATAAAAATAAAAGTAGTAATAATGCCTGTTCATTCTGACTTAACTATCTTGATGCAATCAGCTACCTTACAAGTGGTCCGATTCCTTATCAAATCGGTAGATATACTTTTGCACCACCTCTGTTTGCATGGCACTCTATACAACAATCAGGTCAAATAAACCTTAGACAACGATGTTGTTCATAGATATAAAAAAAAAAAAATTGAATAACTTAATTGAAATTTCTGAGGTGACCAAGAGTCCTGTGTTTTAAGGAAGTAAAGCACTTGTGTACAGTAAAGCGAGCTTTAAATGTTTGACAAAATCGTTGTCCAAAGGTGGCAAGAGCTGATCTGATTAGCCAGCTAAAGTAAGTATTGTGTTAAATGCGAAAATTATCTTATGATAAGTAAATTTGATAAGCGACCAATAAAACATATACAAATAACAAAATCTAGTGAAGGGTTTATAACCCAAAGAAACTGGAAGAAAGAATTGGAAAGCGGGACTTATTACAAGAATTTATTTTAATCATTTTAATATTTTTAAATAATTACACCTTCTATTTAAATTTTTAATCATAGCCGAAATTTGTTCGATTTGGATTTTTGAGCGAGTTCTTTTGGCCGAGAATCCTACTCCTATGTAATTTTTTTAATTTCAATTCTAATTTAGATAAGGTTCAAAATCGAAGAAGGCAGTTTTAGTACAAATTTCCTTAGTACTAAAGTACATTAAGAGTAGAACAAATAAGTCTTACTAAGCAAATTGTTGACATCCTACTCTTAAACGTACTAAAGGTATAAAATCTAAAATATAATCTTCTATTGAAAATATAGATTTCAAGGCTACAGTAAGATTCTATGAAATATCATTTAAGTGAATTGATCTACTCTTACACAAGACCTTATAAAACAAAAAAAGTCAGTCACTCGTCAATCTATGTTTGAGTAACGATTTTCTATGGCATTAGCGTCACTCAAGCATATCTATGACTGAGTAAGCTTTCATAATAACGGCCCTTAGATTAAAATGCATTGGTTCAATTAAAATTATCATTATAATAACAATATGAGATTCCAATATTTTTTTTGACAAAAACATGGAACAAAGATTTTTTTAACAGAGTAAATAAAAAGCCACCGGCGCTATTGTCCGTAAGACGTCCCAAAGATTTTCGGTTGAACCGACTAAGGTTTCGTGGCTTAGTTGGTTAGAGCACACGTACTGAGGGTGGGGCGCGGGTTCGAGTCCCGCCGAAATCGAAAATTTTTGGGAATTTCTTTCATTTTTTAGAGTAAATAATAGTCAGATATAATCATTATACACAAAGATTCTCAAAATGAGCACAAAAAGGCAATGGATAGGTATACGAGTACATTATTGCCTGCAGTTGATTGAAATCATAAAATTGTCTAGAAGTATGAAAAATCTATATAATATTAACAAAAAGATTTTGCGCGTAACTTGCTTAAAGCCAAATAATAACATAGACAAAAACAAAATAACATTATTAATTATATAACTCTTGTGCTAAACATGGAATTACACATTTATATTGATCGATTGAGGTAAATAAAGGTGGGTAGGTAACTTTGTCCTTTTTAAATTTAATGGTGTAGTTTAATTAAAGTAATTTACATTGTTTATAAAAATTTCTTTCTTTCTATCTCTTGCTTTATATCTAAGGTATTACAAGTAACATTGTGATTTATAGTAGATATGAATTTATATGTAAACATAAGGTTGACCCAGCAATAAAGCAATACTCTTGGCTGATTTACTTCTTTATATAAAACCAGAATACTTATAGAATGTGATTGAGCTAAGCGTTATCTACCCTGACTCTCATGAGATTGAGACATGTCCTCGACGGAACCTTCTTAAATTCTCACTTTTATATTTATTTGTTTTCACCAGGACAGTCGCAGAAAAGTTGAATCTATAGGTACTAATATTATAACTGCGAAAGTGTTGTTGTTCGTCCTTCCTTCAAGCCCTAACTAAGCAACCAATCGGCTTGTTTTTTGGCATGGAGTTAGTGGAAAGGATGGAGAGTACCATATATATACCATACCACTATACTATACTTTTTATCCCATAAATCGCGTGCGAAGCCGCTAGCAGCTAGTAAGAAATATATTACTCTTATGCAGTTTAAAATTTAAGTATGTATGTTAACTTACTATAATATTAATTTAGGATAACGTCAGCTAAATACTTTTTTTCCGAGTTTTTATTTTTTTCACCCTGTCTAGGGGAGGGCGATACTGAACGCGACAGTTTTTACTTTTAGCGTCAGTATGGTTGCATTAAGTCTTAATTTTGAAATATGCACACTGTATTGTATAAACGATTTTTATTTAGTAATAAACGATCTCTCATGCTGCCCTGCTTAGTTCGTTCTGATCTGCGCGGGACAGCATCAGAGATGACGTGTTCTCAATCCCATTCTATAAATAACCAGTTTAGAGAAATTACATCCTTATGTCTGGAACTGTGCTGATTCGGTGACACGCTAAGCATCAACCCTAGTTTAAACCTTCTTTATGTCTTTAGATCCCTGCCGATATTTTTTCACATTGACAGAGCACCCAGCTTTTCTGGTAAGAATTGATACCAGCACCAAAAACACAAATTGTTGTTTATGATTGATGACTTGTGGTGTTTACCCCCAAATAATCAAACGCATCTCACATTTAAGCACGTTTCAAGTTGCGATTTTTTGACAGTTTTCAATGAACATCTTTAAAAAAAAAAAATTAACTGTGTCTTTGTAGTTTTAACTAGTAGACCGTAGGTATTTAAGTAGCCTCTCAGTGTACTTTACCCTGGCTTATTCTATGTTTTTATTATAAATTTAGTTAAAGTAATTGTACTTATTTACCTATTTGCGTGTACTTTGTATGTCTAATAAACTATTTCATTTCATTTCAAAAATTCGTCACTTGAGACGTGCATATATCTGAGTTGCATTTGAGTATTCGGCCGTTACAGTTTCCTGATAAATTGGCTTGGACAATATCTGGCATCTACGAAAACTTTTTTTAATAATATCCCAAACATTTTTGATTTCGGCACGATAATTTTTTTTTTCGTGATATTATTAAAAAAGTTTTCGTAGAAGATTTACCCAGTGCGCGTAACGCACTATAAAGCAAAAAGCTAAGAATATCTGTCATATTGTCATTGTGTGTCTATATTGACATTTTATCTCATTATAAATGCTAATTATGATAACCAATATAGGTACTAGATCTAGAACTAACGCCGTTCAAGACTGTGAAAGGTATACAGGGTTATTGATAATTCGTTGACACTGCGTGAACTGAAGATTCTGTCCAATCGAACCTTCACGAACACGTTCGTGAAGGTTCGAATGCGATGAAGGGTTGAATGACGCCAGGTCTAAATTCTTAATTTGATATTGGTAGTAGGTATTATTCAATTATCCTTCTTTAGAGATGCTATTTTTATTACCAATAACCCTATATAATACTGAGGCCGTAAAAAAATACTGTTATAAGTCGCATAGATAAAGACTGGGATTGAAAATTACAGTATGTATCTTAGTATTCCGCTTCGATCAAATATGATCTGAGCAACACACCGTGAGAAAGGTTTAACTAGCTTAACATAACTTTCAATTCCAATCTTTATATACCTATGCGACTTTTATATGTATGTCTCCAAAGAAAAGCTGCCTAATTTATAAAACTATCCGAAACAACGCTTTTAAACTTTTAACCGTCTAAAATATCTGTTAACTTCAAACCACAAGTCACAGGACATCGATTTACACTGATTTACATTGTTTTACGTATCGCGCAGTTCTGATTTATGCCGGTACAACGCTCGGAGCCACGCGGCGTATATTGACGTTTCCTAGAACGCCGGCACTTCCTTCTTTACCACGTTCTTAGATGTCGGGTCTTCTAGAAAAAAAAGTATATAAAAGTACGAAAAAAAAACAATAAAAACATACTTTTAACCTCTAGGTCTAGCTTGTCTGTGAATTTGTGAACGAATTTTGAACGAATGTCCTCTAAGAGTATCTTAAACAACAAAACTACTAATCCGAATGTTTAAGAGCGAATTAAACAAAAAAAACTTTACAATCTATAAGGTTCTTTTTATTATGATATAGGTTATAGAGAAGACCATTTATTTATTTCAGAAGCTATACCTTTTCCACGATCTTATTTTCTGTTTGTTTCATATGCACGACCATGTGCATATGAAACAGTCCTATTTGTTGACAGGTGAATGAATGAATGATAAAATGCAATATTTAATAAACACATGCAATATTTCAGACATCTGTCGACAGGTTCGACTTTAACGAATCAACATATTCGCATATCAGGACTTTAGATTTTTATCGAGTCGACAAATGTATGTAAAAAGATAATTCTAGATGATTTTTGAAAATGTATTGCAAATAGGTAACCCACGATGCAAACATTGCAAAACCTAGGAGAGAGGCCTTAGAGGCTGCCCGGTCAACGTGCGCAGCGTGGACGTAACACTGCCGGCGAGGTGCAATGTCTCAGCTGGCGCCACCGTCGCAGACTTCTCTCAACCTTCTATGCTTTCTGATCTCGGGTGTTAGTAGACCAGCCCGAGCAATGAGCGTCGAATTTGTTACGCTATCTGAGTCATTTATCCCGCTACCTGTGTCAATCGCCCCGTTAACTGTATCATTTGTCCCACTGCCTGTGTTATTTGTTCCGTTATCTGTGTCATTCTTCTTTACCTAAGCCTGAGTCGGCTGCGTGGCCGCTTACATCTCGTGGAAGCCACTCAAATCTACCTACGAAGGTTTAAAAGTCTTCTAAACTAAAACACTGTTCATCCATACCATGCGTGGTTGGATGCAAACGCTGCAACACCTGCGTGAGATCCAGCCCGGTCAACGTCCTCAGCGCGGGCGTCACGTTGCCGGCGAGCCGCGCGATGTCTCCGCTGGCGCCACCGTCGCCGACCATCACGATCTCGTCTGTCTTAGCCAGCGGGGCGGACACTTCTGCTGCGATCTGGAAGCGGAAATGGAGGCATTAGTACACGAAAGCAAATGATCCCCCACAGTTACGTTACGTCCACTGATTAACGTGGCTCCACCAAACAGGGTGTTCTGCAATAATCACCACGCTTGGTAGGTTTGGTGATGATGACATCTCAGTTGAGATGTTAAAAATGTACAGAACGAAGCTGCTGCCCTTAGTCGGATCTTACGACATCCACGGGTTAAATTGCATTGGAAGGGTCGATTCTTGCGTAACGTAACGACATTTACGTAACAAAAAGGTTAGGAACCACTGCTCTAGATGAATATTCTGAACCTGGGGCCTCTTCCATATCATACTGACACTCATCATATCATATCATACTACAATCCTTCAGTTCCTAGCAGCTGGAAGGGTAAGTGGCAAACTCTGAACGCCGCTGTCCTAGGGGTGAACACATTAAAGTGGCGATCACAATAGGCCTACCATGGCCGTAGTGATAAGAAAGCCACCAAAAGCAAATAAAAAAAAAACATACTGACGGTTTGCGAGCGATTTCAAAACGAGGCGAGGGCGCTACGTAATAGCAGAGCTCGCCGCGCACTCGACTCGCTTTTAAATCGCTCGCGAATCGCCAGTGTGAAGTCTATGGCTCTTACGTAACCTACCGCTATTTCAAAATCACATGATGCAATTCCTTGTAATTCAGTGATAGCAACCTAAGCAAAAGCAGGAAATCATATTTTATCCTGTAAACTATAGATAAGAAAATTTTGATACGAATAAATATGCATCATGCATGACTCAAAAGGATTAAGATATGTATGTTTACGATAAAACACGAACACTTGTAGTTTTATCAGAAGCTTAGTAAATGCAACACAACTGCATTATTTAGGTATACCTTCTGCATGAGAAAAATTCACAGCAACAGCCTAGAGTCAGAAAGTTCGCAGCATTACACCTCCGTACATGAAAAGCACGCTAAGCCGTTGGTCCAGTGTTGCCAGATCGAATTCGACAAAAAGAGGTAGAAAGTCGAGTAATAAATCAGTAGATTGCAGGCCTTTTGCCCTTTGCTTTGGCCAATATCCACTCGGCGTCTGCTTTGCCGACGTCACCTATGGCGGTCACTTCCACCAATAACTTTGGTATTGCATTAGCAGAGTAATAATAAGAGGGTTTACCTTAGGAAGAGCCTCAAGCACCAACGCCATGATGGCCGCATCTCCGTACTGCTTGTAGACCTTTGCTTTGGCCAGCATCCGCTCGGCGTCTGCTTTGCCGACGTCGCCGATGGCCGTCGCCTCTGCCAGACCGATGACTTTGATGCGTTCTCCGTCCGCTTTAGCTGCTTCAATTGTTTGGGTGCTGGAAGAGAGAGGTAACCGAAAAAAAAAAGAATAGTTAATAAGCAGAGAAGGGTATTCAAATTTAACGAGTTCATCTGTGTGTCATCTGGCATTTTTTACTTCTTCTTCTTTGAAGATCCGTACAATGAGATCTTGTTCGAAATTTAAACTAATCTTTATTCAGAAGGCGAAATAAAAGACGCATTCAGCGAAACACATAACCGAACTATAACTAGTAGAAAGTGTACAAAGTAGAGTATGTGCTCTTCCTCAAAGCAATCTTTGTCTTGGGCGTGATTAAATCTCTCTCACACTCAGGATTCTAGTACTGCTTTAACCCCTCGGTGCATAATGTAAATAATAATAATAATTAAGCCTTTTATTTCCAAACTCCTTAAGTGACTATGTACAAAGTTTTATTATTAGTATTTTTGCTTGTTAGTAGGTTATTAGGTACTTATATAATACTAGATATTATTTACAGTTGTAGTGAGTTGGATCCCTTCTTGAGTAAAGGCCTCCTCCATATTCATCCATGACTGTCTGTCGATTGTCTGATGATCATAATGTAAATATGTAACAAATAAATAAATAATTAATCGGTGCATCGAGTGCGGAAAAAGGGACTCTACTTTTCCCACTGCTGCGAAAATATAAAACGTTAATCTAAGTAGGCAGTTTCGCGGCATTGGTTTTTTTTTCGCCTAATATATACAGGATAGTTCGAATTTCGAATAAGATTTCGAACAGTGAGCAAACCGGGGTTTTGTTTACACATGTAAACAAAACTCGAAATCACAAAATAACTGTTATGACTACATAGTCATAATAGTTATTTTGTGAGTTTCGAGTTTAGACATTAATATAACCAAACATTTTCTCGCTAGTGGAGGTCAAAAGTTGTATATTTAACTCGAGAGCAAATGTTTTTTGTTTCGTGCCTTTTAAATCCCTCGCTAGCTCAGCAGTCTACTTTAGAGAAACTGCTACAAAAAATAGTTTTTCCCACTAGTTGAACACAACAGTTTTTGAGTACGGAGTGTGAAAAATATTTTCCACCAACATTCCTAACCGAACCGAATTACGTTAATTAAAGAGATAGTTTATTACCGTTTTCCCTCGGCGATGGTCTGCAGACGGTAAGCCTCAGCCTCGGCCGGTAAGCGCACCGTTGCCATCAACTCTTCTTCACGGCGCATTATCTCTTGTTGCTCCACCTGGAATTGTATGTCTCCTTTTACTTCTTTGAGATTATTGATAGATAGAATAAAACGTCAGTCTTGAAGAGTTCGTTCGTTCGTTTGACAGGAAGATCTCCTTAACTTTCCTGTCAAACGAAGCTATTCACACTGATGTCATAAAGGCTTAAGTTTGGATGTTTGTTACCTCTTATCCTCGTATCTATAGAACAGATCGGGTTGAAGCTTACCCCCAATATGTTAAGTCACTACCTCGACCTCGACTCAACCTCCAAATGCGTTTCGGTAGTATGCTTGATCGTACAAAATTTCTCCACTCAGACTTACCATACAAAAATTTCTATTACGATTGGTGAAATAATGTCATCTCAAGGTACGTCACGACCTATCTTAAACACTCCTTAAAAGGGTTTGTGTATAAAGCGCGCTAGGATCTGTGAGTAAACTTAACTCTTAGCAGAAAGCGAAACTTTTATAGTGTGGCATTAGCCTAAGGAAATGGCAGCGATCACAATAGGCCTATCATGGCCGCAGTGATAAGAAAGCCACCAAAAGCAAATAAAAAAAAAAGGAAATGGCAAGCATAGGTCATTCCAGCAATACAAATTTTAATACAAAAGTTAAGATAAATAAAAGCTACCGATAAATTTTCAAATTTGAAATGGAGTTGCTCACCTCGATTTGCTTACGCCTCTCCACGACTTCGATTTGTATTTGTTCGTTTCGGATCTTCTGCTTTATTTTCGCGGCTTGCAGTTCGTAAGCTAATGTTGCCTCGGCTTTCTGAAATGTAAACGAAAACTTTACCTTCTTGCCTTACAGTACCTTATTTGCTCAAATAAAAAGTATTCACGAGAAATTCACGGGGATGATTTTTATTTAAGGCCCAACAGGAAACTGTGAAAACTTGCAAATATCACATTGATATTTGCGGAACGCCAGTGTCGTCATTTAAAGTTAGATCATTTCTAAAGGATGTCATGAAAAAGATGGAAAACAACTATAGCTTAGCCAAACTCCTTGTAGAATTTTTGTAAACAAACCACGACACAAATAATTCGACTTACTTGCTTGGCATCGAGTTTCAGATATAACTGTAAACAATATTTATTGAAGGAAGGATCTCAAATCGACAAGTAATGTTTGTAATTTCGTATAAGAGGATGCGGCAACAGAATTAATTTTAGGTTAAATATTGGCGGTTTGTTTACAAAAATTCTACAAGGAGCTTGGCTAAGGTATATTTTAGTGTGGTTTTTGATCAATCACCGCATCAGAAAGTTGTAATCGTAGAAACTGTCTCGTGATTCCGTAGGTGGAGGGTAGATAAGGGAAGCCATACACGTCCCGATTTTTTGTCTGATAGATGCAAGCTGTCACTGTCATACGTCATTGACAGGTGACAGACAGTCGGATGACGTGAGTGTCAGACAAGCCTGGAGCGCGGGAATGCCAGATGATCTGGGGGCCGTGGCCGGCGAGGTGCTGCTTGGCGATATGTGAACAGTGGCGAGCCAGTGTTTCGGTAATTGTATTTAACATCGTACCTCGGACTCTACAGATAGTATATATTTTATAGCGTATGCAACTAACCGAAGGCGATTTGTGTATTAAGAAATGAACGCTTGTAGACAATCTGATCCGACAATTAGCCAAAAAATCGAACGTGTATGGCAAGCCTTAGCCCTGTATTCGCATTTCAGTATCTTATTATCAACTGACATTACCAAATTTGCCCACAAGTGTGACAAATCTACATAATCCGTTATGCATAAAATCTTACCGCAGTATTAACTTCCATGTCGAACTGCGCTTTCTGCAGCTTGAAGAGACGTGTGTTGTCTTCGATCCTGGTGTCCATCGAGTACTTTACGTCCATGGCGCTCTTCTCACATTCTGCTTCCTACAACAAATAACATAAGTTTAACAAAAGAAAGCTGTAAATGTTGTGTGTTAGTGTTGTGTGTCGTCCGAGTGTGCAGATGGACATCCCTAGTTTAGAAAACCTAGTGAGGGTAGCTGCAAATAATGTTGCCCCTGCTTCGGAGAGGCGGTAGCTCCAGTACTCCAGTCATCCCGTGACCACGGCGGTAAGCCTGTCGAAACGTCGGGAAAAATAGGTAAATAAACGCGATAAATACCCGTTAAATAGTATTAATAATTATGTGTTCAGATCGCGTAAGCTTAAAAATATTGAAAGCTGTAGGTAAACGCAAAACGAACATACAAGGTTCATTATTACGCAACAAAACCTTGAACAAGTTCTTAAGTAACTTAGAAATATGATGATGAAGATGTCTCCCAGCCGACATCGACTACGTTGACTGCGTTGCTAGGCAATTCACCATTAGAATCCTACATTATCGCTGATGAACATAGGCGATAGAATATACTCGTGCGAAGCCGGGGCGGGCCGCTAGTGTTTTTTTAATAGGACCACCTCGGAATCATCCTCTATGCAGCCGCAAAAGAATCATCCAAATCAGTCCATAAATGACGGAGAAATCGATGGACATACATAAAAAACATACATACAGCCGAACATAGACCTTCCTCCTTTTTTCGTAGTCGGTTAAAAATTCTAAAACCAACAATGACAATTTGACTTTGAACCATCACCACATTAAAACGGGTGCACCAAATTGCTTCAAATTTATACTAAGAACACGCTTCATTTTTGACATCTTTAGAAAAATAAGCAAATATCTATGATATTACTTGTCCAAGCTATTCAATAAAAGTCGATGCACGATATGCAACTAAAGGTTTAGGTCCTTTTTTGACAAGTGAATAAACGCACGTACCGCTACTTATTTGGGTGGTTGCTCCGAAATGATAGGGCACGAAATGCCATTAATCCATTCAATGGATTCAAAATCAGTTCAATTCAATAATTCATTTGGGAGCAACGATTGGTCAGACATACTCGTAGATGTAAACTTTACTTAAAATCCCATTTTTGCGTCGATCGATGAAAATCATGCAATAGTAAATTCGAGTCAGCTAAACATCGGTCTATTCCTTTTTCAGCGTACACCTATTTCTATTGGAGCTATACTTAAAACGAGAACTCTCAGTTAGAAACGCTAGACTCTTTTGGACGTTCAGCAGCAAATTAGATTAAAAATTAATACCAGTCCTAGTTACCCGACAACTCGACAGACGGCTGACAGAAACTAATCGGCTTCTGGTGGATTACAGTGAATTTCCGAGTCGTTCGTTATATCCGAGCGATTAACTAGGTCACACAACCTACATTTATTTTTAAGATTTACAACGATAAACTGCATTGCGGTGTATTGGTGGACCTCATTTCGGTTTTCGTCTCAATATTAATCCATTATGCGTGAGGTCTTGCTGGCATAAACAGCCTCACTCTAACCAAAAGCGCAGCATCATCTTAATGGGACCTTTACAGGTTCCGAAGATGCCGCGGATGCAATGCAGTAGCACTCAAACCCATATCCCTAGCACACACCAATGTTCCCGAGGTAGTGACCGTGGTTCTGTTCTGAACACATGTAGGTTACTGTCGGAAGTTTCTAGCATATCAGCAGTCCTTACCCGTATCCCAGCGTCCCTGTTAGCCTGGGCGACTCCCACGTCCGCGTCTCTCTTCACATTCGCCGTCTGCGCCTTCCCCAAGCTGGCCAGGTACTGTACGTCATCGTACACGTCCTTGATCGTGAAGGATAGAATCTCGATGCCCATCCGGCCGACGTCGGGCGCCGCCACCTCGCGAACCAGACCTGCGAACTGGTCTCTGTCCTTGTACACTTCTTCTACAGTAAGAGTTCCTGTAACAATGATAAGGTGCGATTTAGAATTAGACAATCTATATCAGGTCAATCTAGAAGGTAGTGGAGCTCGTGGATCGTGTATGTAGTAGGTACACGATGCCTGTCGACTAATAGGACCGAGCATGATAAGGTAGATTCAAATATCTACACAAACGAAACGAACGAAAAGAAACGACTTCTAGTGCATAGTGTACAGGCGCTGAAATATACACCGTACATAGTAGGTAAACAGTACCTCAGGTGTGTACTGTCGTAAGTCGTTTCTTAGGCGTTTTAAAATGCTAAATGCTAACCTGTCCGGTGTGTGTGTGTAGTTCCTTTAAATGATCTTTAGGAACCGTGAATGAAACTAGTAGGATAATCCGCCACGTGGGGCATTTCCAGCCACTACAGTGAATAAGGTACAAAATACTAATTTTCGTTATTAAAGGAAACAAAAAAAAAAATCATTCGTTCCCAGATTCTATCCGAAACTTCGAAGCGTTATATTTGCTTGGTCAAGGGGTCCCCGTATATCATAAATTCGGGAGACATAATCGTTTCGCGAATTCCATTGTTTGTCGAGTTTTTTCGCCGGGAAATATGCAAATTCGAATTAAGTTTTAATTTACGGGAACCTTCGTATAAAGTTCGAATTACCCTACGTTCCATTTACATAACTTTCTTCAGCTTATTATTATCAGGAAAATGATAAAGTGGTAATGTATTACATTTCTGAGACAGTTTTGTTTCATTAATACATTTTATGAGGTTTAATTATTTGAGTCCGACAAGGGTTAAAAACCTAATTAAAATTTGCATACTACAATATGAAACATGCCAAAACCAGAGCAACAGGCATTATTCCTTATCAACAATTAATTTTCTGTTGTCGAGGCCAGATAAGGGAAAGCGATTACCTTCTATCCATAATTAAAATCTTAATCCAAAATCACAGCTCGTAATTCCTTAAATAACATCAATTTCCTGAACAAAAGTCACATTTTACTTCCACAGGCAGTTGTTTTATGTAGAAGTAATAGTATATGTACTATGCCTTACAAACTGTAAAGAGGGACGTTTCATTACCTACTGTTATTCTTTTTGATCTTAAGCAAATGAAATGGTCATCTTAGGCAATTTGCCTACATGTTTGCTTGTTTACATCATAGGTACATTCTTATCTTTGTTCGTACACTGATTTCTATAATTAACTAATCAGTAATCAAATCTCTTATCATTATCAATGACGTCAATTCGGCAAGGAAGGAACTAATTGACAAGAGATTTGATTATTGATTATTTAATCAGCAAACGGCTGTACCTAAAGCGGAATGCAAAGATTTTCTCTTGTTCAATGACGTTTTACAACAGAGAGAGCACATAAGGTTTGATCACTGCACCCGCTTCAAGTGGCCTCTACAAATAGCACAAAGCTTTCTGCATTCAAGTATTACGGACATAGCATGTATGGTATCTGGTTCACTTCTGAAACCGGAGTTAGGTAGTTCGGTTGTATCGAGACGGCATCCAAACGATCCATCTTTGTATGGAATTTGGTACAGCGCCACTAGCGTGCTGACATGGAACTACGAAAATCCCATACAAAATAATGGAACGGTTCGACGACGACGTCTTGATACTAACTGAGTAATAAAACTCAGGGCTATAATAAGATATTATACGGTCCATTTTTGTGTGGGATTTGGTACAGCGCCTCTAGTGTGCCGCCACGGAACTACGAAAACTCCATACAAAAAAACGGAAAGTCTCGATGAAGACGTCTCGATACTACTGAGAAATAAAACTCAAGAGCTATAAGATACTATACGATCCATTTTTGTATGGGATTTGGTACAGCGCCTCTAGCGTGCTGACACGGAACTAACATCCCACACAAAAATGGAACGTCTCGATACTACTGAGAAATAAAACTTGGGTTATGAGATCTAATGGTACTCACTTTTTAACGTTAAAACTCGTGATGCCGATGGTTAGCGATAGCGGCACCAGAACAAAACGAAGTAATTCCATTCTTGCTGATTTATATCATTACACTTTACAAATCACTAAACATTTTGTAGCTTTGTACAATACACAAACAGTTAACTTTGATACTTTGGAAGACCACTTTTGTTACACTTCTTTGACAGTTTGCTTGGTGTAGATAAGTATCCTATTATTTGAGTTGATAACGTGAAAGAATCTGATTGCAATTTCTTTGTCCGATAAGCTAAACTGAAATATATAATTTCGGTAATTCCAGTGTGAAAGGTCCACTATGATGTGACACTTAAAGTTACAAAAATTTCGTTTTTGTTTTAAAAAAAGTGTAGGAAAAAATATATGTCTTCGTACGGGACGTACACGGTCAAACGCGTCTATGTTAAGTGCGTGTGTTAGTTAGTCGATCTGTCCTATACCTACAACCTTGAATCGAATCCCATCGTAAAACAATAATAAAATTAGCACATGTTGCGAATAACAATAATCAATTAATTTGCATTTAAAAACGCAACCAACTAGTCCATTGTTAATCTAATCAACGTCGATGGCATCATCGCTTAAAACAATGTTTAAATATAACAACACTAACAAAATTAAGTACATACCAATTTCGTTCAATAAATAACGAATAATTGATAAAGATAAGGATTGCTCAATTAATTACGAACGATGAGATAAAACCCACTAATCTGGTAACATTTGATACGCTTTTTTAAATCACGGCAAATCACTCTGACACATACAAGAGAACCGAACGGTTCTTTTTTTATAAAGAATTATATTAAATTATAAAAAAAAATGCCTTTATTTCATTTATTAACAGACAAAGTTTTCCTTTAAAGTATTCACGAGGAAATATTAACCGAGGTTGATAGAAACATTACAAAACGAACACTGCCGACTCTCGCAGGCGTTTAATATATCAACTGAGCACCCACGTCCTCGGTGCGAGACATTGCGATCAAGACAGATGGGAAATGTGGTCTTAGAACCTGGGGTTGATTTATTTATTTATACTTGTATTATTTTCCAAGTTTATGGAATGTTTGACATATATTGTTTTGCTTAAGATTACCGGTTCAGATAACTTGTTGTAACTGTAGAAGACCGTGTTTACGTAATTATGACTTGCATATTATCCAGAATTATTTATTTATAGATTCCTCCTTATTCATAATTAATAGTCTGCAGATTACTATTTCTCACTCTGTCTTCTTCTATTGACATATGGGAGTCAGAGTGAGAAAAAGCATTGTTTATCAGCTGTTTTAAGTTAACAGACCATTGTGAATAAGTGTGTTAGTACTTACAGTGACGTTCATCGATAGGTACCGAACCCCCCTGTAAGGTTTGGTGTCAACTACTACATATAAATACTTACAGAAATATTTTATAACTAGAAAATAAAATTTTAAAAATATATATTGAATATTATATTTATTTTCTCTTGCAAAAGATAATTGTTTAAAATTTTTGGCTTATGTTTAATATAATGCTAGTTATCTTGTTTTGCAAGAGACTGGTGCCCGTGAGAGGTTCGAAAACCTGTGGTACGGGTGACCAGGGCCTTACTCCGCAGGATAATTTGGGATACACGAGTACATATGAAAAGACGGTTAAACTATTTGTTTAAAACATAACAGAAGTTAGACCTAGTAAGTTTGTATTAAATAAAAACAGATAAAAACAAAACATATTAATATAGCACACTGTTAAAATTATATAAAGACAACCAGCCAGGAGGTTACCTATGGATGAGTACCACTGTACATTGATTATGCAATTGCTACACTACAGTTGCGCATCTTTATCTAGGATCGATTTTTGAATAGATGTTTTTTTTTATTAACGGATTTCTAATCATGTTATATTCATATTTAATTTAAAGTCAACGCACTAAAAACTGTTCACTTCGACACTCAAACGATAAATACAGAAAAATCTTTCAGAATTCATACATCCATATTTTACGGAAATCTGAGAATTCTTATCAGAACACCCCATGCTTTTCCACAAATCCTATTGCAGAGGCAATAAGAGCGATTATCGCAACATTGTAGACTTATCATTATTTACATTGCGAATGATATAAATGTAATTGTGATAACGATGTGGCATGATCAGTAGATACCTATTTAAAAGTCTCTTACGAAAATAGACCGCTTATCTTTTCGTGTTATTTTAAAAGGCAAATATTAAAATAAAAACCTAGAAATCACACAGAATATATTAAAAAACGGTCTACATTTTTAATTTGAGATAAAATATTAGTTTGTTCCTTAAAAGTAGACTTAGTATCATAGTCTTTAGATTATAATTATGATCATGTAGGTTAGCTTGCAAGAAAAGTGTTCAAAATAAGACCGTATCCAACTAATACGTAACACCTAATCCAACTAAAGGCATTTCATTTCATTCATCTCTTTAAAACTGCAAAGGAAAAGCGAAATGATTACCCAGTTTTTGCCGTGACCCGTTTTTGCCTTCCCTTCGCATGTTGGAATTCCAAATTGCCCTGAAAACTGTCTACGACATACGATGGCATTAATCTTGAACCCAAACATTTTGATGTATAAATGCGCTTCTTGCTAATAATATAATAAGAAAAAACACCGTTTAATTTATAGTATAAAATTTGACATGCCTAAGTGCTTATCTTGTAAGCCTAAAGAAATAAAAAGATATTGAAATCTGAAATCTAAAAATTTGAATTTCACGAGAGTCGTGGGTTATGTTTCTATGTAGTTTGCGGACACTATTACCTCCGAGCATCAAAACAGCTAATGCGATTTTGATAAAAGGTGTTTTGTAAACCTACCAGTTAACACAGAAATCGTGTAACAAGTAGGTACTTGGTGATAACTGATTGATCATTATAGGTTAATGAACTAGTTCAAATATCGCACTTGACATAGGTCAATTTCTTCAAAACATCCATTGTGTTATGCCCTATTTTCAAATGTTAAGCAGATGCCTTGACACCGTTTTTAAGGGCTTGACATTTGACTATACAAGTATTCATACCATAGTCGCGTTGCTTTTGTGAGGAAAGTGGTTCAGGATTTTTATGATCGTGAAAACCTTTTATTTCAAGTCGGAGACATTGAGTAGCTGTGTTCAGTTGCTGTAAGAAATATTTTTCTGTTGTGATAAACTCAAAGTGATTGGAAGGGGTGTCGAAAAAATACATAGATACGTGGTTTTTATAATGTTCGGTACCTACCTCAAACATGAAACACTATTTTATTGCAGTTGTCTTCAGCAAAGTTAGTCAGGTTAGCATGGTTTTGCAAGGAATATTTACAAGGTCACGCAATCAACCTTTAACATCCTGAAAACTGCAATAACTCTATCTTATAAACTCTTTGCAGAACCATTTCATTTCATTGATGTATTGGGTTAGCTAGTTGTCTTCGTAAGAATGTTTGTGAAGCCTTTTGGCCTCGCGACTTTCTTTATGAGTATACTTCAAAGGCGTTTAAGAGATACTTAGCCTTTTGTTTGTAGCATTTCGCGTTTCTTTTTATAGATAGAAGACATTTTTATATTATTACTAGCAGCGCCTCGCGGTTTCACCCGCGTAGTTCCCGTTCCCGTCGGAATTTCGGGATAAAAAGTAGCCTATGTCCTATTCCAGACTATAATCTATCTCTGAGCCAAATTTCATCCAGATCCGTTTTGCCGTTCTGGCGTAATAAAGGAACAAACATCCATCCATCTATCTATCCATCCATCCATCTAAACTTTCACGTTTATAATATTAGTGAGATTCGCAAAGAATTTTTATATTTAGGCACTAACTATAATTGTAACAGATAAGATAGTATCGTAGCTACAAATACAGATTTTCTTATTCTTACTCGTTGTTTATTCCGAAGTCTTTCATTATAGGCAGATGACCATGAAAAACCGCTCCAAAGGTAGTCTTTTTTAAATATTTTGGAAATTATAGTTGTAAGTATATTTACCTGTCCGAAGACCGAATTTATTGGTTAGAATAGGGATATAACAATGAACATTGTAACGCCCAAAGAAAGATTTAGGAAGGATTTTGTTTCTTGCAATAACGCTGTCTTCACATAATCTTTTTCCATATTTTAGGGTGCTTCCAGTTATCAAGAGCAAAATCTATCTACAAAATACGTCTAATTCTATAAAATCTATTCGGTCGCACGTCGCAAGTGACATACGCGGCCTTCGAGCAATATCTTTACGAGATGATGCATGCTCATTGCCCATTGCTCATTGGAGTAACGCATCATTAAACTCCAACGACCAACCCGGTCATTATATTCATTGAGACGAATATCTTACGTAAGTACAGTCAGCGTCAGATATATCCAAGCGTTCGGCATAGCCAAAAAATATAGAACTTCCAGAAGGTATATAGAATGATAACAAAGTAACCATAATATCGAAGTATTTAAACATGACAACATGTGCATCGTATATACAACTTTAATGCTACTATTGTAAAGAGCACATTTTTGGCATCTTTATTATTAAGTATTCAAGTTGCGCACTTTTGAGCTTTTTCAATACTAAGACATTGTAGGTTATACTCTGATAGCGTATATAAAATTGAACGTAGGAAGATATGTATTTATTGGCTACACTGGACGCTCAGTTTTTCTGACTCTGACTCTACAGTCAGTATAAAGCTTCTAAAATTCAAAAGAAAATAATGAAAGGTGAAGAAGTTCCAATTCCAAAGAGCTTTAGTCTCAAAGTAAGGACTTAGTAGAGTAATTTTAAGCATGGTTGATTTTAGAAAGCGATCAACCCAAATCACTCAGTCAAATTGGTAACCTAACCGAAAAGGACCTATTACCGTGAACAAACACGGTAACCTCTTACCAATGCTAAAGAGCTTTTAGGGTATGCGGATGGAATATCCTACTAAATTCAAATTTTATTATTCTTTTCTACCGAACGGGATAAAAAGGTGCTAAAAATAAGAAAACAAGTTTAAAACATTCGATCCATTGAAAGCAATCAATACTTACTCTCATTATTTTCTCAATCAAAGAAATTCATCGATAATTATAAAACAGACCAAAAAGAAAGACTGGTCTACTTGCTTGTTTCGATAATTTGCGATTCTGCAAACCAGTAGTTTTATGATTGTTACAAATTTCCACAACCACGTTAATATACTTTTTTATATTGGCTTTACGAATTCCCGCAACGATATAATTGACATTATCAACCCTAGGAATATTTGCAAATATCGTCACGCGCTTGAATTTTTGTGCAAAACCATTGAATTTCCGATGAAATTTCACTAGCGCTGTTACAAACTTATTAAACAAGAATCATTATTTATTTTTTATTCCATTGCAAATGCAATGAAATATCTTGCTGATATCAGCAAACCCGCTACAAAACCAAACAATAAATAATGCTGGACAATCTACACAACATCGTTTAGACCCAAACAGAGCAGAGCTTTTGTTATGGGTACTAGATAACAGATATAATTAATACATTATACCAATTTTGTTGCAGTTTTTCGTATAAATTCGTGTGGAAATATGGTTTCCCGCGTGAACAAAGGCTTGGCAGTGGGGACCACCGCACGCGGTGCCCGCGGCGGGACTGACCCAGCTACCGTCCCTGAGTACTCGTCCTACTGCGAAAACCCTTTGTTCCAGTTCCAATTTGATGGCTTGGATAGGATCCGCATCTAATTACTATTACGTGTTTGGCTGGTTTTTGACAATGGACGAAATACAGGTACATATCTTTTTGTTCTTATTTTATTGCTTTGGCATGTTGACGGGAATAAAATACAGCTTTATATAAACTAGCGGTCCGCCCCGACTTTGCACGTGTATATTCTATACTATAGCCTATGTTACTCAGTGATAATGTAGCTTTCTAACGGCAAAAGAATTTATGATCGGTACAAAAGTTTTTAAGTATATTCGTTACATACAAAGATACAAATCTTTCTTCTTTATAATATTAGTGTACATAGTTTTGTGTAAACTCTATATATGTACGTAAACTCCAATTTATTTCTACAAATTTAAGTTTTACTCTGCATCAATAG
This sequence comes from Eupithecia exiguata, assembly GCA_947086465.1. NCBI lineage: Eukaryota > Metazoa > Arthropoda > Insecta > Lepidoptera > Geometridae > Eupithecia > Eupithecia exiguata. The sequence continues at coordinate 4,343,776 of OX352247.1, forward strand.
TTATGCGTTTAGAACCTTTGGCGCAGTATGGCGTCACAATTGGATATCATACTGCGGTTTGTTAGTGATGAATGGGTATAGATTTACTATGTAGCGAAAAAAGTCTCCATCAATATCTGAGTAGGACCCCCAGATCCTGGATTCGCTATATCTACGCTACACAAGTAAATTTACGATACACTCCAAGCTATTACAGACAGACTACTTTTTATTAGTGTTCTGTTCTGATAGCGCTGTCAGCTGCGTCTCCCAAAGGGATTTATGGAATCAGTGTCTATTTTGTACTATACTTTGTGAAGTAATAAAATAACGTAGTTTGATTAAAAGGATCGCGAATTCTATAGGTGAATCTTTATAAATTCTATGGAATCGTGTTTTCAAAACATATGACGGATAGAGTAAGTCCTGAACTTTACCATTTATAAATTTCAAAGTCCATATCTTCTAAACTACTGGATATTTAATTCAGTAGTTTGGAAAAAACTAAATTACTGGATATTTAATTCAGTAGTTTGGAAAAAAACTAAATTACTGGATATTTAATTCAGTAGTTTGGAAAAAAACTAAACTACTGAATATTTAATTCAGTAGTTTGGAAAAAACTAAACTACTGAATATTTAATTCAGTAGTTTGGAAGATATGGACATTGACATCCGGCGGAGTTAATTTGAGGTAGTACCTGTACTACATATTTAAGGGCCTACCCTTAAATCAACTCTAGATTAAATAGGTACACTGACTCCTTTGTTCTGTACTACAAAACAATCAACATTTTAATCAACGTCTTTCATAATGGCATTTCTAATTAACTAGAGCTCTCACCGCACTTTTATCCGAGACTAAAGTAATTTAATAGCAAACTGGTTTAAAAATCTGAGGTTATAAGTAGGTTTCTTGGGAAACAAGACTTATAGTGTAGTTTAATAAAGATACGAAACTGTTAATAGGAACTCTTTGCAAGAAACATTAATGATACTTTATTAGAAATCCTGATACAAAACACCGGCTTTATTTATTTATTTAAATGTAAATCATTGAAAAGTTATCAACATTACAATAACAAAATAAAACATTTACAAATAGTATAAACACACATCTATTGCCTAAAAATCTAAGCCGTCACTAGAAGTCAGAGTGACCAGAACCCCCCGGCTGATAATGTACAATACGCAAAATGAGAACAACAAGCACAATGTACAAACGGGCAGAATGTGCTATACGCTAAATGAACAGTAAGCATAATATGAAAAAAACACATTGAGCAATACGCAAAATGTGCAATTTTGAACGCTGGCAGCATTGCCACGTTGAATGGAAATGCTAATTCGCTAAGTTGTAATTGTTGTATTTTTTTATTGTAATGTTGATAACTTTTCAATTCTTAGTAAAAACAGAGAGGTTATCTATAATTTTCATTAATTTCACAACTGCTGAAAATTGTAACTGACATCAAAGAACCTGAGAAACTAATGATTACAATTTAATTTTAAATGTATATTATTATGGTTCGTGACCGTTGCCGTTTTGGATTGCGTGGAGTGGAGGAAAAAACGGGAGGCCTTTTCCCAGTACTGGGACAGTCACGGTTAAAAGTAAAATAAATAATGTTATAATGGAGACCTCCAAGAGTCAGAAAGAGCGCAGCATCAATTATCTTCATCATCATCACCATCAGCCTATATTAGTCCACAGTTGGACATAGGCCGCCCTAATGAGCGCCATAGCGCCCTGTCTTCAGCTTGACGCATCCAGCATCTGCCAGCAGTCTTTCGCAAATCATCATCCCACCTGGTCGGACGGCGTCCTACACTACGCTTGCCGAATCGTAGTCTCCACTCAAGCAATCCACCAAAGGGCTCTCCATCAATTATCTTACACATGAGTAATTATACATAGTTCAACCGTCTGTAAAACATGAGTGGAAAAATAAACAAGCGCGTTTTGCAATTTTTTCACTCAGACCACTTATGTAAAATTAAACAATTCACATTACCGTGGTAGAGGAAGCGAAATTCAAACACAGACTAAACATAAACATAGGTCTTTTTAGAGCAGCTGTGCCCGTGACTTCTCCCGCGTAGAACTGACAATTTTAATGCTTTTACGCGAAGACCCAATTCTTTTTCTATAATAAAAGTAACCGTAAATACTCCCTATAACATCAGGAATCTGCCAGTAAAAGCCCTGTCAAAATCGGTCCCGCAGTTTTGGATATAAGCCGGAACAAAAGGACAGGACAGACAACAAATTTAAAATTTTGGTATTTTATACCTACCTGTATACTTACTTTCATACTCGTATGAATTGTGTAAAAAGCTAATTTTTTTTGACATAACAAACGTCCACTTTAATTTTATTAACCGACGAAACGAAAAACAAAAGAGGAGGAAGTTCTATAGTCGGCTGTATGTATTTTTTTTGTATATTCGTCCATTTCCTCGTCAATTATGGAGAGATTTGGAAAATTCTTCAGCATGTATCTTCAGTATGGAGAGTGTATGTATCATATATATAGAGAATGATCCCGAGGTGGTCCTATAAAAATTGCAATCCCGAGGGTAAGTATTTGCTTCGAAAAACTTAAAAAAACTGCATAAATACTAAAGAATTTGAAGTCGCTTTTTAGATTATTCAAAACAATCAAATTATTTATTGTATAGATGAGTCATAGTCATGAGTCTATATAAAACAATGACATCGACAGCCATTATCTTTCCGTGATGTCCCGCACATACATGTTCCAGACTGTAGGCTAAAAGCAATTCATTAGAAGCTTTCGCATTGTATTGGAAATCCATCAGTTTTTACAGCGTCAGTTGAAATACGTTCTAAAGATAGATAAGGCACACATTTCTCCACCGGATTATGATAATTTATTAGATCTTTCTAGCAGTAAAGCGACCGTAAACAAGTAGAAGTAAACAAATTTGGACTTCTCTTGACAATGACAAAGGCCGGTTATTGAGATGGCGGTATTTGTAATGGGACCCGACAAGGATCCAGGCCTTATGTTATTCAGTAGGTAAATCACTCTGAAGACAAATACCATCCCTTTACTGCCTGCTCTGGCACTATTTATGATCGTTTTTCACGACCATAAATGAAAAAAATCCTGATACGTTTTATTTTCAACTCTATACAAAAAACATATATGCGATAATCTCCACGCTGGGCATGCAGGTCGAGAGTTCGTGGGTAGGGTTTTTAGGGTTCCGTGTCCAAAGGTACCAAACGGAACCCCAGTACTAAGCCTCCGCTGTCTGTCCGTCCGTCCAGGTGTATTTCACTTGCCGCTGCTGATAATAACAAATACTAAAAAAAATGTAAAGGGGCTGACAAACATTTATACCACGTTGAGTACTGACCACGGCCAGCGTGGTCAGTACTCATATAAATGTTTGTCAGCCCCTTTAATTTTTTTTTTTACGTGATCAGTAGGTACTTTTTTCCGACCCATCAAAAAATACGGTTTTTTGGTTATCATTAAATCCTTATGCGATTTTTTTATACAATGTTATAGATCCCTACGTGTGCGAGTCGACTTGCACTTGACCGGTTTTATTACGCACTAATGGGTGAAACCTAAAATAGCATTTAACATTTAGAACCTTCCATTCGATATTTGACAATCCTCTAGAACTCTGAATCTTTTATTTTTATATAATCGGAGTGAAGTATTCCCGTTTGAGCACCTATTTTTTGGGCACCTATGCATTGAGCACCAAAGGCATTCCCATTTGAGCACCAATCAATATATTAACGTGGTGCTCAAATGGGAACAAGAAATAAAGTTTGATTCTATTCCCCATTGAGCACCAGCTTCTAGTGTTGATGATAATAAATAACCCGTCCAAACAGAAAATGAGTTTCAGTTGAATTCCACAAAGCTAAGAGCTATTACAGAGAGACGGTTTTAATGTTTAAAGAGACCTTGGTTAAACGCAAGTCCAATTTGATGAAGTTTAATGCTAAAACCCCTTTTGTGTTTCCTCTAACTTCGACTTCAACTCCGTTAGATTAATGGTTAGATTTCGACCAAGGTAGAGATTTATGAAGTCGTGAATCTTAATTAGGAAACTACAAGATAACAAATATAGTTTTAACCCGCGGCTTTGCCAGCATTGTTTTCGACATAAAAACAAGCTTTAAGATACCTTATTTCAAGTCAACAAAGCTCATTATTATCCTATGAACACGTTTTCAGCGATTCGTAAGTAGTTTTGGCGTAGAGAAGTAACAAACAACCATAATACACATCTACATCTAACTGTGTCATTTATATTATTTGTGTGATAACTTAATAGAATATTATGTAAATCTCTAAATCCAGATTTGTATGTAATCCGTCGAGTGAACTTGAATTATCTCGGAAAACTTAACCCTTAGTGACTATTATCTATTATTAATATTAAATATATGTAAGTAAGGGTTGAGTGAGACGTAGGCTATTAGAATCTTTGAGGTTAAGTTATCTCTGTTACTACTAAGCTGATACCACAGAGACTAGGATTAAATATGTAGCCCTGTAACGAACAACGCAGGCTGGACCATGGAGGTATCAATCCCTAATGGCTGAGTACGCTCCGTTAAGCGCGATGTAGAGCCTGTGCACATTGTTGAGGCGTATTTATTGCGGTAAACATCAGGAAGGTAGATAATGTAGATGTAATTTACGTATGGGCCTTCCTAACCATCTTTGTAAGTATATAAGCGGTACGTAATCGAAACCAGAGGCTAGGGTTAAATAGGTACCCATAGAGGAGCAACGCAGACCGTATGATTCCCTAATGGCTGAGTACGCTACGTTGAACATGTGGTAGAGCCACTGTGGACATTGTTGCAGCGTATTATTGAGGTATCAGTTAGTAGTTATATGGTTGTAGCTGTCGCTTACGTATGGGCCTCTCAATCAATCTTATCCATACCGCAGTCCACAGCTAGGATGAAATATGTAGCCCTAGATGAGTAACGTAGGCTGTACCGTATGAATCCCTAATGGCTGAGTACACTATAGGTACATTGAACGCTTGGTAGAGCCACTGTGCATATTGTTGAGGCGTATTTATTGAGGTATCAGTACATACTATGGTTGGTCAGTTGATAAAATTAGTCACTCCATTAAGACTCACGGTTACGTAACCTTTCAACTTTGACTTTGCCCCTGATCATCGTCCATTAGATCGCCTTGCCGTTGACACCAAAACTAGCAGATGGCGTGGGCCCAATGCAAACAGGTGACTTCGTTTTATGTTCTTCATCTTGCAGAGAATTATGTGAAAGGTTAACCACATAGCGACACATTGACAAATGGCCTAGATTATTTAGTTGGCAAATTGGATAGTGAACCAATTTGCCAACTATATGTCTAATATAAGGAGTACCATATGTTGCAGTCATAACATAACCTTCATGCATAGCAATTATAACTAGTATAATCTGAGAGACTAGTGAATGTGTTGCCTGTCCAAGTAGAGCATAGCACATAGGCATTTCTGATATCTTTCAGTATGTAACGTATTATGTTTATACATTATCTAGTACTAAAAATACAAGTTTAAGTTAAGTTACGTTGGGGCTAGATGGTGTTGGTGTTGATTGTCAGTCATTATCTTTTTGGCCTTATTGTTGTACATATTTTAAGTATTAGGTATGGTTTACCTCAATAAATAAATAAAAAATAAATTATAAATTTATTTATTTCGGAACATATGGTTCTGAAATAAATATTTTATCGTTTTAAAGACAGATAGGGTCATTGATGACCCCATCTTTCTGGAATAAAAGAGCAAAACGTACCCTATCTGTATCGCAGTAAAAGGCAGATTAGAATTAGCTTCGCTATTCCATTCGTGGCACGCCTTGAATAAATAGCGCGAGTCAAGTTCACGGCTCAGCGCAGCCGGTGTTTACGTCAGCATGAGGTCATAACGTGTCTTTGTAAGGAATTTAAGATATAAATAGAAGAAGCATTTTATCACAAACCATAATTTAACGAGGCATTGTGTTATGATGATTTATGAGTGGTGCTTAATTACTTCGACGAAATTGCTAAATAACGATGCATCCTCAACCTCAACAGCCTATATTGGTCCACTGCTGGATGCAGGTCTCCCTCTGATAAACACCTAATAGGCTTTTATCCCATGGGGGTAATGCCCATAATCCCGACGCTAGGAATGCGGGTTAGGGATCGCAGTTCAGTGGTAGAATTGTTCTGCGGAATGCGCTGCTGCCCGCTCCCCAGTGGATCTCCCTTAGTCGCCGTTTACGACAATCGCGTAAAGAGTTGGGTGGTGCAAGTTCTAAACCGGCACTCTCGACTCTAACTAGATGCATATTAAGATCAATTTGATGTTATTTGTAAGTACGTACACTTAGGATAACGACACCTGCCCCCCTAGCACGGGGATTGTTGTCTAGGGTAGAATAGAGAAAAATTACGTCACTTCGTCATCCAACGCGTAAATGATTTGAAATGCATTCCATCAACTTCAATAATGTACGCAATGTATGTCGATGCAATGTCATTATTGTCTATTCTACCGTAGACAACAATCCCCGTGCTAGAGGGGCAGGTTAGTACTGTAAAGGAGCATCCGATTGGCAAAACTTTGACGTATTTCGAAAGGAAATGGCAAAGACCTTCAGACTTCAGTGGTCTTGCAAAAAAATAATTGAATTCAAACAATCGCATACAACCTCTATCCTATCTCAAGGTAGAGTTCGAGCAACGAATTGTTGTAGCTGGAATCGAAAAAGGAAAATAGAATAACGTTCATTATAAGATTTATAAGTTAAAGACAATAAAGATGATGTAGTATCCTTCGTGGAAATTGGAATTATTTTACACTTGCGACTTTTTCCGAGAAGGCACTGATTTCCCCTAGGTAACCTTAGTTCAACGGTTCGGAACAAATAAACTGATCTCTATATAATCGGGTTTTACTGTTATATATTTGAAAAACAATGAATGAAATAACGAAAATTTTATCAATACTCTATTTAGTTGTAATGAAAAGTTATGTATTGTTAATTTTGCTTTATTTATACAAATAATAATAAAAATAAATAAAAAGGAAGATTGTAGTTGTTTGAATTGAATAGGCTCCGAAACTCGTCTGATTTGAAAAATTCTTTCACCATTACAATCCCTGACGAACATAGGCCATATAGACATATGGTATAAGCTCTGCTTAGCTTGGGGCTAGATAATGCTGTGTGAATTGTCCAGCATTATTTATTATTATTATTATTTGAATAGAATATTTTTTAAAAGTTAGGGATCTTCACACGGATCCCTGAACCCCGCTTCATAATGTAACCCCATGTGTGAAAAAAAATACCATAAAAATCCTTACGCTGCGGAAACTATTGTATTTAAACATCTTTACATTGGAATTTTTAAATGGATATCTCCTAGTTCCGAAACACACTATCTCGATCGACTCTATCTAGAGTGGGACAATAAGAAGAAAAGCAATAATTATGTACTAGGTGGCAAACAATTAAAGGAAGGGCCATAATGACTACAGACTTACAGTTTATTTTGTTCTCTACGATTCAAATTGCCCGCAAGCCACCGGCTGGTATAAAATTACACCATTTTCAACTGCACAGTGCAAAACAATTTCTACTTCGCGTGAAACTTTGTGTATGAAAGTGCAGAATGAAACTAGGAATAACTTTGCAACGGGAAACGAGAATCATTCCGCCAATGAGTTACAAAGTACGGTATTTTTTTTACTTAAGAGAATATAAATCCGAGAAACCTGGATAAATCCTTGTTTCCAGCAAGGATGATAATGATGATGATTTACTGACTATACACGAAGGTGGATTATGTCAAATCCATTCAAATATTATACATAAAAGCAAGTCTGTCTGTCTGCCTATCTGACCTTTCCAAGCCGGCTGAACGGATCGCAATGAAATTCACCAGGGAAGTAGATGGTATACCAAATTTTTATCGTGCGAAAACGTACGCGTAACCATGAAATATAAATAATTGCGCATAATTATTTCAAAACGCGGTCGGTTGAAAGTAGTAACATAAATAAAAAAAAACACTTTTCGCTGTCCCGTGAGAACAGAGAGGGCTTACATTGTTTTCGCGGCTTTAACGTGTAAATGTGTAAACGTGTAAATTTTTCAGAACTATGTTAAGTCCACATCCGTAGCCCTAGGGATTCTGATTGCGTCATCTACACGTCGTCGCCGTAATCATAGAAAAACGTGTCATTAATTAGTAAGTTTTTAATATTATATTTCAAGTGCCACCGTCTTTTTTGTTCTTACATGTCCAGTCCATCCCAAAGTCGCCTGGAAGAGATCGCTCATAGCGATAAGGCCGCCTTTGTACTTCTTCTCGTAGCTTTTGTTTCTGTACTGTTTTTTGTGTTTTGTGTTAGTTTTAAGGTGCATTATTACTATGGACTGTAGCATAAGTTAAATTAGATCTGTTACTTTTGTATGGTCTGAAATAAATGATTATTATTCCTTCTTTGAATAACATTATTACTTTTGTAATGAAACCAAAACGCCACCACGCCCACCAAACACGTCAAGAACGCTATCAAACAATTTCATATCATCAATAGTAACATTTTAGATTCGTTGTGGTTAATACTCTGGCTCAAACATTGGTATTCTTTCTTAAAGTACCGTAGAGCGAATGAATAACCTTATAAATTTTGAACTTCGTTTAAGTTTACGTCCTACGGTTACTGACCCGAGAGTCGAAAAATACAGTAGAAAGACAATAGCACTGAAGCTAAAAGAAGGCTAAGAAGCCTCTCTCGTGTAGCACAGGAAATAAAAACTGCTGACCTGGTATAAAATAAACAAAGCCTGCTTTGTGCTTAGCTGGAAAATACAATGGAAAATAGAGCTTCTTACCTGGATATAACAGCTAAACTCGCAACAACGGTGACGCCAAGATTAAAAGCGCTCATCCACACTAGAGCCATGGCTACGGCTTTGTTGAACGGAACTGCCGACACTGCACTACGCGAGCATCCGACACATCCCGTCACAGCACTATAAAAAACAAAACACTATCGAAAATATGCTACAACGCCGGCAATAACCTTGAGCCGTGAGCGTACACTAGGTATTTCGAATACGCGTGCTCGCTCCAATTTCTAAAATAGATTTGATGAACTTCCGAAATAATTTAATTTAACGTCGTGTATTGGTAAATAAAATGAATGAATGGAAATTGGAGTATACGTTAACTTCAGAGAGTCGCGAAAGAATGGCGCGGCGAGTCGTCGGTTTCCAATATAGACTGTAAGTTTCCCCCCACTCTGAGACCTTGTTGAACTGTGTAACTATAGTTTACGGTATTCTCTATGTGGAAACGCTATTTTGGAGTAACAGACATTGTTCTATGATACGAGGGCAAGGCACTGGTCTTATTAAATTTCTAATAGAAAGTATGGATTCGTTAGATGGACAGATACATCAAATTTTACTTTTAATACTTACTATAAATTAAGGTTATGTCAAGGTTTTTGTTATTATAGTGCGTAAGCACCACACTGGGACAATGTCAAAGAAATTTAATAAAGTCCCAAAAATCACGACCTCGTGGCCCAAAAGGTAGCGCATCTAGTACTGCGGGAGGCGTTGCGGGATCAAGTCCCGTCGAAGTCGAAAAAAATTGAGACATTATTATGTTACGTTGTTAAATTCGAGATGATGGAAAACTTAGATGGTACATAATCAGTTTAGTTACTAGTAGTATACTTTTCGTATTTGAGACAAAAAACAACGAGACAAATAAAACAAACCTATGTTCTGTGGAAACGATTTAGCAACATTTTTGATCTCTTACATTATAAGAAATGGCTTTTATCATTCACAACAGTGATAAAAACTCTGCATGAAAAAGCCATTAGGCACTTTAAATTACCTGACGTAAACCGGTTTTATGATATTCAGATGTTTCTGCATAATTACAAGTTGAGGCGTCTAATGACGACAGCAGAATATTTGTTCTGTCTCCGACAACATTTGCACATGGTATCATGAATCTCAGATTACCATTTTGTAAAACATCTGCAATAACAAATGTGAATTCATAATAATTTTAGGCATAACATCGCCTTTAGACGATAGTGAACGAGAACTAGTTTTAAAATACTTAAACACTTCGAAAATTCTTTCCTCAACTTAAAAGTATCTGTGCCACAAGGCCACAAGTCTTTATGCCTTCACCACCCTAAATTTTGTTAAAACATCTAAATTGAAACCTGTTTTATGTTCAGGGAATCGCTACGAATGAGCTAATCGCCAAGGACACGGCAAGGTTGGTGTGCCCTTGAACACAGATGCCAAACCGGAATCCTATTCCAAAGAACCAGATTCTAATAAAAAGAAGTTTGTCTCGGAACTGATAGACGCTTTAACACAAATCTGATAAACTAATAAATCATTAATAACTTGTAAATTTGTTACACTTACAGCCTGTTTCTCGAATGCAGAACATCTTTAAAATTAACATCAATGTTCAAGCCTCTTGTCAAGTACTTGTTGGGTAAATTTTGTAGCAAGTTCCACTTCGAACCGAATGATTTTGAACAAAGATGAGTTCGCCAGTTTGTCAAATCATAGATCACATTCTCTTGTCAATCGACATTTTGGGTTTTCAGGAACGCTTTTGAAGTTATGAGACATTATTCTAAGCGTCAAATCATTGGCCAGCTAAAACAAAACTGGCTGTTAGTTCAGTTGGTTTAACATGACCTTGACCATAGTGTTGGCGGAACGATATACGTATAGTTCATTGCCCGGCCATTAATGGCAAAAACCTGGCAATCACAGCTCTACCTATCCATCAAAGGAAATGAGATCTGGTCACACACCGGTTCCAACCGGTTCTTGAAGGTGACATAAGTTTGGCAAAGCGTGGGTTGTCGACGCCGGCTTAGAACATAATTTGCGATAATGAAACTCAATGAGCAATGCGTAAAAATAGCACAAAGGACATATGCTAAAAACGGATAAAGACTAGATTTTGCTTGAAATTGGCCTTATAAGACGCTGCGTATTCTTGGGCACCGATAACAGAGTAAAATGAGCTTTCTTATCGGGTACGACGACGCCTACCAAACCGAGGGCTAGGCCGGCAGCCATAAACTAACCACTATCAGGCAAACCTCTTTAAGATATTGGGGTCAACCTTTAGGTTAAGCGATGAAGGGGTAAAACCTCTATGCATTGTTTATCAAGGATTACGAAATATGCGCATTTTCAATTTGAGCGTCGTCGAGTTCCTGGAGCCAAGCCATCGCAAGATGGTTCCACGAACTCGATGCTACATCATACTTGGCGACAGGCAGCTCACAACCGAGATGCCTGGAGAAGTCTGTCGGAAGCCAAGATTCACATTGAGCCGCTGAGCTACTACAGGGGAGTAGATAATTTGTAACCAATTATGCAGTCGGTGAAACCTAACTACAAATAAAACAACGTAAGATAGTAATTCTATGAAACTGCAAAGCTCTGAAATTGTTAATGAGCTTAAAAGCTTGTGTGGAGGTGAGGTTTGTTTAATGCAGCTTAGTTTAAGCTGATTATGAACCTCAGTGCTTTAGTTTTAGTGACGTTGATAAACCCAAGAGCGGAAAAAGATGAATCTAGTCATAAAACACTGTTTTAACCGGATTGATCGCGTATATTTTATATATACGCGATCAATCCGGTTAAATCAAATCCAATATTTTATATATATTTTATATATAGTTTTATTATGAGTTCTCGCGAAAATAACCTTAGAATATACTATGAATCTAGTCTTTATGAAGAGTGCAGTGTAGAGAAAAAACATGCGGTGCAGAGCACATGAAAGGTTTAGGTGTACAAAAATTGCGATTATAACATAGCATATAATCAGTCGCTTAAATAAATTATTATATTTATAAACATGATATTTTACGTTTTTTATAATTAACTATGATAACGTCAAATTATTAAAAACACACTGATTAGATTAACGTCATGTTCATACGTAAATGGAGATGTTATTTGGACCTCACACGATGATTATTGTTTCGATATATCTAAATATTGGTTTATTAAATCTGCAGGGTTAGGCATTGGAATGTTTCCGACATGGTTTTGGTTATTATAGTGCGTACGCCATCACACACGAGTCTAAGAAATAAAGTAATATTTAAAATAATTTCGATTTCGGCGGGACTTGAACCCGCGACCTACCCTCAGTACGGGTATGCGCTAACCATCTGCGCCACGAAATCAAGTAACCGCCAAGTCTAAAATCTGACTCTAGCGCCGTTGGCTCCACCTACAGGAGAAACATTGAAGTTTATCCAACCCTGCTCAAAGACTAAAGTTACATTTAGATTGTTTGATGAGAGGTTTCGCCGATGCTCAATTCTAAGGTATGTATAAAACAAAGTCGTATTAGTTACCAATTATAACTCGAGGACGGCGAGACCGATTTTTATGATCTTTGATTTGTTAGATTTGTCTCCATTAAAAATATGAAAAATTGACGATGGGAAAAAATGAAAAGCAAATCGTTTTCTCATACATTTTCGTATGTAACGTCTCTGGTTTTAAGGCGGAACGAAGTTAGGCGGGCCAGCTAGTAAATTATAAATAACATCGGACAATCAACATGGCATCATCAAATGAATATTGAATGAAGTTTTTTTTTAATATTTTTTTTATTGGTTTCACAGACTAACGCGGCCTGCGGTAGCGGTCAGTACAATTTGACAACAACTTCTCGTCAAATTGTACTGACTGCCACCGCAGGCCGCGGTAGTCTGTGAGACCCATTATTCAAGTTAAGGTCTTTTAAACAAAACAAAGTACCTACTAAGTACTAAAGACCTATTTATATCTCTAATATATCGTAGGTTGACCATACAATTGAAATGGTTATGAGAACCAACCATGGAGATCCGGAGTTTGACGAATTAATTTTCACCAACAACAAAGGTTTTGTAGCGAGCTCGTTATTTCTAAATGAATGTTAGAGCAATTTGTATTATGAATGGGCGACACAGGTGGCCAGAATGGAATTTCATCGTCAATCTGCGGTTCACCGTGTATAATGCAATTACATATTGGAATGGATATTCTGTTGTACTACTACAACGTGGAAAAAGTCGTTGGAATGAAAATCAAAAACTCAAAACTCAAAGTGATTTATAAATACTATTTAACAGGTTTTTATCGCGTTTATTTACCTTATTTTCCCGACGTTATACATATATTTATTATAACACACCATATTTTGACTAAAGGATCTTATTATCCTACATTAGAACGTTTGTGTGTTGAAAGGAATTTATAGCCCTCTTACGTTCACGTTCTTCATAAACATAACGCATTGTTTATGTACTTTTCTTACAGACAATATTTATTGTCTGAAGCAGTAATCCTTTGGATATCCTTATATCGTAGATGAACAGCTTTAAATAGGTGTGTGAGCAAATCATGCATCCATATTCTACCTATTGTTTATCATCTAACTGGACTGTCTGTTTTATGAAAATATTGTGTAAAAAGTTTTTTGGCCGTAAGTTTTGATAATTAGCATAGTTGTTATTTTCCCGACGTTATACATATATTTATTATAACACACCATATTTTGACTAAAGGATCTTATTATCCTACATTAGAACGTTTGTGTGTTGAAAGGAATTTATAGCCCTCTTACGTTCACGTTCTTCATAAACATAACGCATTGTTTATGTACTTTTCTTACAGACAATATTTATTGTCTGAAGCAGTAATCCTTTGGATATCCTTATATCGTAGATGAACAGCTTTAAATAGGTGTGTGAGCAAATCATGCATCCATATTCTACCTATTGTTTATCATCTAACTGGACTGTCTGTTTTATGAAAATATTGTGTAAAAAGTTTTTTGGCCGTAAGTTTTGATAATTAGCATAGTTTGTTATTTTCCCGACGTTATACATATATTTATTATAACACACCATATTTTGACTAAAGGATCTTATTATCCTACATTAGAACGTTTGTGTGTTGAAAGGAATTTATAGCCCTCTTACGTTCACGTTCTTCATAAACATAACGCATTGTTTATGTACTTTTCTTACAGACAATATTTATTGTCTGAAGCAGTAATCCTTTGGATATCCTTATATCGTAGATGAACAGCTTTAAATAGGTGTGTGAGCAAATCATGCATCCATATTCTACCTATTGTTTATCATCTAACTGGACTGTCTGTTTTATGAAAATATTGTGTAAAAAGTTTTTTGGCCGTAAGTTTTGATAATTAGCATAGTTGTATTAGTTAAGGTCTGTGGATTTTGTTTAATAAATAAATAAAAAATAAAATAATAAAAATATTATAAATTCGAAAGTAACTCTATCTGTTTGTTACCTTTTCACGCCTTATCGGCTGAACGGATCTTAATGATATTTGGCAGGGTGGTAGACGGTATCCTAGGGCCTCCCTACCCTATGTCCCTACATAGGGTTACTTTTTATGCCGATAAGGTGCGTACGAAGCCGCAGACAGAAGCTAGTAACTTTATTAGCATAGCGCGACCTCTGAGACCTCAGAGACAAAAGGGTAGTCTCTGATGTAAAATGTTAAGCGGAGAAAGTTGTAATGGCTTTTGAGACTTCACTGGGACTTGAAGAATGTCCACTATACAGCATGTTTCATATGTTAGTAAGCTAAGATTTTATACGTCATGATTGCGGCATTTTCTAAAAAGTTCGGTAACTTTGGTATACAGGGTTTTAGACCCTAGTGAAACAGGTGCCTAGTGTTGCAGTTCTACCGGGTTAAAGACCGGTTGGGGGCTCGGGCCTACGTGATCAGTTGCACGTTGCAATCTAGGTACAGTTGGCAACACAAGCTTAGGCTAAAGATATTGTTGACAAGTAGGTTAGAAAAAGTAGTAACGCAGCTTTGTAGTACTTTTTCAGATTTGTACTTTGCTTGCAGACAGAAATAATGACTTTATTACCTTTGTTTAAGTAATCAATAAATTTATCGCATTTCACACTTGAAATTGTTGATTCAATAATTTTTATTTGCATCAGTCTGCAGTTCGCTCGACTGTTTTAATTGTAAATACTAATTCTAATTTGATTCTATTATTAAGGTGTTTATCGCTAATTTTTCTTTCAATAGATTATAGCTGTAACTTACATTCCTTTTCCATTAGCTTTTTCACCCGCATGTCCGTCCATAGGTACTCGGTAATTTCCTGCGGAAGTGTGTTTACTGACGGTACAGAATGGAAACAGTCTGCTATATTATTTTAAGCGTGCATATGTTGGGTGTGTGTCTACATAACATACCTACATACACTCCACAAAGGGCTATCGTCCTTTATGAGATGAGTCAGGGACAAAAACCCGATGGACGTATCGAATTTAAACATCCCTTTCTCTTGATAAATTGCACTGTATAGTGAGAATATAAGTGCTAAAAATAGATGATGCTTTGAAGTTACAACATTTTCCAATAACCCTGTACAGATAAGAAGAAATGTTACCCCTATTTGTTTGTTGCCACACAACCAACATCCAAGAATAAACATGGATTTTAATAAATCTTTGAACCTTATTTGTTTAAAAGATTTTTGCGACAAAGTGCAATTGAACGGAATATTTACTTTATTGGCATGTTTGTACTAGCTTGGTTTTGCTGTATTTACAGTTCAATGCTCTTTCGGTCAAGAACTTGGAAACTTCTCTTCAATTTAATTCAGAAAAGGAGAACTTCATTACATAGAGCATTTCGAGTTAAATAAACAAAGCGTCTACGTAATGTCTGGCATAAGTCATGCATGAACCGTCTAAAGTTTAATAAGTAAATATTTATTTTGTGCGTCGTCCACAAAAATGTGGGCTACCCAAGTTCAGGTTAGGAGAAATACTACTGAGTTGTTTGAAAATCTTGCTGGATAGTTTTCTTTTTTATGTTTACTTAATTTCAGCGATCTAGTGGACCTTTTAAGCTTTATTCAAAATAATATAAATAAAAAATAATTTATTCAAAGATTTAGAGATATAGCTCCGTGGACAAAAGGTTAACAAAAGAGTAGGGTAACCACTTCCGTAAAAATAGCTCTTTGAAAGAGAGCCTTTCACGTCACCACCAGAGAAAGCATGACTAATCATCGAAGTTACGACTCGCTAACCAGTTTCCTCACAAAAAGGTGACAAATCGCCCTTCTAGTGGATGAATGAATTGCCAAAGTTCAAACAACCTATTCAGAACGACTATTAGGAAAAGCTTGACGGAATGGTTGCGAAGGTTTTGCTTATTATCACAGGCGCTTGAACGAGAGGGCGCACTAAAATCGATGCTGATATGTTGATGTTATATTGTTTACAATTGGAGCAATGATGGTACTATGGTATACTCGGTGATATTTTACGACAAAGGCCCCGTCAAACAGGAGTTAACAGTGTGTAAAATCGATGCTGATATGTTGATGTTATATTGTTTACAATTGGAGCAATGATGGTACTATGGTTTAAACTAGGTGATATTTAACGACACAGGCCCCGTCAAACAGGAGTTAACGGTGTGTGGTGTGGTTAGGTTTACGAGATTACGAAGGACATAGGTAAACATAACTGACAGAATCTCTATTTATTTCGTCGGTGTTTTTATCGTTTATTTAACAATGCAAAGCATGAGGAGATTTAGTTAGCCCCTCACATTCGGTATCATGGTACCTAGTAGGTATACATTATAGAGAATGTATATGTACGAATAGAGAACCAAAGTCAAAAACATAGCTCAAAGGATTAGCAAGCTGAAATGGCAGTGGGCTGGCCATATCTCTAGAAGAATCGACAACGACTGGTGTAAACGTGTTATCGAGAGAAAACCGCGACGCGGCAAACGTAGTGTAGGACGCCCTCCAACCAGGTGGGATGACGATTCGCGAAAGACTGCTGGCAGATGCTGGATGTGGCAAGCTGAAGACAGGGCGCTATGGCACTCATTAGGAGGGACCTATATCCAGCAGTGGACTAAAATAGGCTGATGATGATGATGTACGAATGTCACTCGCAATATCTAGTTCGATGATACCGAGGGTATCTCTATAAATTATGTAGCATACGTATGTCGAAGTAAAATCAAAAGTCATGGTTAGATTAAATTAAAGTCAGTCATTGGCCCATAGCCACTTCCTAGAAGATTATGATATTCAATTTATGGTGTGATCCACCTTCAAACCTACACCATAAAACGTAATAGGGGAACCGTGTGATAACTGTATAGAAACCGGAACAAGAGTATCTCGGATGTGAGCCTTGTGTGTGGACCTTTTTCAAGGCGACAGCTGTGTCCGCTTTCGTATGCAGGCATTTACACTTCCGACATGGCACTGTTTAATATATTTTCAAATGGCTCGATGTTTTCTGTCATCGTTATACTGGCCTGGTATTAAATATTCGTTATACACCCTATATTCCGATTTAGAGCTCAAGATATTTTATGTGTTAAAAATTTACAAATGAAAACTTAACAAAAATCAACAGCAAGGTTATCATTATCACTAACAAGTAAAACACAAATTTCAACAACGTGTTATCTCACATGTGTGGAGAGAAATATTTTTAAATTTGAATTCGAAAACGATTTAATCTCTCGTTCGCAGAGCAGTGTCCGTCAACAAAGTTAGATTTACCTTAAGTCTAGGTTCCGGTCACTAGCTGATCCTTCGTGGGAGACTCCATGAATAATTAAGACAGGTTGGGTGAACTTTACAGCCCTATATCGAACGTGCGACAAGATTATTACAGAGACGGCACTCCTAAATAAGAGACGGAATAAAATAATACCTTTTTCTGAACTATTTCTGTACTCGCTTGTCAGATTGTTTATGGAACGCTTCGTCATGACTCATCATGAGCAACAATTCCTTTAAGATTTCATCTGTCATTCCTTTATAGACCTTATAGGTCACCTACGTAGACTTATAGGGTCTATACGGGAACGACAGATGCAATCTTAAAAGGTGACTTATATTATAAGCATAAGCAGTGCAGTATTAGTGGGTAAGGAACTCTACATAAACCATCCTTCGTGGAAATCTAAGCCATTGATGATGATGACTGTCCCACTGCAGAGCAAAGGTGTAGTAGGTACAAACCTAATTGACTTCTATGTGAGTTATGGTGTTGCGTTGCATCGCGACAGCGATCGGAGATCGAGAACAAAAACAGAGACCGGAGACATTTAGCTTTGTGCGGGCGGCGACCGCTTCGTTGTCTCCGGACTCGCGTCTCTGTCTCCTGTCTCTGTCGACGCGCGAACTGGCACCCGTACAAAGGTACAAAACAACTACCGGACGCGGGCTCCTGTCTTTGGTCTCGGTCTCCGGTCGCAAACCGCCACCTTTACCCTCAACTCTTAAACCCTCAACATTCTGCAAAGAACCTTTTTTCTAAGCTCAACTTTTACTTGAGATTCTTTGCTGAATGACCCAATCAAAACCACACGAAGGGTTGCCCCGCTGATTGGCCGCATTACAGTCGCAATGGGTAGACCGCAATATGATTTCATGATATTACCAGTAATGCCTTGCGTGATAATGTAGCATGGGTCTGCAGTTACACATACTTTCCTGTAGCTTGACGAAGTAATAAACAATGCTGGACAATTTACACAACGTGATATCCCCAACCTAAGCAGAGCTTGTGCTATGGGTACTACAAAGACTGAAATACATAATACAATACATGATGATGAGGGATTAGTAAGAACCTAATACACCCACGCATCACAAACACACACACATACACACACACTCACACTCAGATACCACACACCATATGGTATGAGCATCTAGACTCCTACATCATTATTATTGTAATTGATTATAATCATTATTTAATTCAAATATTATTTTATTCAGATTTGTATTTAATCATTAATTTTATTTTGCATTATTTCATGATAACCATAATTAATTTAACAATTTATGTAATTATTACATTTTACAAATTTTTATTCGATACGCCAAATTTTCTTACCTTGGACCATACGCTAAAAGCTAAAATGTATTGTTGGAGACGTAAGGTATATTTTTGTGTCCTACCCTCCACTGATTTGAACTTAATACTAATATTATTTTAATTAACTTAATATTATTTTAATTTACTTTGATTGTTTTGCAATGTTTTTAAAAATGTAACGCCTTCCAAACTTATATGTACATAATTTAAAACGTGGAAGAGCGAAATCACCTATCACAAGTGTTTCCATAACACTTAAAAGGTGATTTCATTTACTAATATGACTGTGTATCTTTTATTACTGAATAAAACATTATTATTATTATTATTATTATTAAATATAAAGTAGGTAAGGTACCTATGGAATATGAAATCTACCTCCGTTAGTTCCAAATAAACAGCACCATCTTTCGTGGGTGTTAAGGCCATAGAGAGATGGAATGGAGAATTCAAGATGTTGAACAATGGGACAAATCCTTAACAGAATACATTGAGAAAATTGCACGCAAAACTCAGTCATGTAACCTTGAGAATAAAAACGAATTTCCAGCAATTACGCCAGTCAAACTAGCTGTCCCTGGACAAAGTTTACCTTGGGAGCCCTCATTAGACTGCCTTGAATAGAAGCTGTTAGTACAGCAATTCAACTGAGCAATTTACCTAAAGCTGAATAGTTTGGTGAAACTAAATTTCTACACAGGGCTTTGATGAGAACTAGAGAATGTATAGAGAAGTAATATTGATGAAAGAATCGAAACATAATGTCTATGTTTTGCTCCACCTTTCGCTCATAGTGACATAACTGCCTTTTGAACTAACTTTGAAAAAAATGAGGATCTATGGTCGACTGTATCTATGTTTTTTATATGCGTTCTACATAGACGTATGTTATGTACATATTGTAATTTGCCTTTGTGTGGTACAATAAAGAATTATCAATCTTTATTTTTAGACAAAGTAGATGGACAAAGCGGTTGAGGCAACATGATGGATTAGGTAAAAGATGTAAAGATGTAGTAACCCAGCCACACTCTCCGTCTTGCTTCCGCAGTGATTTTGTGCAGTTATGACTGTGAAAATAGACTGAACATGGTACAGTGGCTACACGTGCGGACTGAACTGTCGGTACGGAAAGGTTATTATATTTTTTTTATTCTCTATTTTCGGTGTCACGATGTCGCCAGTCACCAACAGTTTTTTTCTTTTTATAGGGACTTTTCTTTTATTGTTAGCTGATAAAAGCAACATTGCAAACAAGCGACGAACACTTTGCCGGACTGAAGCACGGCTTGAATGACTGGCCACACGCTGAAGTAAACTCGTGCAAACTAAATTTGCGAAGTCCAATTTTCAGCATATCAATGATAATAACACAAGCCACGCTTCCGGGCTTGCGCGAGCTACCGTCTCGCCGTCCACACGCTCATGCTTGCAAGTAAGATGGAGCGTGTGGCCGGGCTTTATGAGATAAAAAAAACTTTCTAGAAAATTACCCGCTTATCGTGTTCAAATCGGTTGACCTACTAAAGAAACAAAGATGGTTAAGGTTGCATACTAACTGTTTATTCAAGTTTCAAGGGATATCTCACCAAGGTTGGTATAACTGTATAACAGTGGATTCCAAGTTTCCGTGAGTCACTGCGGCAGATTATGCAATGGAGTGACGACACTGAAGATTCCTTTTCCATGTGTGTTAAGGTCTTATCAGTGTTTATACCTTATGCTACCTTAGTAGTTCACTTACGTGTTGGGAAACTACAAAGTAGGTAACGTACTAGACCTTGAAATAGTTGTGTTGCTCTCTATTGTAGTCGGGACAGTTTTGAACGGGAAGTTTTGAACCGATTTAGTTTTAAATTTGGGCGAAGGTCCACCTGCGACGCAGGAGGTTGCAGGTTCGATAAAAAAACAATACAATGTATTGTTGTAGTGTAGGTTATGTAGATATTTAGTAAAATATTATATAATTATTTTATAACTTCTTTTTTTCAAGTGCCACCGTCTTTTTTGTTCTTACATGTCCAGTCCATCCCAAGGTCGCCTGGAAGAGATAACTCATAGCGATAAGGCCGCCTTTATACTTCTTCTCGTAGCTTTTATTTCTGTACTGTTTTCTGTGTTTGTGTGGTACAATAAAGAATTATCTATCTATTGTATTATATACATTTACATCAGTTATCTAGTACCCATAACAAAAGCTCTGATTAGATGGGGCTAGATAATGCTGTGTGAATAAATATAAATCACTTCTGATATAAAATGAAAAAACACCTTTGTCTGGAACCCAACGACTTACTAAAGACCGATCTTCCACTCCCATACCCGCTGTTAATTCCGGGCAGAGCCGTTTTAAGTTAAGTTTTGAATAAAACCTCTCTAACGAACGATTATTGAAACGAGGGGGGTACCAATCACCCATACCAAATTTAAGAATTAAGAACTGACGTCTTCGCAAACGTGTTCGTGATGATGGGCAAAACCTGCAAGTTCACGTAGTGTTACAAATTTACCAATAACCCTGTATATTATTTATTTATTTATAAAAAGAACATACGAAATGAGCTTAAACCTGCACACTGAAGGTACTGCACGTTCCAAAGTTCAATTTCAATTTGTTTATTATATAATTAAAAGTTATCATCACAAGTCAGAAACATGAAAGAAAATAAGAAGGTAGACTAACTATTGCTCCATTTTCCTCTGATCACAAAAACATACACACAAACACACAAAAAATACCTATTTTACATTCTCGGAGGGATATTGGTATTGCAGCTCTAAGAATTAAACAAGGTTGCAACATAAGCATATTATTATGCCGAATTTTCGAGAAACTTTCACCTCAACAGAAACTTCAACCTCATCAATCATGATATCAACTTGGTCTCCAGAGCTCCGGTTAAGTTCAACTAGTCCATAACCAGTTTGACCTTATGGTGTTTGCATAATGCAACCAACAGCATTCAAGGGTGTCAAACACTCGGCAGCAGTAAAAGTGGTCCTGCAAACAACTTAGTTGCAACATTAAAAGCTTTTGCTTGACTTGTAGGCCATGTACGTATGAATAATATATTTAACTACCTACCTATACTAGATTTTAGAATCAATTTTTTTTTCTAAATGTTGCCGTGTATGTATAACAGCATAAAATAATTTTGACAATAAGGAAAACAACCCAGTAACAATAGCAAGGAAATCACTAAGAACAAAATCCTCTGCACGTGAACTCATATCTGCACGTGGTGTAAAACAAGTGCAAATGCGAGTACGGAAACGGACAAGAGACGAAGTCAAATTGAAAACTGAATGAATGAAAGCTGTCAAAATCAAAGATTGGGAGAACTATGATAACTTCTGGGATTTGCTCCGATGATACCAGTACCGTAAAAAAATATCCACCGATATTTTTTAGGTTGCCACCCCCTTTTTTTTAATATCAGGGATTCCAGACAATCTGCAGATATTAGATCAAGTATACCTTTATTTACCTGGAACATTATGATTAAGCTGCGTTGATTGATGATAAACTTAAAATTAGTGTAGGTAAGGCTGAGTTTAAGGATATCAATAGTAAATCGAGGGTAACAAGCCAATGAAAAAGATATAAAGTACCTACCAAGAATTAAATTTAATTAATTTCAACGAATTAGCATTGCCATTCAACGTGGCAATGCTGCCAGCATTCTGGGCACTTTGCCTTCTGGTGACGGCTTAGATTTTTAGAAAATAGATTTAAGTGTAAATATTAGTTGTAATTATTATTGTATTTTCTTTAGTAATAAAATTAGTCTAAGTACCTACCTAATACGTCGACCTTTAGAAAAAAGACTATACATTTTGATAGTACCATATTTTTGAAGGCCTTTTGTAGTATTAGAAAATTGAGTACAAACGGGCAAGAGTTTGTTTATAAGAAAGTTCCAAACAGTTGGGGCTGGGATATCCGATAAGAAGACTGACAAAAGCTTTCGCAACTTAAGTTTGTTTAGGAGGTATTTAGTTGTACTCGAACCAACGAACATCAGCAGACGACAGATAACGTGAAATATGTTACTAAAACTCGAAGAATTAGAGCTCTATAGGAGCAACGCACTTTGCATTGACCTTAGTAACAACAAACTGTTAACACTGCTAATTTAGTTACAAGAAACATAATAACTACATTACGGAGATAACAATACGAATCTCACACCTACATCAATCAATGCAATAATAATGAATAGTAATCAATTAGACCTTGACTTTGATATTGAACTTCACCTTGAGCATCATTGAGATACGGTACTAAGCTGAAGTTTTCGCTACCGCTAGCGCCATCTCTGTTACCGCGCCACAAACTCAGCGTGGAGCTACTTCACATTTTCTTTTGTTTGCTCTGGGCGTTTTAGTTCTGTACGCTTCAGATAGGTGGCATACATAAAAATAGAGTCTTTCAAAGTAACACTGGGATATTGGTACTCGAAAAACCAAAGATTCTCTAGTAGCCTACGTTCTGTACGAAAAACGCATTTTCAAGCAAGCATTTTCCAAAAAGAAAAATCATCTAATTTTTTTTCTTACAACTCAATAGATGACCTCTGTGGCGCGGTGGGCGAAGGTCTGCCTGCGACGCAGGAGGTTGCGGGTTCGATTCCCGCCTCGGGACAAATGTGTGTACGATCTGCAGACATTTCAGTTCAGGGTGAGAGACCTTTCGCGGAAGAATAGAATCGAAAAAGTTGTCATTATGATGTCATTCAAACTATACACGGACTTTGCAGGGCATCATTCATCATCATCATATCATCCGAACAACAAAACACCTGATAAAGGGTATCGGGTGCGGGCCTATCCGGGTAGGGTATTGAGTTCTCCTATTGAAGGTTTATATCTATGTAATTTCAAATAGACATTTCCATACTAAATGCCCCGTAAGCAGGCTGAGTGGGCACTAACCCGTCTTTTCAGTCAGGTTGAACTATTTTAACCGATGAAAAATAAAAAAGGAGGTTCTATGTTCGGCTGTATGTATTGATTTGTTATGTATGTTCGCCGATTTCTCCGTCAATTACGGACCGATTAGGAAAATTCTTTCGCTATGGAGAATGATCCCGAGGTAATTAAATTTGTATACCTGAGGAATAAGTATTTGTGCCGAAAAACTTAAAAAATCGGTGTAAATAGTGAAGAGTTTGAAGTCGATAAATTTTTTGAAACTATTTTGGTTAGTAACATTTAAGTAAGCGTAGTAGTACTTACCAAGTATAGCTCTCAAATGTCCTTCAAGCGTTTGCAGAATGGTCATCTTGATCTCCTTGACATTCTTGCCCAGGAACTGTTCGCAGGCGGTGGTGAGAAGCTCGTCTTCGTTCATGATCTTGCACTGTGCCACTCCTGTCACCGTCAGTGGGACGCCTTGGGATGTTTCCACGTACTCGCACATCGGGTTAAGTGTCATAACCTGGTGGAACAAATAATCGCGAGGTAAAGTCAAATAGGTTAAAATCGTACCACCGGATAGCATACATGTCATATACAATTATTTTGTCGAAGAGATTAAAACAAAACGTTTGAAATTACTGTACCTAACTTGAATCATTTACAAATTCTATGAGCTCCATCCAAAATGGCAAGGGGACCGATGATCATATTTTAGGCTACTTTATATCACGAAAAACGCGTGCTTTCCCTCGTCTGAGAACCTCGTCAGTCAGGAACAGGTTTTTTTCATTCAAAAACAGAATTCGAACTCAGTAACGTATTAACGACATTAATGAGAATGATGGACATCATCTACTATGACGATGGTAGATTGACGCATCAAGTGAACGGCGGAACCTTCCCTTATATCCATAAAGCAGTTTATCATAAATTTGATTGAGTATTGAGTGGATGCTAGTTACTAACGGGCTAAAATTATGATGATACTAACCTCGAGAGAGATTCGTTGCACATCTGTGACCAGCCACCAGGCCCACGCCCAGCCTCCCACGATGGTCCTCTTTATCGAGGCGCCACAGCATCCTCCTGCGAACAAATAACTTTGTGTGAGACAGAAGTTCGAAGTCAATCACTTAAACTAGGTAGCTAGACTCTAGAGTCTAGTTATCTAGATAACTGCAATAAATCTCGTAGAGAGATCAAAAAAATATTAAGAAAATTAAGAAACTATTTTCGGATATTTTTTTTGTCGAAGGATTAAAATCTTTGTGAGTGACTCCTTCGCTCATGAAATACTAAATAGTTTTGCTGATGGAACCCAAAATTCAAGAAGCCACTGAAGACACCACTTCTTACCTTGATTTGTACGGCTTATTCCAGTTTTCCCCCTTGAAAATTCGCCCCTAAGGGGGAAAACTGGACTCTAATGTAAGAAATACAGAAATCGGGGGACCTGTACTTTTTACACCATTTTTTCATTCCACTTTTCTACAGACCAAGTTTTTATTTGTCACTTGTACGCTTAGTGTGTCCAATTCCAAAAGCATTTACATAACTCTTTCTGCGAACTGTAGAAAGTTCCAGGATTAGTCAGCAAGCTTAACTTCCTCCACGTTTTCCACAAGCCCTACATAACTTCCTATCACAATGCGAGTGCAATCACCCCGAAGGGAGAGTGGAACAGGTACCGAACGGGTTCGGAACTAACGGGTTGTTTATTAGAGGCTGGAAGTGTCCTTCCACTTTCTTTTTAGTGCTTCCGTTGTAATATACACACATCAACATTGTCTAGGGATATTTCATTTTGAAATGATTTGCTTACAAAATATTTGCTTTTTAGAAAAAGTTTATATATGGAATTAAACCTCTTTTGTACCCTTTTCAAAATTTTGAAAAAAAAAAAAAAAAGAACACAATAAACAAAAGATAGAATGGGGACTCCGATTTAATTAAAACAACGTTAATTTTGCCTAAGATTATTTAACTTTTATTTAATTATCAATAAGTGCTATCTAAGTAATTTTAATTTTAACGGATCTTGTGATATTCGTCATGTCATGGAACGTCGACATTTAAGCAGAAAAGAAATGATAAGAGCGATAGGCATGTTACAAGCCGGTGCTATCCAACGCGTGGTTGCCAATACCCTAAACACCAATCAAAACGTAATTTCTCGATTGTGGTCACGTTATCGTATTACTGGGGATGTAAGAGAGTGCCACACTGGAAAAAAACGAGTAACCACCCCTAAACAGGATCGTTTTCTCCAAAATTCCGCCAGGAGGGAACCCAATCTCACAGCAAAGCAGTTAGTGCAAAGGCTTCAGTCAGACCATCAGCTGTCAGTCAACGACCAAACCGTCAGAAGAAGGCCACATGAAGTCGATCTTCATTCTCGTAGGCCACTTCGTGTGCCAGCTCTACGACGAGGCAATCGCGGAAGGCGACTTCTTTGGGCTCAAGAACATTTGATATGGAACAATGGCCAATTGACAATGGTTCTCTTTACTGATGAGTCTCGGTTTGGATTCCACTCCGATTCACGAAGAACACGTGTTTGGAGAGTTCCAGGCATAGAAAGTCGCCTCCAGCAGCCACAAGAGGTCCATTCGTACCGAGGTGGGACAATCATGGTTTGGGTGGGAATTCGTATTGGCGCGCGAACCGAGCTCATTTGGATAAGAGGCAGCATGACTGCACTAAAATACCGGAACGAGGTCGTAGAACCTGTGATCATCCCTCATAGAGTTCAAATTGGCCAGGAATTTCCGCTGATGCATGATAATGCCCCTCCACACACGGCGCGTTTAGTGTCAGCTGCCTTTCAGGAACAAGATGTTGCGGTTTTGGACTGGCCTGCACAGTCACCCGACTTAAACCCAATTGAAAACGCTTGGGACATGTTGCAGCGAAGGGCTTTCAGCAATTTGCCGTCAAATTTGACCACAGAAGACCAACTTTATTGTCATTTAAAAAGAACATGGAATCGCAGGGTTAGGATACCCCAGCGAGACTTTGACACCCTAATTTTGAGTATAAATAATCGGTGCAGATGTGTTATCAACGTCAGGGGAGGCAACATCGATTATTAAATTGTAAAAAGGTAATTTTATAAAGTCATGGCAACGTAAAAATTGTTTTAACACAATAAACCGAACCTTGTAAATTTTTAGAATTTTCGAGATTTTGTTTCTACTTAAATTTTTATAAAAATAATATCAAACAGTTGTTTTATTATTATTATTAATATACAACACGAAATAAAGATTCTGGCCATACCTAGTTTTCTAAAGAAATTATTTTCAGTTTTTGTAAAAATCAACAAAATGTTGAATATCCCTAGACAATGTTGATGTGTGTATAGCTATAGTCTGTGCTATAGTTATTAGGCTGTTGTACCTGTATGTAATTAGCGAAGGGATTACAGTAAATACTTTATACATCACCTGAGAAACAAGTGTCTCCACAACAGTTGAAAAAATCCTGAATTTTTCACAAAGTAAGATTAGCCAAACGTTTGGCTTATCTTACTTTGCGAAAAATATGATCCACAAAGGCTTCTTATTTAGGTTACCGAAACGATGATGCGAGTCAATTCATCCCATGAACCAGCTACCATCAAATGAAACAACCTATGCCGACTTAAAAGCTCGACCTAGCTTATTCCTCGTCTGTCGGCCTGGCTAAGCTCAGTTATTAGTGGAGCCTGTGGCAGGGTAAAGCAGACAAGCTTTGCCTTCCTGAATTTACCTCAGGACATTACCATATTTTACCAGTTTACTACGATCCCTGACTTTACTTGGTTTGCGTGTACCTTTGTTATTAGTGAAATATTAGAGTAGGAAATAAAGTAGAAAAGGCAGAACCGCCAATTCTTCCTTGACAATGGGTAATCAGAACTTCATACATTGGCTTTTTTTATATACCAGATATTACCTATTAGGTATATTTTTAACCAATAATAGACTAGACATAAGAGATAATAATAGACCCAGCATCGTGGATAATTGTATCAATACAGAGTATCGGCATAATTAACCAATTTATGAATTCATTGTACCGTGACTTCGGCCGGCAAATATAGCAATCTGCGAGTTCCATTAGACTCCACTCGACCGTTGTATGTAATAACCAAATTCACTTTCATTAGCCGTCTGTGGCATAGTTGCCTTGAAATATTGTCACGATTTTAGAGAAAATCATGTAGTAGTGATTCTGTTATGACGAGTTAAACTGGTTTATTCATACAAAAAGCAGTCTAAATCCTTTTGTTTCACTTTAAGGGCCCTATCTCACTTTAGGACACAATTGTGGTGCCACCAACAAAATGTGTACAGTTTTTGGAGGGCACCTCACCTGGTAACAGTTTGGTTGCGCAACCAAATTTGATGCCGGCAACCATATCACCCGCTGGGTCACCCTAAGCATTAAGTATAGGGTTATTTGGCGTCTCACTCATTCCAGACGGTGTTCCTCGCTTGGTAACTCAAGACACCACGTTAGCGAACGGTGGCACCACCACCATGGATGGTGTCCTAATGAGATAGGACCCTTAGAACCTGCCCACTTGATGCATTATTTTTAAACGCATCAAATGTACGGCGAGACCTTCCCTGCCTACATATGGAAAATGTCAAGTGCTAGGCTGAACCTAGTTGAGAACATTGAGTTTTTAATGAACTTTTGAATCCAAATGCACATGCGTTATGCGTTTTGATTCAAATAAAACACAAAAACAATTATACTTACAGCGTAACTCGTCTAAAATAGGATCGTCAGAAAGTCAATTGATAAGTCACTATCTGTTTAATACGTGAGACGAGGTGATGAAAGCGTAACTTGTCTATCGATAACGAATAACTAAAACAAAGGCTGTATGAAAATCACTAAAGAGATAACTAGCAGCCGCAGGAAGAGTACAGATCTTAAATACTTTCTGAAGTAAATTTTCACTCAGACCGCAAACTCAACATGGTTAGGAACTCGAAGGAGAAATTCAGGTATACCATAATTAATTATGGTTCTCCATAATTTTCCCCTTTTGAGTTCCTCCACTGTATTTGAACATAATTTCAGTTCCTCCCGTTCAGCAAACGCTCTTCGTTACCGGTATTTTTTTGTATACTGATAAATTTGACTGTCTGCGTGACTAGTGGCACGGGCCTAGAAGCTATGCGCTTAATTTTCAGCGTTTCCAAAAAAGGAACAACACCAAATACTCTCCCACCATTTCACTAACAGTTTGTCGGCCTACGTGCGCAGGAGTCGGTAATCGTACATCGAAGAAAGTAGCCGTTACACCGGAGAATTGAAACGCTAGAGAGTGCATGATACGAGATTGTGTCATCAGTTTTATACGCGAGCAAGTCAATTAAATCAATAACTTTAATATTGATTTCAAAACAGTAACACACTTCATAGTAACATGTCTAAAATCGACAGTGATCAGAACAGTGTCTCAAATACTTAGTAAAGTAAATTTACCAGTGTTATGTGTTTTTCGTGAAAGTTAAAAGACAAAAGGTACGTTTTGTTGTATTCATATAAGTTAAGCTATGTGTCAAAAGGTTAGGTGACTCAAAGTTAGAAACTCATAACGAAAGATGCTTCAACTATGACTATATGTTACTTTTCTGTAAAACATGTGTTGCTATTTTTCGATTATTTATTTATTCATCAATGAAGGTATGCCTCAGATTATTACAATTTAGTTAGCATGCAAATATGCCAATAAATCTTTCTTCAGACTTCAAACTAAAAAAACGTAAGTAAGTTACATTTAACATTCGTATGGTAATTATGTTGGAAATAACATATAACATTTGGACAAGTTACGTTCTATTAAAATTCAATGATACAGCATTTTTTTATAACTGCAATTGCAATTTTTTATAACATTTTGAGGGGCACCGCCTCGTTATACGAAGCCTGCGAAAAACCAACAGAATTATTCAGATGTATTCTCTCTGCATGTAGTAAGTATGATATATTCGCACTCTAAGATAATCGGCCAAGATAGGAACCAAGATCGGCGAAAACGGATTTAGCCAATCTTAAAAAAAAACAGGTGTGATTGTGGTCAAACACGAAGGTCTATAGACTATAAAAAAACTTGGTATTTTTTTATTTGTATGTGTGTATCAAAATGCAGTCGAGTGACAAAAATAGAATGAGTAATCGTGAGTGTGTCTCACGATTACCTCAGCTGGTAAGGCTCAAGAGAATACAACCTTATTGGTGATCTGGTATCACCAATAACATGTTATATCACCATCATAAAGAGGTCGAGCATATATGTGGACCATAAATGTGGTCTCCAAATTAATATTCCACGTGGGTTGGAGTAATTGGCACAGTATAAGTTGCATAATGGTCCATTTTCACCGGAACTCGTTGGTATTCTGGACGCTCGCTATACAAACAAAATGTTCGGACACGGCTCAACGCACATTTCACTTTCTAACAACAAAATATTTGTGGATCTGATAACAGCTCTACATTTACCCTCTTACTTATAAACCGCTCTGAAGTTCTTTCTTCATTCTGTAAACAGAAATTTGTATTGACTTATAAGGATTCGACACACTGGAGTCAGCGATACAGACCGATGGGTTGGCGCGTCATTTCAGTGTATGAATATTGTTGGCAGACTGTCTTTTTTACCCTCTTACTTATAAACCGCTCTGAAGTTCTTTCTTCATTCTGTAAACAGAAATTTGTATTGACTTATAAGGATTCGACACACTGGAGTCAGCGATACAGACCGATGGGTTGGCGCGTCATTTCAGTGTATGAATATTGTTGACAGACTGTCTTTTTTACCCTCTTACTTATAAACCGCTCTGAAGTTCTTTCTTCATTCTGTAAACAGAAATTTGTATTGACTCATAAGGATTCGACACACTGGAGTCAGCGATACAGACCGATGATGGGTTGGCGCGCCATTTCAGTGTATGAATATTGTTGGCAGACAGTCTTTTGTCAATTTATCAGCGGCCCGCCAACTTTAGTCTGTAGACTCATGTAGACTCCATTGGCAAAATCACAAATGCTAAAAGTTGACAGAGGTTTTTATATAATAGTTAACATCAATCTCAGAAACATAGCAAAGCAGCGTGGTTTTTAAAGGCACGCGAACAATTTCATACGTTCTTCAATTCCCTGGTTCCTAGTTTAAATCAAATTATTAAATCCTATTGGGTAGGATGAGTACCTCGGTATATACTGTGAGAATTCCTATAGGTAATAGCGATCCTACGTCCGACGGCTAATTAAGTGATTACTGGTCTTAGGAGGGAATTCGGCTGAAAATTTGAGAAGATGGTATCTTCTAGGCAGAGGCCTAAATCACTGCTTGGTTGCTCATAGTTGCAGTCGTAGAAATGATTTATATGTAATTTGTAGTGTACCTAACGCTCAAAGATCCATCAAAGTGATCGCGAAAGCCCGATTCTAATGTCAGATAATAACGCAAACTATGCATTTCTTTAAATCAAAATTACACGAGACGATTATTTGTTACTCAATTGATTTCCTTTCCATTGAAAAGGGATCGTGAGATTAAAGTAACAGCTTAGTACAATTTACTAAAGTGGTTTCTTAAGTTGTGGCAAGTCGATGAAACGGAAGTGGAACATACTTTGTTTCTGCAAACTTCGTGTGAGTTATATTCTTAGAAACAAAGAAGTATAATGGTATAATTTAGTTAATTAGTTGGAATGTGTTGTCTACGGCGACAATAAGATTGTTATCAAAGCACTACTCATTCATCATCGGTCAATATCAAGAGAAGGTGTTGGTTTCTTTAGTAATGACTATTTTCTTATGATGAGAAAAAGATAATTATTCAATGGTTCAAGGACAATGGTTCAAAATGTTATACCGCCTGGTGCCACCCCAAATTTTGTCTTGTCGTCTATCTATGTAGCAACTAGCTATTACGGGGCCAGCGAATGATGAATTGCCCATTCAAATGTACTACCAAGATGATTTGTAATTCGAGCATTTCCACCATATCAAGTTATATTTTGTATGGGACTAGCTAGTGTTTATCTAAGTCCCTGGTTTTTATTTTATAATGAACACCTATAATAAAATGTAAAATAATCGCATTTTGCTTATTTTTACGACGAAATGAATGACATGTTTTGGTCCTATTTGTTTTGTATTAAAAACAACGATATCTTACGTTTTGTTGGATATGGAACATAGTTTATATTGTCTAGTTACAGAATAACAACACTATGTGGATAATATTAATTTAAGTCCGTATTTTTGGTATTACGGAACATAATAAATAATATTACAAATTAAAGTTGCGAGCAGCTGTTGCCGAACCCTTAATTTTTTTGTTGTTTTATTGCTATGCATGGGTAACTACAAAATAATTCCCTGTTGTACAAAGGTAAAACCCTATTTCACTACCTTACCGGCCCAAAATTATGAAATTTAGACTCATCCCCATATAAAGTTACCAAACTCGGTTTCGTTCGAGAATAATAAAGTGTGCCATGTATTGAGGTGACCGTTAAACATCGACCTGTGCAACCGATCAGCTGCGAGCCTAACGGGACTGGCTGACGTCTTCTTTGACAATTAAAACAAGGTCATTGGAACTCACAGTCCCATTGGTAGCATTGAAAGATAGTATGTATGTATTAAGTATAAAGATCATGGGCAGTAATAAAAACAATGAATTTTGAAGCTAGGTCTAGGGAAATTCGACATTTAGCATAAGGTCAATGATACTCACAATACCATTGAATAAGAATAAATAACGATATGAACAAGTTTAAAGATTGATGATATAAATAATAATAGTCAACGTCTATTTACTTGAACCTACATAGATAGAATCTAGGGAAAGTGAATTACTGAAGCTAACGTCTTCATTGACAATTAAAACCACCAAAGACGCAGGGCGAACCAGGCGTAGGGCCGTAAGAAGTGGCACAACTGGCACAAGACGACCTCTTGTGCTGGACGCAGCAGTGGATGGGTCGGAGGATGATGATGATGGATAGACTTCGGCATTGCGTTCACTTTTATATGTGTATAAAATGTCGGATTACCTATTAGATATCGATTAACGAACGCACGCGACGCCTGTCAGTTATCGTCATGTTATGCGCGGTGTGTTAGTAGGAATACATGAAACATGCAAGGAGTTACGGTTACGTTACAAGTCAGTATTTTGAAGCAGGCGGTCTTACAGCCCCAATGCAGGACTACAAATACACTGACAAATAGACGTCAAATAATTACACACAAGAGCTAAAATAATCAGTATTAAGTCTCAACTCGGAAGACTGATTCTTTAAACTCAACCCGATGTATTTAGAAAACTTAGATGTAGCCAAAGAAATACAAAACAAAAAGCAGATAGTAAAGAATTTGTCAATTCCGCATTAGAGCTTAAACAATAAAACTATAATTAAATGGGAAACCAAACTGTCACACGGCACTCTAATTGAGATATCTACCGTGAAAGTTAATCTCACCATTCAAACTGCATTATTACGTAAACATAATGGGATATCTACCTACTTCCAAGATTGCAGTAGATTACGAATATTTGACCGAAAATTTTAGATAATCATCATTATGTAGATCTATCACACGTTCTTTTCTACGACTTATCGTCCTAATGTCAAGTTACGTTACAAAACCCCTTGTTTTAGTGTTATACCATGCATTAGCATGACGTGGTTTAGGTACCCTGTCCAGCAAAAGGATTAAACTAAGACCTTCCACTTTGGCTATGACGGTTGGCAATAAGGAACTGACTTATTATTTCAGGAGGCAAGATGAGCTCGATCGTGAACGCGGCAGCGGACGTCCTCTCTGGGACTGCCATAGCTGCTGCTGCAGGTACGCAGGTAACTACAACCTTAGAAAGCTCAAAATAAGTGCCTTCTATTTCACAGTTAGCAAGTTTCAGAGTGTTTCGCTGTCATTGATTGCTTTTCATCAGGCGTTAACTAAGCAGCCGAATAATATCATGTTTTATCTTTTATGGAACAAGACACAACACATTGTTTTGCCTTGTTTCATTACTCGCTTTTCATCAGGCGTTTTTTTGATGCAGCTTAATGAATTAACCCCTTATCTTCAGGTGGCTTGGTTCATCCCAATGCTGGTGGCAGCCATAGCATACTATCAGTTCGATCAGACGGACCCCGAAGGACGACCAGGGAATGTAGATGATGGGGTTCTGCAGATGGACTATGACTTCATTGTAGTGGGAGCCGGCTCTGCTGGTCAGTGAGTATATCGACACTTTTTAAAATAGGTACTCGAACCTTGCGGAACTTGAACCCGCGCCCCAGATCAGAAGCGGCCCAGGGTGGGGCGCGGGTTCAAGTCTCGCCAAAATCGAAAATTTTTGGGAAAGTATTTCATTTCTTAGAAATACCTGCCCACGCCCAGAGTGCGAATTAAACACTATAATAACAAAAACTTTGAGTACTCGCAAAATACGAACCTGGCCCTGGCTATAGCAAGACGAGGTCCCATAATTCGACGACAGACTACATGTAGCGGGCATGCGATAGGTAAGAAACCGCAGTGATGGCATAAAATTCGGAAGGCTTAGGTCGCTTTCACACAGCGCGGATCCGTTTATACGGGAGCGTGTTTTACGGATCCTTCGCTACTGGGAACAATCTTAATATATTCGGAATACTTTCGGATGTGGGAACTCGCCCCTACAAATGCATACTCCATCACAGAAAAAAACGAATACTGTAAAACGGATGATGTGTGAATGCGCTCTTAGTATTATTCCCCGCAGTAGGTCAAATCGTACTGTGGATTATAATAATTAAGGCATACTTACTTACGCCTACTAATTATCATTCCTATCCAAATTAGTTATCTAGAACGAGAAAGAATCCTACTTTTGCTCACTTCCTAAACATTGGAAGGCACCACAGCTTCTTCAAGTAGCGTTAATAGACGTACGATTGTTTTTTTTTGTATGGACTAAAGTTCTTGTTTCTGTGAATTCCAGGTGCGGTTGTTGCAAATCGTCTGTCAGAAGTTGGCAACTGGAAAATACTTTTATTAGAGGCTGGTGGCGATGAAACGGAAATATCGGATGTACCTCTGCTAGCCGGGTATCTACAGCTCAGCAAACTCGATTGGAAATACAAAACTGAGCCGCAAGGAACCAGCTGTTTGGGTAATAACTTGTTTTAATTTTAAGCAACTGACTTAGTCATAAACACTATTCAATATTAAAGGGAAAAATATCACTCGGAGCTGTAGCATCTAGTTTATTTTATACGCACGGATACTACTTATTTAATATTCTTGTTATATTTTCAGCCATGGAAGGTGGACGCTGCAACTGGCCTCGCGGTAAAGTCCTTGGCGGCAGCTCAGTTCTTAACTACATGCTCTACCTCAGAGGAAACAAAAGGGATTACGACTCATGGGAATCTCTCGGGAACAAAGGATGGAGCTACAAAGATGTACTGCATTACTTCAAGAAATCAGAAGATAATCAGAACCCGTATTTGGCTGAAACACCTTATCATAGTACGGGGGGCTATTTGACTGTAGCAGAAGCTCCATTCCACACGCCATTGGTGTCGTCGTTTATAGAAGCAGGACTCGAGATGGGATACCTGAACAGAGATATCAACGGAGAGAATCAAACGGGGTTCATGGTAGCCCAAGGTACATTACGTAGAGGCAGTCGATGTTCAACATCTAAAGCATTTCTCAGACCGGCAAAGGATAGAAAAAACTTGCACATTTCTATGCATTCACATGTTACAAAAGTGCTCATAGATCCAAGGACTAAAATAGCTTTTGGAGTTGAGTTCGTGAGAAACAAAATGATTCATCGAGTGAGAGCTCGCAAAGAGGTTATTCTATCCGCGGGTACGATCAATTCGGCGCAAATATTGATGCTGTCTGGTATAGGCCCTAGTGAAGAGCTGGCAAAGCATCGTATACCATTGATACAGAAACTTAATGTGGGAAGGAATCTTCAAGATCATATTGGCCTCGGTGGACTGGCATTTATGATCCAGAAGGAGATCTCAATAGTAGAACATCGTCTTCACACAATGAGCACCTTGATGGAGTATGCTGTCTTAGGAGAGGGCCCGTTGACAATTATGGGAGGTGTGGAAGGATTGGCTTTTGTAAACACCAAATATGTGAATGCAACTGATGATTTTCCAGACATTGAATTCCATTTTATTTCCGGATCGACGAACTCTGATGGTGGAGAGCAGCTGCGAAAAATTCACGGATTGAAAGACACATTCTACGATGCCGTTTTTCGGGCTATCAATAACAAAGATGTTTGGAGTGTTATTCCTATGTTGTTACGACCAAGAAGCAAAGGATTTATTCAGCTACGCAGTGCTAATCCCTACGATTATCCGTACATTTATCCCAATTACTTGACAGACGAGATGGATGTGAAAACATTAGTAGAAGGAGTTAAAATTGCCGTAGCGTTATCAAGAACTACGGCATTCCAAAGACTTGGTTCAGTTTTAAATCCACACGTCTTTCCTGCTTGCGTCAGTGTGAAAAGGTACACAGATGCATATTGGGAATGCATGATCAGACAGTACACGTGTACTATTTACCATCCCGTGGGAACTGCCAAGATGGGTCCTTACTGGGACCAGGAGGCAGTCGTCGACAATGAACTACGGGTGTACGGAGTGAAAGGTCTACGAGTAATAGACGGTAGCATAATGCCTAATCTAGTGAGTGGAAACACCAACGCTCCTATAATAATGATTGGAGAGAAGGGCAGTGATATGATCAAAGAGTTCTGGCTTAAACGTCGGATTTCTAGATACTATATTTAAAAGAAAGTTCGTGGTCTTGAGGACAAAGTGTTTTACGTGCCTGCCATAGAGAGCGCTATTGGTTGTTTTCAAGTAAGAAAGTAGCTCGAATTGTTCATTACCATTTGTACACGAACGAGGACAGCGGAGAATGTAAAGCGTACAAACTAAAGAGATAATTTATCAGTATTATATGTAAGCAAGAATGTTTGAATATTTTGTAAATAATATTTATTTTAATTTATATAAAAGTTGTTGCAGTTGGTTTAAGATTATAATAAGTTTAGCAATAACGATTAAAATTATTAATTGCAACATGTTTGTTTGTGATCTCGCTAACAATGATCCATTGATGATAAGTAGGTCAGATGTGCAGTTTGTGTCGTAACGATTGGCATCAACGGAGTACGCTACACAACCGTGATTTAAAATGCTGAATGGACGCGCTTTTGATATGAAAACGTAGAGTTACTATTTAATAGACTGGACATGGACCGGTAATTTTTTTTGACACAATTAGAGTTTATGTTGTGCTCATTCATAGCTTTGTATTGCATTTGACTTGTGTCAACTTTTATAACTTTGTTTTGTTCAATAACTACTACTCATGCAGCATGTACATAATGTCTTGGTGTGCATACCGTGCGCAGCGAAACAGAAATGAGAACTTATGCAGTTTAGTTATAGTTAGAACGTTTAATGAGATTATTACTAATTATCGTCACCCTGGACTGTTCCCCCAGTGGGCCTCAAAACTACGCAATTAACCAAACCGCGTGTTAATACCGCATATAAAAAAAGACGTTAAATTGTAAAATGCATCTACTGTTACTTTTCTAAAATATATTAGCTCTATATTCTCAACAATCACATTGCTGACTATTCAAGGTGGTGAAGAATCGTCTGCCGTAAGACTGAACATTACCGTCATTTACAAGATAACTTCCGACAAGATGTCAAGTGAAGCTAATTTAGCCGTGAAAGGCGTCCTATCTAACACCAGAATCACGTTAGGATTGTTACCGGGATTAGGGACTCTTATAGTGCTACGCATGGCGATACATCTGTACCGACCTGATATAGAAGACATCGAGAACAGGATAAAGGATCGTCCCTTAGAGCAACTGTACAAATGTTATGATTTCATCATAATAGGCGCAGGATCAGCTGGATCGGTCTTAGCAAATCGGCTATCGGAAAATCCTGAATGGAAAGTGTTATTGCTGGAAGCCGGGGAAGATGAAAACGTGCTATCAGAAATCCCAGCGATGTTTCCGGCATTACAGTTGTCTTCGAGCGATTGGCAGTTCGTGACGGAGCCTAATGAAGGATATTGTTTGAGTATGATAAACGGGAGGTGCAAGTGGCCGAGAGGTAAAGTTCTTGGTGGATCTAGTGTGCTCAATGCTATGCTGTATATTAGAGGAAACCAGCGGGATTATGATAACTGGGAGCGATTGGGCAACACCGGCTGGGCGTACAAAGATGTGCTTCAGTATTTTCTGAAGTCCGAGGATATCAGGATACCAGAGTTACAAAACGATTTGTACCATGCTACAGGTGGACCTTTGACAATCGAGAACTTCGGTTTTGAACAACCCATAACGGGAAACATCTTAGAAGCAGCTAAGCAAATGGGGTATAATATTCTTGACGTCAACGGCGAATATCAAACAGGATTCACTCGTTCTCAAGCGACAGTGCGTGAGGGTTTACGATGCAGCACATCTAAAGCGTTCTTGAGGCCGGCAGCAAAAAGGCCAAATCTTCACGTGAGTACTAGTTCATACGTAAAGAAGATATTGATGGACAAAAATAAGGCTGCTTACGGTGTCATGTTTGTGAAGGATGGAGTAGAGCGTATTGTGCAATCGAGTAAGGAAGTGATTTTATCTGCCGGTGCGATTCAATCGCCACAGTTGCTTATGTTATCTGGTATCGGAAATGCAGACCACCTAATGGAACTTGGCATCCACCCTATAAGACATCTTCCTGGTGTCGGAGGCAACTTACAGGATCATGTGGCAATGGGCGGGCATTCATTTTTATTCGATAATCCTTACGAAAACGGCACTGACTATTGTTTTAACATAAAAACTGCATTAGGCATCGGAAGTCTAACAGATTTTGCAATGCAAAAGAAAGGCTTACTATACGGTATGATGGAAGCTGAAGCAATGGCGTTTGTGAAGTCTAAATACCAAGACCCAAATGATGATTACCCAGATATTCAGTTATTTATAGCACCAACGGCGGACAACATGGACGGTGGCTTATTTGGAAAAAGAGCGAACGGGCTGACTGACGAGACCTACGCTGAGTTGTACGAAGAAATCTTATACGAACCGTCTTTTTCCATTGTGCCATTACTTTTACGCCCAAGAAGTAGAGGTTACATAAAGTTACGCGACTGGAACCCTTTGTCTCCTCCAATAATTGTTCCTAATTACTTTTCGGACCCTGAAGATATTAAAATTCTGGTAAGTTGTTCGTACTTTTGACAGTAGATACTTCGGAATATGTTGACAATCTTTTTGAAAATATATCTTTTTTTTTCAGATTGAAGGTGCTCGCATAGTCTATGAACTAACGAAACAAGAAGCCTTGAAACAACTCAACACTAGACCCAATCCTCGCCGGAACCCCGGATGCGCAGAACATGAGCTGATGTCTGATGAGCACCTAATGTGTCAGGCAAGGCACCACACTCTGACCATTTACCATCCTGTTGGGACATGTGCAATGGGCCCGGCGGACAACCCTGCTGCGGTTGTCGATCCTAGATTGAGAGTTAGTATTTTACTGTTTGAGGCTATACAGTAAGATTCACTTTATTTATAAAAAGGATTAGCTA
This sequence comes from Eupithecia exiguata, assembly GCA_947086465.1. Taxonomy (NCBI): domain Eukaryota; kingdom Metazoa; phylum Arthropoda; class Insecta; order Lepidoptera; family Geometridae; genus Eupithecia; species Eupithecia exiguata. The sequence continues at coordinate 4,383,371 of OX352247.1, forward strand.
CTGTATACCCTTTGATTCGCATGCGTTTTTGTCTCTCCCATCGATATTTATCTTATTTCATATGAGATCCAAGAAAAAGTTACAAACATAGTAAAAATATTTTTAAACCAACGCCATCTGAACACATTAATACTATTTAACGGGGATGAGAGTCATCCCGTGACCACGAAAGTGTGTAAACCTGTCGAAACGTCGGGAAAAATAGGTAAATAAACGCGATAAACACCCGTTAAATACTATTAATAATTATAGTTACTTTCGCATTTATAATTTGAGTATTGACCGTAAAACATTTATTTTTCAGGTACACGGCATTCAGAATCTTAGAGTCGTGGATGCGAGTATAATGCCTACGATTGTGAGTGGTAATACAAACGCTCCTACAATTATGATTGCCGAGAAAGCAGCTGATATGATTAAAGAAGACTGGCCGAACCCAGCCAGTAACTGTCCTGCGGAATATGAAAGCCAAGAGAAGAACCCCGAAGGTGAAACTCAGAAAGAAAATACAAGACAAGACTTTTTCAATGAGACTACTAACTTATTCACATATTTCGCTGCGGAAAGCGTTATAGGCGCTAGTAATATTGTGAGACAGCCTAAAACCAACAAGAATAAGAAAACTTCACTTATTCTAAAAGAGCATGAAGCACGGGGAAAAGGAATCACACCCGAACACGATTCATACAGCGACTCTAACCGAGCAGTCTATGAATTCAACACAAACGCCCAAGTCTACTATCCCGATAGTTCGATGGTAAACTACGCGAATTCAGTGCCGTATTGGTATCCAAGTGTAGTACGTGGTCAATTGGTTCCAGCTAAGCCATTATCGGTAGCAGCAAACTACCCATTTTATGGTCAAAATAATTTTAAGCCGAACTACTGGAAAAGACCCTACAAGAACCGGCCGGATAATCACAATTATTACCCTGGTCCGTACGAGTACGACGATAAGGGCAATGTGTATTACGAGACGAAAGAAATAAATAAACCGAAAGGGGAGAAGACATGTGAAGGTTGGTTTTACTATAACGGTGTTGAGTATGAAGTTGTGGTTTAAGTTATTAAAGTTTAATGCTATGCAGTATAATGCTATACTTATTTAAATAAATTGTATTCATAATTTTGCAACCCATTGTTTTTTATTTCCTCATTTCTAGACAGATTCTTTAATTAATAGCTTTGTATCTTATGAAAAGAATAAAATTGTATGTCTCTTAAAAGTAAAAACCTTGATTTAGCAAAGTAACAAAACATTTACTTATTTAACCTTTCCTTATCTTAGGCACCTATATGATCATCAAATTCTGTTTAGTTTATGCTAAACTTGATAGACAAGCACAAAGCATTTAACCTATTTGTTACCGTAACCTTAGACATGTTAGTATAACAAAGAAAACTTACTTGAACAGAAACTTGATGTATACAAATAAATAAAAGAAGTGTCTGTTTGTAATATCAAAATAACAGCTTCTTACTAAATGCATACTCAGAGTATAAATTAAACGAGCTTCTAACACCATTCTGTTCGTTTGTCTGTTACATTCAAATTGGTTTCACTAGTTTTGACGGGAGTTTCGCAGATAGTCAAGTCGACGAAGGATTGTGGATGGAAAGGTTGAAAGCAGAGTTTGACTTCGGAACTTTGGTTGGACTAGTTAAGAGACAAACATTCTAAAAGTCTCGACTCCTATGTGGTGGGTGAGCCCTAATGTAAATTTCACTTATTAATGATTAACTTATTCGTGCCCAAGAAGGAGGTCCCGGAAGTCAAACTTTCTGCTTTCATACAAAACTCCCTCTTTTGAGCACTCACTGATTGAACATATTTGTTTTAGAAAAAGAGTATAGGATTCGCGCTAAACAAATGAAAATCCATGAAATTGTAAATTCCACGCAGGCAAAGCCTCGGGCACAACTAGCTCAAAATAACATATCACATTTCTCTTAGGGTGATCCTGTTCATAGTTATTCAGTTTTAGAACAGAGGTTGCAATGGTTGTTGCTTTGCAAAAAAGTAAATACAATGTATAATTACGTTTCTATTTTACTTAAATTCAATTATTAAATGAACGTATAAATACGGTTACAAGGTAAGATTTATCGCGTTTGTGATTGCTATAAGTTTCATGAAGGCGCATTTAGTAATTGCATTTGAATATTTACTTCTTACTACTCTACTCTGGTTCCCGACTCTTACGATAATTTGAGAAGGATAACCTAACACATTCTACAAACACATACCATACTACATTACATACTTTGCATAGCTACTAAATGCTTGTTCGTAACGTTTTGCTAACTGTTTTGTTTTATTTTTAAATTAACATGTAGATATCTGTTATGCGTCTAACTTATAAATAAACTGTTAATATTTCGGTAAGAGTAGTCTTCCAATACAAACAAATTTTGCGTTGCAAATAAGTTTATTTTATTTTTAATTTTTAGTGAGCAAGAGTATCAAGTAATGACAATTAAAAATGGAAACATTGGGAGAAACTATAGCATTGACGTGTCCTGCCGCTTTTTCGGGCACGAGTGGAGCTCTGTTCATAAATGCAGTTACTGCTGTAATTGCAGCGCATTGTGGCATCGTAGACCACCAACAATGGCCAAAGGATAATAGCAAGGAAATTCTTCGGAATATAGACGGTAAACATCAATATGTTTAATTTTACCAATAATATCAAGTCTTTGTTATTAATTAAATCGTTTTTATAAGGTTTTAACTCCTGTAGCATGTAAGTTATCCATTGTCAAAACATTCTTTAACATAACTAAGTGTTCCCACGTTAAAATAAATGAAAGAAAAAAGAAATGAAAATATTGAGAAAAAACATAGCTGTGTAGTTTGTAGTAGTGTGTAGTTTTCTGTGGACCTTGGATTCTAATACAGAAAATTAATAATTTCAGAAGCAATAACCTACGACTTCATAGTAGTTGGAGCAGGCACAGCCGGATCGATAGTCGCGAGTGGTTTAGCAGAGAAGTTTCCTTCCCAATCCGTGCTTTTAATAGAAAGTGGAGAAGATCCGGGGCTTGACAGCGAGGTAAGAGTGGAAAACAACCAACCAGTTCTTGCTTTAATTTTTTCTAGTTGACGTCCAAACGGTACAATTAATATTTGTTTTAGATTCCCGGGTTAATGTTTTTGAATCAAAATGGAAAAAACGATTGGAATTACAAAACAAAACCTGATAGGAGAAGCTGCTTGGGTTTTAGAAACAATAGCTGCATTTGGAGCAAAGGTCGAGCTATGGGAGGATCGGGGTCCATCAACGCTATGCTCTACATCAGAGGTCACCCTTATGATTACGACAATTGGAATCGGAATGGAGTGGCAGGATGGAGCTATGAAGATTTAAAGCCTTATTTCAATAAAATTGAAGATAAACTACATCTTGATGACTGTAAGGTACATAATAACCCCTGGGACGAAATCATCGGAAAAGCATGGAATCAGTTAGGGTTTGAGTCGAACAATAATGATAACGAAGCTCGAGTTGGCACCAAAAAGGTCAAACTATTGACTAGGAACGGTAAGAGATTAAACATCGCTAAAACATACTTAACCGGGCAAAGCAATTTGCATATTATGAAGAATTTCATAGTAAAGAAGGTGTTTATAGATAAAACCTCTAAAACGGCCAAAAGTGTAGAAATCAATCACGCAAGTGGAATCAGCAAAAATATAAGTGTTAAGAAAGATGTTATTCTGTCAGCTGGGTCGATTGGCACACCACAGATACTTATGCATTCTGGCATAGGCTTGGCGACGGACTTAGAATCTTTTGGCATTATATGTTTGGCAAACCTTTCAGTTGGTCAAAATTTACAAGACCACGTATTACTACCGATATATCTTAAAACAAATTTGCACACAAGCCTTACCCAGCAAGATCTTGTTACTTTTATAATCCAGTACATGTTGACACGAACAGGGCCGTTTTCGAACATAGGCATTACCGATTTTATGGGGTTTTTAAGTACTGATAATTCAAGCGATTTTCCTGACGTACAATTTCATCATGCGTACTTTACTAAAAATGATCATTTTATAGCACCATTTCTTCAAGGGGTTGGTTATATAGACGAAATTATTAAGAAAATTCTTAAATTAAATAAGGAAACTGGTTTGCTAGGAATTTATCCAACTCTGATTCATCCTCAATCTAGAGGAGAGGTTTTATTACAAGACACCAAAACAAAACCTTTTATAACTGCCAATTACTTTACAGATCGAAGAGATTTGCATATATTAATAAAAGCTGTAGATTTTGTACTAGCGTTAACTGATACTGATAGTTTTAAAGCTTTGGGTATTGAAATGTTAACTTTAAATATACCAGGATGCTCAGAAAATATAGGCACTGTTGTATATTGGGAATGTTACATAAGACATATGGCAACAACGATATACCACCCCGTCGGAACAGCCAAGATGAGTCGACGCCCAGAAGATGGTGTTGTTGATGAAAATTTATTGGTTCACGGATTTCGTAATCTGCGAGTTGTAGATGCCAGTGTCATGCCTACTATTCCAAGTAGTAATACCATGTCTCCAACCATGGTGATAGGTGAAAAAGCCGTCGATATTATCGCAAAATTTTACAGAGATAGAAGTGAACTATAGCTTTTATATTGGATATTACATACGTAGCCTTTACCTTTCACTATTTTCAGTTGTTGTAGGGTAAATTCTTTACATAACATATTTTAATAACTATTATTTAATAATATTGAAATTTACTGACCTAAAAGCATAAGTAATTGATAGAAAGAGTTGAATTACGACGAAACTATGATTAGCGAAATAAATTACCCACACACACGCTAAATTGAAAGTAGCAACTAGAAGAGTTACATCAGGCAAGAGTAGCCTTGGAGTCGCTCCGATGATCTCTTACATTATGAAATTTTGCTATCTTCACTGCAGAATTCTTTAGTGAAATATTTGAGCCTTGTAAGTATGTGTGAACGTTTTGTTAACCGACTTCAAAGAAGGAGGAGGTTCTATGTTCGGCTTTATGTACTATTTTTGTTTTCTTATTTTGAGTATGTTCGACGATTTCTCCGTCAATTTATAGACCGATTTTGAAAATTCTTTTGCTATTATACCCATAGAAAATGATCCCAATGTGATCCCTTAAAAATGTACTACTGAGGGATTCGTATATGTCCAGCAAAAGGAATTAAAAGTCGGTTTTAAGTATTTTCAAAACAATCAAATTTTTATATGTAAAGAATATTAGGTATACCAACATGTCAACAACAAGCATACACCGCATTGTTAATAAATTTTATTTAATGAATGTTTCCTTTATTTAAATCTAATGAATGATAATTGTCGTTGTCAACTATGTTTTTGGTTTGTTTTACCTATGTTACGTAAAATGTGTTGGTTTAACTTAACCCAGTAGATAGCTGAGAAAAAGTACGGCACAGGTGCCACAAAGTCACACGTAGTTGAGTTCGAGTTTCGAGTCAAGGGTGCTGACTGTTGCAACACACGAAGGCAACTTATGTTTCGCCTGGTTTACGAAACGCCGTAGAAGTTTTACGAATGCCAATCAATTTTGGGACAGGACAATAACTACTTAGTTAAGACATTTGTCATTTGTTATTGTAATTTTTAAGAAAAGTGGAAGGATGAAGGGTGTTCTCTTATTCAATATCTCGCAGTCAAAGAAGTGTGTTGTGGATTAATTACCTGTTTGCGTGGTAAGTACCCAGTACCTTTCATTTATAAATAATTTTAATCTATCGATTTGTTACGGATATTATGTAGAATAAGAATAAGAAAAGCTTTATTTTTAATTTATAATATTACAATTAAGGTGAAAGTTTGTGCTAATGTTTGTTAACCTATCTAGTATTCCAAAACTACTGAACATGAAACGGAGACGCGAAATAGAGGGTTACCCATCTAGTAACCAAACCAAATAACACAGTAGACTAATTTTTGTTGGTTGATAAAGCGTGAGAGAGAAGTCTTCGATAGAAGAGTATCTTAGAATCATCATAAAACCTTTTTTTTTGCATGATGTCAATTATTTATGATATCTTTCACCATCTTTCTCAATCTTCGAAAGATCATAAGCAATCTATCGAGAGGCACCGCACCGTCGTTATCGGTCCGTTTTGCAACAGTTTTGGCGTACGTGAGCACAGCGACTAACGTCGTTCTGAAAGGCAAAAGATCAACTGCCGCAGAAATATTTACGAAACCACATAACCAAGGAAAGTGGTAACAACAATTCAATAGGATATCCTGTTTCAATGTTTTGAATAAAATACAAATTCATCTCCAAATATTCATCAAATTTATTGGATACTGACTGAAATATGTTCTGGCATGCAATGAAACATATAAACTTAAAATCTAGGTATAAGCAAAGTGGCAATTAGACAGACAAGGCCTCGTCAATATACAACTTTCAAAGTGCACCTTGAATTGAAAACTAATTACTAGCGCTCTTTATAGGAGCGTGCATCTTAGTAAGATCCTGTCGAAAAGTCTGCCTGGATTATAGTGATAATGGTCGCCAACATTATCACTATATTCCAGGCAGACCAGTAATACATATACCTATGTCACGGCCATAAAAAAAACAGTTGATTAAAGATTATCGGTTAGATCAAACTAGTTTTTTGTTTGGGGCTAGGTGGTGCTCTGTGAATTTGTCCAGTAATATTTATTACTAGCTGTCCTTATATTAGAATTTCACATTTCTAAGGGGATATTCCCGTAAATCTCCCATGAGAATTTGATGTTTTACCAGGACAAAAAGTAGCCAATGTTACTCTCCATCCTTTCAGCTAACTCTATACCAAAATCAAGTCGATTGGTTGCTTAGTTAGGGCGTGAAGGAAGGAGAAACCAACAAACAAATAAACAAACAAACACACTTTCGCATTTATAATATTAGTTAGGATTAGGATTTATTTAGAAGTGCGGGTCATACCGTCATAAACGAAACTTTTGATAAAGCATTTTCATTTAAAACTACTCTATTCATTTTAAGAAATTTATATATTTTGAAATTGAATTACATATTTATCTTTAAAGTGTAATGTATTCCATAATGACATTTTAAGGTCATAATTTTAATGGAAGTAAACTGAGTCGGTTACTAATTAGTTCAAATTATTCTAAGGGCTCTCTGAGATTATATTATGTTGTAAGAGATACATTATGTCCACTGCTACCATCCGTCCTGTTACCATCGTCTGTCTCTAATGACACGGTATCAACACTATTGTAAGTCTTCTAGACTAGACTGAAGATGTATCTAATTTAAAAGGGTCTTTGAGATGCTATTGCTCTTATAAAGATATTGCACTCACTGTTATCACTTTACCTATTGTATATACCTAATTAGTAATTACCCTATTGACGCCGGCTTTGTACGTAGTCTATAAAAACTGAAGATGTATTGTGTCTGGAATCCTACCAAGAGGTAAGTCAAGGTCAAAGTCACAAATTAGCCACCAAAAGTTGATGGCGTGACTGTCCTGTCCCAAATCACCGGTAGCCCATTAACATTGACCGTTCACTGCCGTTGTGCAACCCCAACATTCGCGAGTAAAGGCAGTGTCTCCGTGGACCGCTGAGAACGCGCCTGTGAAGCTAGTCAGTGGTGTAGTGAAGTGTTGTGTCCAGAGTGAATGTGGTGATCAGTTCCAGGTAGTCATTTTGTTTGGAATTTTAGTGCTTAATATCTCTGGGCTCAAGCTAAGTCAGTTAGCAATTGATGTTAGAAGATATTTATGTAATTTTCTAAAACTTGTGGGATACGTGTAAATTTTGGAGAGCTCTGATGAATCAATAACAAATTACAAAACAGAAATGACACCAGCATACTAATTATAGGTCGTTTTACTGATGGGACATGTTCCTAAAATGGGTCATTTTGGTGAAAGTTCCATTGATACGGAAGGATAGTCATTGCAAAACAAAGTTCATAGGGCGAGAACCTATAAGCTCTAAGCCACTCTTCGCAGAGCGGAAGCTTCGTAATGAGCTTTCTCCAGACCAGTATTTTTTTATGAATATACTAGAATACTTTAATGTTTTGTTTTTAACTCGTTTGGCGTACGGCCCGTTTTTGTATCCAAATCAAACAGGCTGACCGGTTAAATATTAGTAATATTTGCTTTTGAGATATACTTAGGCTGCCTTACTCTGGTCAAAAAAGTTCGGTTTGCTTCGGGTATAATTAGATTATGCCTTTTGAAAATGATATTGAACTAAGAAACAAAATTTAATTCAATTTTGTTTCTTAGTTCAATATAATTTTACTGTTATTGTACCTCATTTAAACATTATTTACGAATTACTTATTCTCATAGTAAATGAACTTTTATAGTTTTTATGAGAAATAAAGCTTCTTTAACCTCAACTGAAGATAGTTATTTATTTAAAGAAAATTACAACATACAATACAATAATAATTACAACGAATATTTACACTTCAATCTATTTTCTAAAAATCTAAGCCGTCACCAGAAGGCAAAGTGCCCAGAATGCAGGCAGCATTGCCACGTTGAATGGCAATGCTAATTCGTTGACCGAAATAAAAGCTAGCATTCCGATTACCTGTGGACTCTATTAGGAGTTTTGTTAGATCTTTGTATATTCCATGTGCCCCAGGACCCCAAGGACCTAGGGTTTCCACCCCACTGAAGACTGGTGGAGTAGTATATAATATATGATGTCTTAAGCAGAATTTGACATTCGATGATACTCTTACGCTTTAAACTATAACGTCTTGGTGAATCACGCCAGCTGAAAAGTCGAACGAATGACATAACATAACTCAGTATGTAAACCGTGAGTTCAAGCATTGATGGGGATTGTTCTCAATTCTATGGTTTACTTTTGATGTACTCTACATTTAGACAAAGTACTCATCTTAACAAGTTCCTGCATATTTGACGTGAGATCAAATTTTGATTACTTATAAAGAAAATCCGCAGTTGTTACACGGTGCCTCAACTACTTTCCGTAAAATTAATTAAATACTGAGTACATTCAGCCAAAAGTACTCATCCTCTCCGATTTTGCATATTTGAGTAGGTATCTTTGCACATAGAATGCATTCTGAAACTTCCCCGCGTTTTTCACACGTGTTGCCCTAAACTTTTTCTGGATACTGCTTGACTAGTTAGATCGCGTTTATTTTTTCTTAACATTTAGTGGCTGGTTTTTAGGTGTTGATAACCTATTACACAAAGTTTCACAAGGCAACTGTGAATCATATGAACCAAGAAATAATTGTCCATCTGCATTCAACTATTGCAGCATTCTAAGAAATTCTTACAACTCTATCCTTAGAGCGAGAAAACAATTGAGGGCGAAAATGCACACAGCATGAACAGATCATTTGACTAAACACAACCTCTAACTTGACGATCTCTGTGGCGCGGGGGCGAAGGCCTGCCTGCGACGCAGGAGGTTGCGGGTTCGATTCCCACCTCGTGACAAATGTATGTACGATCTGCATAGATTTGTTCAGGGTTTTCTGGTCGTTTTCTATGTATAGTCAAAATATCTATCTATGTAATGTATAATATTATGTATATCAGTTATCTAGTACCCATAACACAAGCTCTGTTTAACTTGGGGCTAGATAATGCTGTGTGAATTGTCCAACATTATTTATTTATTTAATTATGACTTCTAAGTTATAGGAGCTTATTGGAAAACAGTTCAAATCAACGCTTTAAGGACCTATTAGAGCAGACAATTTTTGTTAAGACTTGTAATGTAAATTTTAATTTGATAGCTAAGTTCACTGCTAAATACAAAGTGAATTTATTACCAAACCTTGGCTTAACTGCATGAACATCCTTGTTTTTATTAGGTACATCTTCCTGAACGTTCCCCAGGGTAATATATTCAACTACTATATGTCCGTAGCTGAGGCCACTAGACATTCTTTCCTTGAAACCCTAAGCGGGTATACCCCGAGGTCAATGCATGGTTGTCGCAAGCGAATTTAATATGCTGTCGTAACTTCTTTCCATACACGTAGTAGCATTTTGCTTAGAGTTACCAATAAAAGACGTTACGATAACACTTTATTCTCTGCAAAATCAAAAGCCCGTGACCGTAGTACGGTACACAGCAGCTCTTCCAGAACTTGGCATGAAAATAGGGTCTGACAAATATGATTACATTATATTTTTAAGCTCATCAATATATCTTCTCATGTCACTTTGCTAGATTAAGGTCAAAGTTCAACGCAAGCTTATCCTCTAATGACACCTCTGATTTTCATCCGCTTGTCACATCGTGTGTTTGTCAACAATTTGTCATTTGCTAACAAATAGTCTAGCCGGCTCTCGTCAACGATGTGTTTAAACTGTTTTCAAAATTAATAAAACCGGCCTAGCGCGTTGTTGTTATAGCGGCAACAGAAATACATCATCTGTGAAAATTTCAACTGTCTAACTATCACGGATTCATGAGATGAATGAAATGAAATGCCTGGTGACAGACGGACAGCGAAATCTTAGTAATAGGGTCCCATTTTTACCTTTTGGGTACGGAACCCTAAAAAGCGGAAGAATAACCGACTGTAAGTCTCTTTAAAAATTTAAATAAAGCACAATCAAAATATTGGCTTCGTTACCCCACAAAGCTCGTTTTTAAACCATTAGTGACTTGTATGAAATTAGTTAAACTGTTCAATTGTAAAAGATATTTGTTCATCTTCAAAATGATTTTGTAAACACACACAGAATCATTGCATCTGTGTTTTTAACTTGATAGTGGTGTAATAACTCAGACAGGAGATTGCTACAGCGTCCTTGATAGCTAACTGTTACATCAAATATCTGTTATTCGTCACTTCAACCAACATAACGAGTTTACCCTTTTACTATTTTGGTTGAATCGAATAGAGAGTATAAGAAACTATACAATCAAAATACTATTGAAATTTAACAACGGCGAATTGATTAACGAAAATGCATTCCCATCGCATGCGCAAGCGCAAGCTTTGAAGCATAATGCTAAGATTTCAACTTTGTAACGTATACTTCGACCGATAATTGACTATTTACAAACCACACTTATAATATCCAGTCACTAAAACCTTGGGCCCATTATTTCAACACATTTCAGACAAGTTCTCATAAAAGGAGACGCCAGAGCTCCAGGCTCCTTCCTTTTTGACGTTTCCAAGTACAAATATACACAAGGCCGGAAAATCATACTAAAAAGGCAACTTCCACGGAACGTACGGTTTACATACTATTTCGACACTTGTAAGTCTTTATAAAATGCTAGCTACTGCTCGCGGCTTCGCACGCGTTGTTTAAGGTTATTTGTATCCCATGGGAACTGATTTATGGGATAAAAAGTCTCTTCATCTTTTCAACTAACTCCATGCCAAAAATCAAGCCGATTGATTGCTTAGTTAGGGCGTGAAGGAAGGATGAACAAATAAACAAACAAACACATTTTCGCATTTAGAATATTAGTATAGAAAGAGATAAGATAAGTATGTATTACCTATTGAATCTAATTAGTCTATCTATCTATATGAAGGAATTTCCATAAGGCAAGAGCGAAACCCCCTAACAGAGAATACAAGAATTTATTAATAAAAATAATATTTTACACGTCACTAGGTAGTGCAGAGGTATATAATACTTAAAAGGGGATTTCCAAAGCAATTTAAAGATTTGTATAGATTAAGGAAACGAAATAAACTTTTTTTTTGTAAGTTATAAACATAGAGTATAATCTTTCGATCTAGCTCCTAGTGAGCTAGATAGAAAAAGAGTATCGAAACCAATCGCTTTTCGTACAGACAGCTGATGATAAATTCTATGAAAAACTGCCAAACTCCAAAACCAAGAACCCTCATATTAGATTCGTGAATAAGGTGAACCAGGTCTTCTTTAGACTATTGCATACAGACATCAACATTGTAGACAATGTGCCAATTACCTCTAAAGACGGGTGATGAGGCTATTAAGGATGTTTGTTCATGTAAATACGTTGCTGCAGTCATGCGTAGGAAACGGCGCTTGGTGTAAAGTCTACAACTGAAATGAGCTAGCTGATATGTTTCACCTATGAACACGACGTTTTTACAGCGCAGCGAGCTATGGGAATTTATCTAGATTCCCATATTCTAAGGTTTTTATTTATTATACTCTGGGTAATTTCTAAGAAATTAATAAATCCCAATCCCCCCCATTTTTTGGGATTTATTAATTTCTTAGAAATTACCCAGAGTATAATAAATAAAAACCTTAGAATCAAGCAACGGCAAAACCTCTCGTCAAAGAACTAAATGTAAATTTGGTCTTTGAGCAGAATTGGATAACTTCATTGTTTCCTCTGTAGGTGGCGCTGACGGCGTAAGTGCCGAAAGAACTCCCAAAGATTTTCGGGCCGACTAGATAAGATCACGTAGCTTAGTTGGAAAAAGAGCACCCCTGCGCTGAAGGGGAAGGTGCGGGTTCGAATCCCGTCGGGATCGTAAATTTTTGGGATTTATTAATTTCTTAGAAATTACCCAGAGTATAATAAATAAAAACCTTAGAATCAAGCAACGGCAAAACCTCTCGTCAAAGAACTAAATGTAAATTTGGTCTTTGAGCAGAATTGGATAACTTCATTGTTTCCTCTGTAGGTGGCGCTGACGGCGTAAGTGCCGAAAGAACTCCCAAAGATTTTCGGGCCGACTAGATAAGATCACGTAGCTTAGTTGGAAAAAGAGCACCCCTGCGCTGAAGGGGAAGGTGCGGGTTCGAATCCCGTCGGGATCGTAAAAAATTTTTGGGATTTATTAATTTCTTAGATTCCCATAGTCAAGATAACGCATTTATAAGGTATGTGGAGGAATAGACATAAGAGTTGCAAGATTATGTCGGGGCAGTTAATATTTTCAAATAATATGTCTGTAATCAAGCAATTTCATGTCAGGTCACAAATTGAAAAGACAAATTGGTGTATCACTATTTCAACCAGTTTTTTAAAACTTTACTTATCGTCAATGTACTGTTTTTAACCGACTACAAAACAAGATCCGTCTCGTGCGAGTGTGACTCGCGCGCCGAGGGTTTGAGTACAATGAGAAAATATTCAAGAGGGATTAGTTAGTACCTAAGAAATTTTGGATTTCGGTAGGACTCGAACCTGAGCCCCACCCAGGGTGCGAGGGCTTACGCACTATAGTACAAAAACTTTAGTTAGTAGGATTTGTAAAATATAAAAAAACAGTATAGATAGAATTTGAAATCGGTTTTGATTTTTATACACAATCAAATACCTACTTGAATATCAGAATATCAGACTTGTCCGCACGATTACCCAAAACTTTCTTATGCAATCAATTTCATTATTACATTGCAATCATATTTAAACTAACGTCAATGCAATTATCAATGATCGAAAGCTTTTTTGCAATACTATTTTATTGTGCTGTTTCGAATTAAGAATGTCAAATACTCATTAGCCTTTCTTGCCAAACCATATAATAATACTGGACTAGTGATTGAGATACTTAAATCTGCCATGTGGTTCGCTACACTCTATAATCAGGAGGAATTATTTGTTTGTTTGAATTGAATAGGCTCCGAAACGACTGGACCAATTTGGATCTTACACCATTAGAAACCTACATTATCCCTTATTAACATAGGCTATAGAATATACCCGTGCGAAGCCTCTCTATAATATAATTATTTATTTATTTATTAATAGAAATTTACAATAAAAACTCACTACCTATCCTATTTTATTAACTATACTACATCTATGTTACTCGTATTATTATATAGATAAAGAAGTACTGTCGTATCGATAGTACTTGGCATAGTTTCTGTGCCATTAGATTTACTGGATAGACTGAATCCGAAGAAGCTGAGCCTTTTTAATAAACTTTCTCCAAACCGTTTATTCTCTTAGAATATGTGTATAAAATATATATACAGTTGGTCGTAAGATACAATGTGTCAGCATATTCTGCATTTCGAACAAAAATAATTAAAATAATTAATACATAAACAAAAAAAAAACATTTAATATCTCATGCATACAAAACATTTGAAAAATGCCTTTGTTAAGAGAACTGTAGATAAACGTATGTTTTATGTGAACGTAGGTCAGAAACCTGTAGTTTTTTTATCTGCTACAATTTCGTTTGTTGATAATTTAGGTATTCTGTGGACTCCATTCCAGCATCTTGTAAAAAACAAAATCTGAACTAGCGATTGATTGATAACAAGTAAAAAGTACCTACATACATTATACGTGTAAGCCAACTGCTCCAATTCTCAGGATATACATAGATATAGACATGTGATTGTTGATGAGGCATGAATAAGTGTGTCTTTATAAACCTGTAAAACATTAGTACAGGTTTTAATTACTGCTTTTATCTGGTTGGTACCGTTATCGAAATTTATACGAAATAGACGATAGTAAAACACAGTCGGCGGAGAATCGACAAAAATATACAAATGTATACTGACCCTCTTCGACCTAGAGCACCCATTCCTAAAGATGGTATGGTATTGTCACTAAACGTACACGAAAGCAAATGTTGCATGAACGTTACATAATACATTGAGGCGACTGTCATGCGTAAGCATCCACGCTCAATACCGTATATTACCATAGCATATCTTTTGTATTTATATAAACTGTAGATATCACAATCCTTGATAATTCTACCCAGATCATCACTATATAGAATTGAAGTCGTAAAAAGCGAAAAGAAATAAGGTTCATGAAGTATTTTTGTCACACAAATAAATAATTTTATGTAAACCTAAATGTCTTGGAAGGTGCAGAACTTATTACAAAGAGTGTCGCGTTAGTTGCAATAAAGCATGCTCGAGTTTTTGCAATATTTGTCACAAAGCCGGTCTCATTCTTGTTTTATGGTGTAACTTGGGCGGGTGTTCAAAAAACATGTTCAATTATAAACTCCAAAATTACCTCTGTTTTGTTAATATTCAAAAGTTGACCAAGACATTTCGGACAACGAACTAGTAACTATGATAAATATTCTTTCCATTTCAGACGCTGAGAATGCAAAATTGATTGACGATGGGAATCCTGACAGTGGCTGCTGCCGCCGCAAAGACTGCCTTGTCAATAGGCGGTCTCAGTAAGCTGACTTTCATCCCTGTTATGCTTGCGCTCGTGGCATACTACAACTACGAACTTCTAGACCCCGAACAGAGGCCGTTTAACCAGAAATACCTAAGAGAATCGTATGACTTCATCGTGGTTGGCGGAGGCTCGGCAGGCTCCGTTATGGCGAACAGATTATCCGAAGTAGAAGGATGGAATGTCCTGTTGCTTGAAGCGGGTGGCCATGAGACTGAAATCAGTGATGTTCCTTTACTCTCTCTGTATTTGCATAAAAGCAAGCTAGATTGGAAGTATCGGTGAGTTGTGCTCGTGCCCTACATATTCGATTACCTTATTACCATAAACTACAAGTTTATTGTGTGAAAATAAGCTTGAAAAATTGCGCGTTGAGATGACACTAATAACTGAATTGCATAATGAGTGTATCGTGCTATTTAAGTGCGGAGAAATAAATTATGTACAAAGGTTAGCACAAAAAAAGCTCTGCATACAATACGTCAAAGCAAAATTTTTGAATTGTTGCTTTAATCTCTTTTTAATGGTTTCAGAACACAACCGCAAGACACCGCATGCCAGGCCATGATCGACAAACGCTGCAGTTGGACCAAAGGTAAAGTCCTTGGTGGTTCTTCAGTTTTGAACACGATGCTCTACGTCAGAGGAAACAAACGAGATTTTGACCAATGGGAGTCGTTTGGCAATCCCGGATGGGGATATGAAGATGTTTTGCCGTACTTCAAGAAATCAGAAGACCAACGTAACCCCTATTTAGCAAAAGATACGAAACATCACGGAACAGGTTATTACTTTCTCTTCTTTACTTTGTAAATTCTAATTGAATAACTATGTTTTTTTTTATTATCTATTGATTATATTTAGGTCTTTATAATACCAATATATCTCTGGTCTTTATAATGTTAAATTAATATGGCTCTTAGACGATCTTTGAAACGCCTTTCTTAAATTCACTATTATTTTCATGCAAAGGTTGCCTAGAAGGAACGATAAGGCCGCCCATTGTACTTGTCTTATACAATGTCTCTTTGTAATGTTGTTTTCTGGTGTACAATAAACAATTTTTGTATTGTATTGTATTGATCATTATTAAAAAAATTAACGGAATTTTTACAATACTTGTCAGATTGAGAATCTAAATTTTACAGCAAATATTTTTGTCTCTATTCCAGGTGGCTATCTGACAGTGCAAGATGCTCCTTACAACACACCAATCGGTGCAGCGTTTCTTCAAGCAGGAGAAGAGATGGGTTACGACATCCGGGACATAAACGGCGCTCAGCAGACAGGCTACGCATGGTACCAATTCACTATGCGAAGAGGAAGTCGGTGCTCTACTGCAAAAGCATTTTTAAGACCAGTTCGTCTGCGACAGAACCTACACGTATCTCTTTTCTCCCATGTCACAAAAGTATTGATCGACAAGAACAGTAAAAGAGCTTATGGAGTAGAACTGTTAAGAGGTGGTGAAAAAATGGTGGTGTACGCTAAACGAGAAGTCATTCTTACAGCGGGAGCTATTGCTTCACCGCAGTTGCTGCTACTTTCTGGTGTCGGGCCAGCGGACCACTTAAGCGAAGTTGGAATCGACGTAATCCACGACTCACCTGGAGTCGGAAAGAACTTGCAGGATCACATAGCGATTGGTGGAATCGTGTTTTTGGTTGACTTTCCTATCAGCTTAGTGATGAACAGACTCGTAAATATAAACTCAGCGTTGAGATACGCCGTTTCTGAGGATGGACCGCTTACATCAAGTATAGGTTTGGAAGTTGTTGCGTTTATTAATACAAAGTATGCCAATGCCACAGATGACTGGCCTGACATTGAGTTCATGATGACATCGGCTTCCACCCCATCAGACGGTGGAACACAAGTAAAAAAGGCGCACGGTCTCACAGATGAGTTTTACAACGAAGTGTTTTCCGAAATAAATAACAAGGATGTATTGGGAATATTTCCTATGATGCTTCGGCCGAAGAGTCGAGGATTTCTAAAATTGCGCTCCAAGAACGCTTTAGATTACCCAATAATGATTCACAACTACTTGACTCATCCTGACGATGTTGGTGTTCTACGAGAAGGTGTGAAAGCGGCGGTGGCAGTTGGTGAAACGACGGCTTTGAAGAGATTAGGAGCAAGGTTTCACAGTAAGCCTGTACCGAATTGCAAACATCTGCCTCCTTTCACTGATGAATATTGGGATTGTTTCATTCGTCAGTACACAATGACTATTTACCATTTATCCGGAACAGCAAAGATGGGGCCTGCCAGTGATCCTTTGGCGGTTGTAGACCCTACTCTCAAGGTGTATGGTGTTGAGGGACTCCGAGTGATAGATGCTAGCATTATGCCAACAATTACTAACGGAAACATCAATGCACCTGTTATAATGATAGCTGAAAAAGCTGCTGATATGATCAAAGAGACATGGATCACAAAGAAAAGAAGAAGAAGATCCTATAGCTGTAAAAAATACGAACTTATTGGTTTAAGGGAAAGTCAGAAAAAACTCTGCACGGCCAAAAGATGACTAGAATTACAACCAGCATAATTTAGAAATTATGTTTAAGAGTGTTACCAAAAGTGTTGGTATGATATAGTCTGGTCAGGTAGGTTATGGAAATGGTGTGAAACGCTTTGTCTGTTTATGTTATACAAGTCTAGTCTACGTAGAAAAATATTAGTTATAGACAAACGCAGTATTTACCTGAAAGTAAAAAAAACCTGACCTCCATGCACTACTTAATCTGAAATTCTCAGTGTTCAAATATAAATTTAAGAGTTAGGCATTAAAGAAAACCACATCACAATTTATGATTTATTATGATTTACTCTCATCAGTTTTAGCTAGTATTATTTTGACTATAGTTTTACTAAACGGAATTTGCCGTCAAACCATAATTTTAATGGTGTTTGTTTTACCGTGGCTATGTAAATATTGTGTCATTGAGATGGTACACAAAGGTAGTAAAATAATATTCTTTCACCTTTACGCTCTGTCTGAGCTTTTTTCAGATTTTTTCGTCCCATAATCTATTTTATAACTCACATAATACATAGAAAATAAAAGTTTTATTGAAATATCCGACTTTTTTGATTGTTTCTCAATCGTATGTGAATACCTAAGTTTATCTTCTTCACGATAACACAAAAATTTAGTTCGTTTAAAATCCAAAGAGTAGTTTTAGGTTTTACACTCAGTGCCCACGATGCACATGTTCATGTTTAGCAGCATGGAGCCGGAAGCCCTCCCCATTTGAATCGCAGTAGTGAATGGAATAAGATATTATGTGATAGGATTTTGATATCGATTTATGAATCTTATAGTTGGTAGTGACATCTATTGTTATGCACTGGAACAAAAAGCTCTAGAAACTGCAGAGAAAGTTACATCGTACAATAGCCACCTTAATAACTCATACGAACCACGATCGTTACACGGTTGGTGTTTGGTTCGGCGCACTTACAAAAGATGGAGCAGATACAAATATTAATAAAACACTAACTGACTGATTTGTCGCTACAAAAACATATACTAAAAACAGAAGAAAATAAATATTTAAGGCTCCCATACAACAAACGTGATTTATTTGCTCGATATTGATAGACGCTTGAATATTCTGTGAATATTCACAGAATATTAAGTTATATATTCACTTTCAAAATAAATACCTAAATTAAAATAAAACAAATTATATTTAAGGAGCGCTCCCATACAACGGACATGACTTCTTTGCCGTTTTCATAGATAATGGTACGGAACCCTTGGTGCGCGAGTCCGACTCGCACTAGACCGATTTTATTTTATTTTATCTGGCCTTACATTGCCCAACTATCTTGACATTTTACATCATTATAATCAGAATCCCACTAAGCATATAATAAACTGGACAATGCATTAAAGGGTAACAAACAATAAAGGTGGCCAGATATGCGGCGTCATCATCGTAACTACATTTTATTACAATTGAGGTCATATTATGCAACGCGATAATGCAAGTAAACACATAGAACTATGAGCTATGCTTCGAAATATCATACATGTTACAGCAGGCAGTATGAACAACCCTGTTAATACTTGACCTACGACGTCTACAGGTCCTGCAGGCCAGTGAATGGGTTAACGCGTATTGTTGTGTGGTGGCATCATTATTCAATTTGTCATTTCTTAGCTACCTACTTGACGACCTCAGTAGAGCAGCGAGTGAAGATCCGCCTGATTCCTATCGTGTGTTTCATTTGGGGCCCGAGGAGCCGCAGCCGAAGACCTTAAAACACACGAGGTCGGAATCGCACTTTCTCCCGAGTGATACATAGTGATTTATACTACACTTAAGAGGAAAAATCTTAGAAATCACTCGTGTAAATTGAAAATGTAGAGATAGGCGCAGGAGTGGCACATGAGTTTGGAGGCCTATAACCCGCAGTGGGTGAAGTCGGATGTGGGTGATGATGATGATGACAAACCTTTGACTAAAAGTGCCGATGTTATAATGATTGTTTTGTCATAGACACGAAACTTATCACTTCATAACCATGAGACAATCTATCTATAGATCGATTCATGAATTTAAAGAAGTTAGCAAAGAGGGGATCTATTCCGTTCTAATACCAAAAAACGAATACCAATGGTAATATTCTATTCCGAACGAATACCATGCTGATAAACGAATCCCAAAGCAAGTTAAATGGTACGAGATACAGTCAGTAATATAAATCCTCTTTGCGAACTTCTTACTAACTCTGGACTTCTAAAAAACGGACAACTTTAGATTTCTTAGGTTGGAACTTGGAACTCTGTTGAATGGCTGCAAAATTCACACTAATTTGTGCTTGTATTTTTTATTTTCATTCATTTTAAGTACTTTTTATATAATTCATGGATTGGAGTCTGAATAAACAAACTTTCAATTTTGTTTATTTACCACAATTGCAATTATAAGTCACGTGGTACAGGAAGCATCTAGCAAAGGTCTCGTTGTGTTAGATGTTATAACACGATTGCAACACAAAAATAACATTAGTCATGGTTACTTGCGACAATAATAGCCCGACTTTCGTAGTTAGGTCACATCCAGTGCTAAGAGGAAGTTTTAACTAGTTGTTATTATTGTCGTTATGTAAACCGGCCCGTTTAGGCTGAGCAAGCAGTTAGTGTAAGTATTCTTCTTTATGAGATTAACAACGCGAGTTCCCTTTTGTGCAACTCAATTGCGCAACTCGGTTGAGCAAATTGCGCAACGGGACCCTTTCTTGTCAAACTTATTTTGTTCCCCATTGCTCAACTCAGAAAATCAACAAGGTAAAGTAAAGTAAAGTAAAGTAAAGTGTTCTTTTGTAGACCCAGTTACTTGCAATTTACAATTTTGGGAAATATTACGAAACCCGAAGTCCCCTACATCGCTACTAATATTATAAATTCGAAGGTTACCTTTCCACGCCAAAACGGCTGAACGTTGGCGAGATCCAATGAAATTTGGCAGGGAGGTAACTGACACCCCGGAGACGGACATAGGCTACTTGAAAAGCGCGTGCGAAGTCACGGGCAGCAGCTAGTTCACAATATTTATTTTTAGAGACACGTTAGATAATGTTCTCTACCCGTTAAACTTATCTGCTTAGTAATTTCTCCCGTAATCGGAGTATCTACGCGACGTAACTTCATTTAACATTACAATGTTTCACTTTATGGGACTTATAAATCTGTAATCATTATGAACTGAACCGGGAAGTTGTAATAAATATTATGTAATGAATTTTCTATGACTATAAGTAGGTACTAATAAAATATGTATTAGAAACTTATAGAAGTTTACATTTAATTTGCGACAAATTTGTATTGAGCGGCTGTCCCACCGCCACGCACGCTGTGCACGGCCACGCGGTGCATGTTAGCTGCGTGGGTTCGTTTGTTTGGTAATCTCGTATTCGTACGTAGCGTGTGCGTGGGTTGCAGTTGACGTTATTGCAAAGCGAAGATAGACACGTACGGAGCCTCTCCGTGCGTTGCGGTGGGACAGCGGCTTTATTGTCAGACTATGTATGACCGTATGTATGAGAAAATGACAGTCAGTTGTCAGTCTCCCTTGGACCCTGAAGGCTACTCGAGGAAACTTCGAACATGATGCCTGCTTAGTACCCAAGTCAACAAGCTCTCATACAACACTGACGTGCCTATACACAGGGCCGTCACCGTAAACCGTACTTTTTTACGGCGAAAAATTACGTGTGGACAAGAGGTCCTACACGACCTGTCTCGAAAAGAGTTCTTCAAATCTTATGCGTTGGTTCCAAGTTCCAACTTAAGACGAAATCAAGAAAAAAGTAAATTCATTTAAGGTGGGACTGAACCTCTAAGTTTCCATACAAAGGTACGTTTCGATTCATTTGGAAACTGCGTCCCTGATTTTAATGAAATTTTGTATACACAATCGGATAAGTAATAGCTATGTTTGTATCGTTTTAGTTTTTCAAAATACTATATCATCATAAAGTGAGAGCGAAAATTCCTTTTTATCAATTTTTAAGGGATTTTAGTACTTTCGCTCTAATTTAATGTTTCCAAATGAATCCAAAAGTACGTTTGTATGGGAGGTTCAGGGCCTTCTTAAGATCAAAATTCAATCCGGTTCATGCGCTAGCATAGCATCTAATAATGCAAAACCGTTTGAAGATTGAAGTTAATGTTGAAACTAGAGGTTTTATTCTTAGTCTACGACACTGCACACTACAACCAGTTTCTCTCATGACAGATAGGTTCGATTTTCCTATTTCCAATTATGTATCCAGTTAACACAGCCAGCGATCTGTTTTCCGTCACTCTGTTCAAATTGATATCAACCACGTCTGTAACACTTTCACTCTGTCGCCGATAAGTATGTTTCCAATTAAAAGACCGCCTATTTCTGCTGTATATCTTGTAGTAGGTATTATAAGGAGTATGATTAGAAAAAGTTACTGCTGTATCTACACTAATATTATAAAGAGGAAAGATTTGTATTTTTGTATGTAACGAATAAAATTTAAAACTACTGGACCGATTTAAAAAATTCTTTCACCATTAGAAGGTTTATTTTTCAGGAAGTGACATAGGCTATATTTTATCCCGGAATTCCCATGGGAACGGAAAATACGCGGGTGAAACAGCGAGGCACTGCTAGTTGGGTAATAACTTACAAAATAACTATTTTGTAGTCAACAGACCTTCGTTCGTTCGTTACCTCCTGGATTTCATGGAAGCCAGAAAATTTTCAATGCCTTAGATAAAGAAGACGTTTTGTTTTTCATAACTGTGGCTAAGCATTAACGTATTATTGCAACTTTAATACGCCTTAAATCTAATTTATGAAGATACCGTATCATAATTATTGTTAAATTCACGTTTCAAATAAATTATAACGATGGCGATAATAACATTTGGACCAGTTTAGACGAAATTAAATTAAATAGGAGAAGGGAAAAGGAATCAGGACAGACCTTACACTCGATGGGCAGATGAGCTTGTCAAAAGAGCAGGCAGGACGTGGACAAGAAAAACTCAGGACAGGGAGGAATGGAGGAGGCTGGGGGAGGCCTGTGCCAAGCGGCAAACAAACTAGGAGTGCAAAATTGTAAATAATATAAAATGTATGTAATAGTTTGAATAAAGGCTATATTATTATTATTATTAGACGAACCGAAATACAATTAGTAATTAAATGTACACGAAGAAGTGTACCAAAAAGCAGAACAAAGAAAGCAGGCACAATTTGCGAAGTTTCATTATCCAATAAATTTTACAGGCGTGAAACTGCATGTTAAGGGGAGTTTCTCACGCAACATCATTACTCCGATACTGTTGCTTCATGCGATGCCTCTCATTTTATATTCTATACGCCGTAGTAACAGACAGGTTGTATAAATTCAACTTTATCTACATAATAATACCTGAGATCACTATCATAATTTTTAAAAACATTTTCTATAAAATGTTCAGGAAATTTGCAGCTAACATAATGTAAGAGATAAAATTGGTGTCAATTGTATAGGCATGACACTGATGACACCCATACAATTAACACCAATATTCCCTAAACTAACTAGCCTAAAAATGATGGCGTTCCTGCTTTGTTGAGCGTAAATAAAACCGTCCAAGTACGAGTCGGACTCGCTCATGAAGGGTTCCGTACCGTTATCTATAAAAACGGCAAATAGTCACGTTTGCTGTATGAGAGCCCCCCTTAAATATTTGTAACATTTTAATTTAATTATTTATTTTTAAAGTGAATATATAACTAAATATTCTGTGAGTACTTCAAGCGTCTACCAGTTGCCGTTATCAATATCGAGCAAAAACGAGCAAAAAATCACGTTTGTTGTATGGGAGCCCCCTTAAATATTTATTTTAGTATGTTTTTTAGTATTTTGTTGTTATAGCGACAACACAAACATATCATCTGTGAGAATTTTAACAGTTTACCTATCACGGTTCATGAGATACAGCCTGGTGACAGACGGACAGACAGACAGCGGAGTCTTAGTAATAGGGTCCCGTTTGCCCTTTGGGTACGGAACCCTAAAAAATATCATTTTTAGCCTAGTTATTTCAGGTTTTTGTGCAACAGAATCACAACCATTATTTCTATATTCATCATTTTAATTTATCATACATGCTTGTCATAACCTGCCCCTCTAACACGGGGATTGGTTGTCTAGGGTAGAATAGATAATAATGACATTGCATCGCCATACATTGCGTAGGTAGGTACATTATTGAAGTTGAATGAATGCTTTTCAAATAATTTACGCATTCAATAACGAAGTGACGTAATTTTTCTCCATTCTACCCTAGACAACAATCCCCGTGCGCTTTAGTGATAGCTTTCACAATGATTAGGAAATATTACTATACACAGCGACTTGAAGCAAAGCAAAGCACAAATAAGTTTACTGCATATTTCATTCAGTATTTCCTGGCACATCAATTTACAACCGCAACATTCAATTCCTACAAGCAACAATATACAAACAAACAGACTTTCCCTTACAATACTGAAGCGAAGATTATATCTTCGCTGCACATATAACACGATCAAGATCATATGTGAATCATTGCACTTTCTAAGACTCCTGTTTACGATACAGGAAGTATACGAAGAACTGATACAGCAGTTCCACATTTCGCAGTGTTGCCCACAATATTGGAGCTAGAGAAAGACGATCACGGCGTCGCGTCGTCGATGTGATACGTAACAGGCAATCGATTGCAGAAATAAATAAAACAAGTACCGTAGGAAGACTATACATATAGGTATTGTTTTAGATTGAAATAGAGGCTTACAATGGTTAGTGCAAGGCAAAATCATCTCTAATTTTATACACCATGGGATTGTATATTGTATATTGCTGTCTGTACTTTCTGCCCAAATCTTGTAGCTGAAGCGATCGCAGCTGGAGAACTAAATAAAAGGTTTATTTTTGTTAGAGTTTGTAGCTACTCGTACTACTACAAACCTGTAGGATTCTTTTAATTATTTATTTACTTTTTTCAAAATAGAGGAATTCATAAAAATAAATACTGGACAATTCATACAGCATCATTTAGTCCCACTTTTACTAATAATTTAATAATGCTAATATTTTTAAAGCGTTATTTTAAATATTTTTAAACTTACGCAATCTGAACACATATTTATAAATACTATTTAACGGGTATTTATCGCATTTAATTACCTTATTTTCCCAACGTTTCGACAGGTTTACACATGCGATAAATACCCGTTAAATAGTATTTATAAATAAGCGTTATTTTATCTTTAGTGGCTAATATTTTTAATGCGTAAGTCCAGTTCTTCCTTCCATGTCCTCAAAGCAAAACTTTGCGAGCAACGAGTGTAAGCTGGCAATGATCTCTCGGTACGAATAATATGGTATTTGCCGTTCATTTACAATACAATACAATAACACTTTATTGTACACCAGAAAAAGAACATTACAAAAAGATATTACATGAGACAAGTACAATGGGCGGCCTTATCGCTTAGAAGCGATCTCTTCCAGGCAACCTTTGGATGGAAAGAATTATGTGAATTTAAGAAAGGCAGGGGGTGTACTAAAGATAGACTAAGAAACACATAAACTAGATATACACATAAAATAACTATAACACTATAACTATAACATTTACGTAGGCAAGAACGACGCAGCAATAGACGTCAATCAATATTTCCATGTTTAGTCTCATTTCCTTCCACAATCCAATTATTGCAACTTGGTAGGTATTAATTTCAATATTTACATTGCACAGTTTGTTCTTACTTAAGATGATCGTATAAGTCGTGTCGATCAGGAAAGGGAGTGAAGATGACAGCGCGACAGGATGTTCTACTGTAATCATCAGCTGCTCCGCTTAGATCATGCGTGGTCTAACCGGGATCCATTCACCGATTATTTATCTACACGACTAATACTGGGAATGAATCTTCTTAATTATGTTAGGAAGTGGTGATTGAGGAAATACGTTAATAGAATATCTCACCTACCAGCCTGCCAAGAATGCGCACTGTACAGCCTATCTAGACGAAATGATCTCTCCGGAAGTTTAGAGAAAATTTACGATGGATGGATTGTGTAAAATAGGACATGTAAGAAGAAGTAAGAAAGGTGTATGTACGGAGATGATGGCTGATAGAAGAGAGTGGAAGAAAAATACATGTTGTACCAACCCCACCTAGCGTGGTGTAAGGAGCTGAAGATGGTGATAATGAATGTGGAAATGCGAATTCAATTGGCGGCCTAAGAAAAATTTTGAATTTTTCTTTCAAAGGAAATTTTCTACAACCGTTCTACAATATGTACTGTAACCCATTTATACAAATGAATTAAGATTTTGTTTGATCGTATGATAGGATCCCTACTAAGATTAAAAAACTCGTTGGAATTACAATACACTTTTCTTTCCTTTTTTGCTATTTTGTTGACGTATTCAACAAAAATAAGCTTCTTTCCAAACTACAATGTAAAGTAAATACATTATGTTATCAATATCGGAAACAGCAGTCACGCCAGTGCTGCAGTGTAACACCGATCTAAGATCAAGAGAAGGAGTTGCGTTGGCTGCGCCCGCGCAGTGGTCGCGAGGCGCGCGTACGCAACACACTCTCGCTTTCCGTGGACAAACATGTGCTGTGCCTGGTAGTTTACTAAACAACGGAAGTACTGTTTAAAGCTTCGCTAAAGATATTATTTTGGTGAGTATTGACTATTTCTATCCTTAATACTATTAAGTGTAAGTGTTAGGCTGTTCTATCGAGTAGTTTAACTTCGATAAGTAGTAGTGAAAATGCAAGTTCACTGAGCTTAGCGCTGTCAACGCACACTTTAAGGAAGATAAGATCAACGAAGCATTCAAGTTATCGCATATTTGCGTACTTTATTGTTTTGGACAATAATGATCTTGCATATTAACCAAAACAAGGGCGCAAATGCTTGGATGCTTTCTTCGTTGCAAAACAAGGGGACTTTTAGGTAGCAAGAACGTGAGAAAGATCCCTTAGACAAATTTATTGGTTAGTATTTAACTATTCCCATAGATGTTTCGGTCAAAAGCGGTTGTAAAAACATGTATGTTATACAAAAATATGTTTTAACCAAAATTATATAGGAAAATGTGATGTACCTATGCATCGTCAAATTAAAACGAAATCTCAAAAACAAATCCGGTAATTTGACCTACATTATTTTGTGGTATGACGTTAAGCCAATATTGTAACAAATACTCCAATATGTACATAACAGTATCTACACTCGCAGCCAAAAGTTTTATCATGTTAAGAAAAGACCCTTCAGTGTGGAATAAAAAAAGATTCATAATTATGTTTTGACGTTGATTTAGAAACTTCGTTAAACAGACTGCAGGCAGATGCTGGACGCGTCAAGCTGAAGAAAGGGTGCTTTGGGGCGCGGACTAACAGAGGCTGATAATGATGATGATGAACTTCGTTAAAGTCAAAACGGAAATTTCGTTCACAAATACTTCAAAGGGTATTTTCTCCCTTTGATGTCAAGTCGAGAACATAAAAAAGGTTGTCAAAATGATTTTCAAATTAAACAAAACTGCCTTATTTCCATGTGACAGTACAAGTCACTTAGAAACATGTATTTTAAACTTAATAACAATGTTAAATTTTTCCGGCTTTTGCCGACGAGTGTACAGCACTGTCCGTAATAAACGGAAATCGCGAATTAATGCAGTCAATACAAGCATGTGTTAAAGTGTTACTCGCACTGTTACGTGTTAAGCCTCAACCTTGTTATTGTTACTATGTGCGCCCTACTTAATAAGGATTAAAGTAGGTTTCTGTGCATTTGAGTATAACTAACAAGTATGTACAAAAGTTGTTGTTATTATTGAAGGTTGTAATCAAATATCAAAGTGAAAAATAATCACCATTCCCTCGTTTCGTCGTGAAGAAAGGGCCGATCTCGGGAATTCCGATAAATTGGTACAGAAAACGTCACACTGTAAAGAGCAATGATTAGTTTTAAATATTGCACGATATGAAGAACTGAAGTTTTTTTCCTGCAGAGGGGAGAGCTGACAAATAAGTACAATATTATACATTTTTTTTAAATGAAAGGTATGATAACATTGATAACGTAACAACGTTATAACCCAACAGGGTTGGACAATAAGATTGATTAACATGACTGATTTGATTATTTTGTCAATCGGTAAAGACAAGAGTGAAAAATAAAAAGGTAATTTACCAATAGCTGGTTTCATTACGGTAATAAAACCAGCTATACAACCTTATTTTTGTTGGAAGAACACCAACGTTATAGTAAAATAGCTGGTTTATTCTTCTTCTATAGAACCTATATGAGGTTTAAATGTAATCGAAATGAGATACCAAGTTTGAATGAATCTATCAGACATAATTTATTACCACCTTTGATGACTTCTGGTGGATGGTCTACTAGCCAGAGACCGCTAGCAGAGCAGACCAACGATGGACGGAAAAGATATCCGTTATAAAGGTCTGAAATAAGCAGTGATTAATAAAGGGTCAATAATTTAGTGAATACCTTTAACCTCACTATCTCGACCATGATGGTCTTTACATCGATTCAAGGACCGTTCATGTAGTTATATGTATATCAAATTGCTTTATTTCCTTTAGACTTTAGAGAATTCTTGGAAACGTCAAAAAATACGGTGTTAATATCTGCAGCGTTCCCCCACAGCAGTATGCCATAAGACATAATAATATGGAAGTAGCTGAAATAGAATAGAGACTATGAATATTCTCTTTTGACCTAATTAGAAGATGTTCCAAGTTCTCCTATCAGATGAGGATTATAATTTGCAATTAAGCAAAGGGCAGACGATGCGATGATACGGTATTACGTAAGTTACGTAACATTGCCCGTACCTACATACGCGTAGCTTTAGATTTACACTACAATTTCACTTTACGTGGGCAAATACTGTGTCATACACGGCGAGCATGAAATTGGCTTTTTACTTATTACATGATGTTTTTGGACAAAAGTGTTTGTTATTTACTGGACGACCGATGTGGTGCGGCAGGCGAGGGTCCGCATGCGAAACAGGAGGTATTTATTCAGTTTTATGTGCCATACGTCATAAGTTGGTACATTTAAAATACTGAAAACTTTCAAATACATGTTTTAAAATACTGAATTCTTTTGATATAAAAGCAAATAATTGGGTAAGACATATTTCGATAGGTAGTTATTTAGCGTGGGCATAATTTATCAACCATCTATTATAATTTACGAATTAATATCATACTTACCGACAAATTATTTTAACGACTCTGTGATAGAGCTATTGAGAATTTACAACGATCGTATTTGAATAACGATTACTAATTAATTAGAAGGCACTGACATATTAGGAAAACATTCAAATAATATTACGTTAGTTAAAATGCATTCGTTCCAGTGATGTTGAAAATTACGAAAATTATTTAAAACATGCACTTAAAACAGAGTACAACGAAATAAAATTTGTATCTTGCAACGTGAGTTTACGGTGTGAGTAATCTTTATCGTAACATAATATTTGTAATGTCTTACTTAAATTAAAAGTGGACACCTTGACCAGATTCAAATGAGGATCCATAACATACAAAATAAATTTAACTAAATTTCACGCTTCAACATTGCAAGAGTTTTGATATTTTTCTTCGTTTTCGATGTAAAAGTTGACTGGTAACCTTGATATTCAGATATAGATGCAATTCTTATACACAGATCGAAAGAGTAGAGTTGCGTATCTTGTTATAACAAAAGTTGCGTATACTTATTTATTTAGGAACGATTTTATGCTTCTCAAAAATTGATTCTAACTTTCGTCATCAACTTTTGACCAGACTTGTTTTTAATAATTGTGTTATATTCCTGTTTTTTTATTTGTTTATTATTTATTGTCAAAATCTAATAGGTTTTTTGTAAGGTTTCCACTACACACACCAAACTACAATTCTGGCACAAATAAATCCTATTTTGGATGCAATTTATAACGTTATTTATTCAGACATTTTTACAATCTATTGTGTAGTTGGCTTATAACTAGAATTTAGTACTCAAAATTAATTCATGTTTTTGCCTATTGAAAAAATAAAAATAAAGGATATTTAGTTTCTTGTAGCATAACGTAGATTACACTTTCACAAATGTTTTATATCATAACGCGACTAATTAGCGCAACGACCACGTACCAACTAAAACGAAAAAGATACAAATTATCAGATTCAATATATCACTCTATTTCCAGTCTTATTTCGACGGATTAGGATTTATGTTAAATCTCAAAATCTGAAAACACAATGAAAATAGTTCTGAATTTCATATCATGTATAGATTAATATCTGGTTGTATTACTGTTCTCGAGGAGTATTATTTAAATTGTTAGAGATAATAACTACTCTCGAGTCAGAATTGGTAGATCTGCAAAGCGATATATCTTAAAATTTGTTTTGCATTTATATATTTAGTGCTGCATTGTTTATACAGGGTGGCACATCCAAGAGTGCAAGGCCAAATCCGAAGATACTATGAGAAATAGAGGAAAACCGTCTAGTCATAAGGAATCATGACCTCGATTTAAGATAAAATTAAAACTGCATACCTAAGTACAATTCTTTTAGGGTTTCGAATAACAAATATGTAGTTTTGCAGTTTTTTTTTTCTAGAGTAGTTTTTTTTTCTCGACTTGAGTTAATATGAGCTTAATTTATGACACAACCAAAACTGCATCAGTAGATATGCACCACTTTATCATCTTTTGGTCCTTGTCCCACGCTAGGTAGGGTCGGCACAGCAGGTATATTTCTTCCACTTTCCTCTATCAGTGAGATTCTATCAGATGCACTACATTGATGATGACTACATGATCCTCTATCACTGCATATCTACTTATGATTACTTGTTTATTACTATTAATTAATATACTTTTACGACATTTCTCCAACACCCATGCTTTCGTATGTAGCCATACACTCCATTCTATCCCAAAAAGCCTGTATAATTAACATAACATAAAACATATAATATGTTTAGTAACCAAGTTTATAAAAAGGAAGTTCTCAATTTGTCTGCAACAGTTATGTATGTTTCTTGATAATTATCTCCGCCAGCAGTTAACCGATTTTGCTGATTCTTTCGTTGTGTTTTTTAATTATTATGTTGTTGTATAAAGATAGATGTTGAGGTGGTCCCCTATAAGTGTGATGCTCGAGGGATTGCTATGTGCGCCGTAAAACGAAGCTTTGTCAACAACATGATAATTTCAGAATCACTGGGGGCCCGTACTATGATAGGTTGCTCATAATTCGACCTATTAAAATCCCATTCGCCTCAATAGTGAGGCGGCGGCGGCATAGGCATAGGGCAAAAACTTCTTTCAGTGAATTATTAATTTAACACCTCCTCTGCGATCAAACTGCCAACTAAGCTTCGTGGTTATGGTAATACCCCGTCGTTTGAAGTATGCATGTTGAATGTTCAGTAGTGGACGAACATAAAAGCAAAATATATAAATATGTTACCCGGTTAACCGATACCGGATGACTGTTCTCATCCGTTATCGGTTTACGTAATAAATATTTACCAGGATGCCTACTCGGAAAACAAAAATCAAAGTTTCTGATTCGTTTTCAAGCAAAACCTATACTCTTATGTCACCTAAAAATATGATAGCGTTTGCTCAAAAACTAATCAGCAATTTCGAGTAGGCCCATATTATAGATCTTCGATTTCATGATTACCGAAAATTGTACTGTTTTGTTTTCAAAACTAAAAAAGAAAAGTATTGTTTTCACTGCTGATATAAATTGATCAAAATAGGGTTAAGTTAAACCATTTTACGTTTTTCTAACGTAAAAATATGTGACCTAGAATCTAGGTGTAGCGCGTCGATGTCTTTTGTATGTAAAAATAAGACAGCTCATATTTCCTAAAAAAATATTGTTATAGAATTAATATCGCTTTATTTGTATTGCATAAACTTATTATGTCTAAGTAAACTATACCAAAATACTCTTTGAAATAGGGGTGTGAAAACAATTAAATAGATGGTACTGATATTTTAAGCGACACCTAGCAGATTTGATCAGAAGTTATGTGTTGATCTTGCAACTTACTGATACAATAGGTGTGCTACTCGCTGCTAGGTGGCTCTAACGCAATACAGTATGTTTCTTGAAGATATATTGAGATGGCGCTCGCGTTTCGTGTAGACATTGCAATATGGGTTTTAGAATTAGTTAACGATAAATAAATAATGATGGACAATTCACACAGCTTTATCTAATGCCTAGTTAAGCAGAGCTTGTGTTATGGATACTACATAACTGATATACCTACCTGATACAATACAATACACAGTTACATATTTTTTACTACACATAGAAAACGACCAGAGCACCCGGTACAAATATCTGCAGATCGTACGAACATATTTTGTCCCAAGGCGGGAATCGAACCCGCAACCTCCTGTGTCGCAGCGGACATTCGCCCACCGCGCCACAGAGGTCGTCATCGACCATGACTCGATGGCGAATTTTCTGATATTTTTTTAAGTTTATTTTTCTGCGAATAAGTATAAAGATTGAAATGCAAGTAATTTATCTTCATCAGTACACATATACGTCTACAGCTGAACGTGCCTCCTTCTAACAAGGTGGTTTGTGTGGTGCGTGGTGAGTTTTACCATGATCACCACGCTTAGCGGACTGGTGATCGCAGTATAGGTTATAAAATAAAACCGGCCAAGTGCGAGTCGGACTCGCGCACGAAGGGTTCCGTACCATTATCTATATAAACGACAAAAAAATCACGTTTGTTGTATGGGAGCCCCGTTAAATATTTATTTTATTCTGTTTTTAGAAGGTATTTGTTGTTATAGCGGCCACAGAAATACATCATCTGTGAAAATTTCAACTGTCTAACTATCACGGTTCATGAGATACAGCCTGGTTACAGACGGACAGATGGACAGCGAAGTCTTAGTAATAGGGTCCCGTTTTTACTCTTTGGGTACGGAACCCTAAAAACACAGAAGGAAGCTGATGTCCCTCTTCTGGTAGGTTCCACAAGTCGGCACTTACCACGGGCTGAGTTTAACGGCTCTGTCTATTCTTACGCCGCCGGAACAAGGTATAGAATTAATCATAATTATCATCTAAACTGAACAAACGTGGAGCACGCTTTCTTCGACATGATGGAGACTGTAGTTACTTTACTTCCAATATAGAAGAGAGTGTTATCTAGCTTGTTTCCGACTATGTAAGTAAAACCACATTAGAAACAAAGTTACCATCTGTGTCAACGTATAAAAATTAAAAAGGATAGGTATAGGATATCGCGTTCATATTCAGATCAGAATTCAGGATCATTTTCTATACAATAGTAAAAGAATTTTAAAATAGATTTTAATTGACGGAGAAATCAACGAACATTTACACACAAAAACACCCAAAAAATACACACAGCCAAACATAGAATCTCCTCCTGAAGTCGGTCGAAAACATACAGCCGAATTAAGAACCACCTCTCTTTTTTAGGAGTCGGTCAAAATGAGCTAAAATGATAGGTACTACTCAAAATAAGAGAAATTAAGACTGGCACTTTTACGAATAATTCATTTCTATGAGACCTACATTTTTAGATTTTTTAAGCGTAATTAGTTTGCACGTAATGAAATAAAAATTTCAAAAACGTGCTCCAAGCCAAATATGTAATTGCGAAAAGAAAGAAAATATTTGTAAAAATAAACCAAGTAAAAACTGTCTAGTACCGTTACGTTGCTGGCTGCAACGTTGTCTGATAGAACGGGCAAAAAGTTTTCTTTGAACGATTGGTTTCTAAAAAGCATGTTATTACGTACTATCTCTTATTGTATTTTCTAATAATCATCATCTGCCTATATTATAATCTAATATTATACTGGCTGTTTTATAAGAATTATCGTATCATGGTCATACTATATGTGATTACAATAGTTGCAATGGTAATAATGAGCATTTGTGTGCACAGTAAGACCAATTACTGTACCTAAAAACTGTTTAATAATTCATCCTACAACATTCACTCACTAAAGTCCGAGTTCACAGGGGAGTAGAACTTAGAGGAGAATGACATGAATGAATTCCCGTCCCTTAGAGCGATAGATCCACTGTAACAACAGCGGGCACCGGCGCTAAGATGCGGAATCACTCGCCGCGAGCCGAACCACGTCAACGGTCGCGTCCGATCACACTCTCGCCGGAACTTTCTATCGATCCAACATTGACCATCCAGTAAAACCACCAAATAAACACTTCTTAACGACAGTGTTTAGAAAATCTGTGATCAGTGACACAAAAAAATTGTTTGTGAGTGATGAATACAAATCTTTTAAATTTTTGGATCCCGTAATTATATGGACTTCAAAATGGGGCCAAGGTAACTGCATTCTCTAATTTTGCTAAACATGTAATTACCTAGCAAGATAAATTGTTGCTTAAGGTGCGGGAGATTGCAATCGGTAAAACTTGTATCATTGCTAAAGTTTTAGTGAATGTCCTTACCGTGCATTCTTAATAAGCCCAATAAGCTACTGCTGTTTACAAAACTACGGTTTGATCAACGATCTAAGCTTCCACTAAATCTAGACATACCTAGTTAATAGTTACCGTTTTCCAATCACCCGCAACGAAATTACCTTCATTCTACCACCGGATCCTTTAATTGCATTAGCCCAACTAGAATCAGGGGAATTTCTGATAGGCAAAACAATGTGGCAATAAATTATTCTACAAAGCCAGTATGCTTCGTGCTCCGAATAAATTTGATGATGGAAAGCTTGAAATAATGTCGGTACGAATAATGTTTTGTTCAATAGGTATAAATAACTATTTGTTTCTTGATACCAGCAAAGTCAATACAGTAAGTTTCGTACCCCTAAAATCTTTATTATTGTTTTCATGCTTTAAGATAAAATGTGGAAACAGGTATTCGCTAATTTATGTATTAATGTTACTAGCTCAACAAATAACCACAGAATAAATAATAGCGCAATGAACATAACCAAAATTATGACTTCCTTGTGATGAAAAATCAAGATACCTTTCGACAGACACGAATTTTCATAATCGCTTGCTAAATCAGTAATTCATGATATAACTCGTAGATCTCTCAGATACCATTAGATCCATGACCTAGTGTAAGTCAGATGCATGTAATTTTTAAATGCGATACCTCAGTGTTTAAAGAATCTTCAGCTAATCAAATAAGAACGAGTTAAAAAGAAGTAAAAAGATAGGCATAGGCAAGAATGATTCCACTATGCGATCAAGGAAGTGACCGGTCAGACCGGATTCCACTACATCTAATACCGTTCTTTTTGTTATAGTTTTGATCCTTTCACGTCAAACTCTAGCTCATTTGAATAAAGAAAAGAATAATGCAATTATAAAGATAGCGCCATGATTTGTATAAGTTGACTTTGTGAACGTAATCCCGTGTGAATTGTGAAAGAGTCCATTATAATGAAATCACGGTTCTGTTCCAACGACGGAAGACGTTTAAGTGACTAGTCATTTTAATAAGATTGGCTCACCTAAACGTGCCTTTGCACAACCCTGACTGACTACTACTAACTGACCCTTCTATGGATAAAGGAGGGGTCAAATTTATACGCAAATTGCAAAACATGAGACACAACTAGCATAATAAAATACCGTTGTCAAATGCCAGCGAGCATCTGTGTTCGCACCCAGTGACACCGTTATTCAGCTGACCCGCTGAGATAATGGCTCTTTCGCAAAAAAGCTAGAGGTGCTATCTCGAGGTAATTATATATATCGATATTGAGGTAATTACAAAGGGCATGCAACGTCACGACAGTTAAGTATAACTTCGAAATGATCAGACACCTACATCATTCTGGGAACAAACAAACTTAAAACTTTTAAAACTATCATTGTTATACAGTCCTAAATCATCTCCGAGTTAAGTTCTGACTGGATTACGAACACAACGAGTCAATTACTAGGGAATTCATCAGGGGTCCCTGCGGGTATCATTTTCGTATGCACAATACGATACCTCCGAAGATCAGAACCTTGAAGTCATGGGACTATTGCAACGGATAATCAAAGGAATGAAACCAGGTTGCTGTGATGGGTGGATAGACTGGGTTATCGGCCTACGGGGAGACTGCGGACGCCTGCCATAAACATAGTCTCAAAGCTGTTAAAAGCAGCAGACGGCGGTGGCGGCTTGCTCAATGCTGGATGGGTTTCTCGAACTGCAAAATTCGTGCAAAATACCGAGGGGTGTCGAGATACAGACCCGATTTTACCATCACGAAGACCGTGTCCGGGACGGGTTTCCTCGTTATTAAGCCATTATACACTTCCACCCACGAGTCTACATCCTAAGATGCATCTCTTGTGACCCCACTCAGACCGGTCAATGAAGGCAAGCAAGAGTGGGGATCTGTTTCTCTTGGGATGCCACGGCGCAAGCGGAGACGAGAACCAGGATCCTCCCCGGGAGCACTCGGTACCTATGGTGTCTCATATTCGACTTCAAGAAATTCTTTATCAGAAAAAATACATACAAATAGTTTCACGTTATTTATCAAGAAAACAAACTCAGCTGAAAGATTGCAAATATTTTGTAAGAAAATATTTGCAATCTTAATATTCCTTCCAATTGATCGACGATGCGTAATTCTCTTTTAAATATGAGCATTATTAGAATTTTTTGCTATTTGCTTTATAGTACCGTACTCGCACTGGGGTAATCTTCTACGAATTTTTTTGGAATATTATTAAAAATTATTAGAATTGTGTAAACGTGCGTGATCAAGACAAATTTTAAATAACTGCTCAATTGCTTTATCTTTAGAAAGAAAGAATGTTACAAAAATATTGACATCTTGTGTACTATGAATTTATGATGTAAGTCTTAGCACAGTCCTAAGTTAAACGTGTCAATAGAAAAGGAGAGTGTCATCCATAATTTGGTGATGTTACGCCACTGTGCGTATGCGCATGCATCGTCTAACTATACTAAGCGATGAGCAAATAAAACTAACAGCCGAGTAGTCAGCTTTCCCTGTGGACACGAATCAATCGCCGGCGATAGTTCTCAATGCAGATTGGGTTACGGCATCCGACAATGTACCTTACGACCTTGATGATAGAATTCGTATTGACGCTGATGTCACAGGTGGTAGAGACGGTCGCCGTCGCACGTAGGCTCTTGGTAACGATCGGTCGGTGCCCCACTTGGTGATCTGGTCGTACCAAATAAAGTTGGCAACGGAATCGATGTGGAATTAATGAACAGGTTTATAATTCTAGAGGTATGTGACTTGATAGCTCGCGTTCAGTGGGTGCAGCCGCAAGAGGGTTACGTAAAGTTAATTAGAATAGTTTGAAAAAGATAGGTTTTGGTATAGTTGTTAAAACAGACGTAACAATAAAGTGATAATCAAATAATAAAATCGCCAAGAGCTGATTCGGCACGTAGGTACATTATATACATCAAAGTTTCTGGATAAACAAACTTGAAATAGCAAAATTGTATTGATTCGAGCCGCTAATAACAGACCAATGATTGCCATGAATAAAGAAATCCAATTTTATATTATTATTCAGGCTATGCCCGAGTGAATCGATTCAGAATACGGTACAATGACACAGTTTGAAAAATTGTGTTTTTGGTACACGCTCAGGATCTTTGTAACCTGGTGATAAATGATCGAGCAAAAAACATACCAATGGATGAATATAACAAACAACCTTTCGGTTTATATAATGCTTTTGAAACCACTACGCATTTGTACACAACAAACGATGAGATTCTACTATTAATTACCAGATAAAATTGTATAGATTACTTTACTTTATACTACTTTTCTAAATTGCAAGTCAACATAAATTACCGTTTAGTACTATTTTTTACAAATACAAGTTGTCGATCCATAGAAGCAAGTAGTCCTGTAACTACGTACTGGCTGTCTGCAAGACTGAATAGTAATGTCTCTTGCTCATCGTCATCGTGATGCATTTCACGTAGCAAATTGCTACCGGGTGCGACCAGAACTACGAAATCGTCTTTATTGTGCGACACGCTGATCGATAACGTGATGATGGGAAATTAAATGTGTTAAGAACCATTGCAATATGAATTATGAGAGAAGGCAAAGGGAACAAAAGCAAAAAACGAAGCTTACTTCTATTGCGTAGTTAGTACAATATATTAATTCGGTGCTGTTACTCCTACGAGTATTTTTTATTTATTTATTAACAAATACGATTAATTTACCAATTACTTTAGTATCAATGATTAAGGGTGTTGAAGGAATGAAACAAACAATGTAGGTAACATTGGAGATGAACGTGAGTAAACTCTCTAAGACGGGCAATTACATGGGTTGAAAGCTATAAGAGCTTTAGCGCTTTTGCACAATGACCTTTAAGACTCCTGACCTAAAAGTCAACTATTCCGGTTCTAACTTCGCTGAGCTTTTCACTTTGATAGCAATTTGGGAAAGTCCTAGATGGTATCGCAGACACGCAGAGCATTCTAGCTATCTTCAGAGTCGATTGTTTTGTTGAAAATAGATTAACTTGATATTTCTTTTTTTATACAACATAAAGTTTCTAAATACAAGCGCTAAGGAAGCAAATGACGGTCAATCAAAAGGTTCTCAACCTTCACTTCTAAAACGTGTTGCACTTCTTTTAAATTGTTACCTTTCTCTTGTTTGTGAGTGAGGTCAAGGTATCGGCACTCAGACAGGTATGTTTAATTATTAACTTCTGAGAGAATACTTATAAAAGAGAAAAATACGATTCTAAAGAACTCAATTGAGAAGACGTCTCGATGTCATATAATAGTCCTTGAAATTCTTGGAAGCACTACACTAAACTCATAAACAAACATACATTTTGACGGAGTCAACACCAGTTTCATAAGTCTATTGGTTTGAGTTGTGTAAATATCTACTAGTATTTTTAACCGTTTCTCAATACCTGCCAGAACTATTTATGTTGAAATAGAAACGTTATCATCCACGATTTAATATGTTTTGATGGTACTTTTACATAGATGGATGTAATGAAAATTAATTGTGATTATGATAACGCAATATTAACAATGTTTGGAACTAGAGCCTCATAATGACAGTTTAGTTTGTAATAGAAACTATACCTAGCCCACACCTTCGTCTTACGTAGTA
This sequence comes from Eupithecia exiguata, assembly GCA_947086465.1. Taxonomy (NCBI): domain Eukaryota; kingdom Metazoa; phylum Arthropoda; class Insecta; order Lepidoptera; family Geometridae; genus Eupithecia; species Eupithecia exiguata. Next base: position 4,422,259 of record OX352247.1, read on the forward strand.
CTAGTACATTATAGGAGAGCTCTCGACAGGAAACTCAGACCGGTCCGACGCGGGTCTAACAGTTACATTTGTTCAGAACATAAGCGAGACTAGTCACGGAACTGTATTTGATCATGCGATGTTTAGATTGAAATATTTAAGTTGCTTCCGCGCATCGATAATATGGACATGCGCATTGATGAAAATATTTATTGAGGGAAGAATGTAGTCAGACGTACGACGACGACGACGCGTACAGACTGTAGTCTAAAAGAGACATGAAAGAAAGAAAAATATTTATTAGACACAACACACAAATCAAACTTTAGTACACAAATATAAAATATAAGGCTACTTAGACTACCTACTTAATGCAAGCAGACGATTGCACGTGTGTGTGTTGGTCTAACAGATCCTGACTCAGCTTATTGCTCTTATACATATATGCTACTTATACATGAGGTAGAACAGATACTTATACATGAGGAAGAAAGAAGTGAATGCTGCGATGACGGCTGATAGAAGGAAACGGAGAAAAAAGAACATGTGTATAAAAATGTAAAGAAAACGGTGATTTAAAGCGCACAAATAAAACTTTCAAAAAATACTTTAAGAGCTTTTGGTCGTAATCTCGTATTTTGAACTCTCTAAAGATTGCCAGAACACTAATAAATGTGCTAATACAAACGTATCGAAATAATATAGTACAAATAACGCAATTATCATTTTAAACCTTTTTGAAAGCAAAGCGTAAGCAATCAAATATTTGTTTCAAGGATATTTGTATGAAGATGGACATAAAGCACTTTAAAAATTGCAAAAGAAACGTTACTTTTCTTTACATTGGTCTTTATTTCGTGCGAGCTAAGAATGAGAATGTAATGATGACTTGAGTTCAAGAACAATTTGGTACATAGGAGCTTACCACGCTTGTTAGAGACGTTACTTACTTTGAACTTCAAAGAACCATCGTAGTTATTGAATTACACGCTTTTTGCAAACGTTCTGCAGCTTTAGCTTGACTAGAAGTAGATGCATCTTTCTCAATTGAAAATTATATCAATGAGAGAAACGACTAGCAAACCAAGACGAATATTGATAAAGATCATGACTCGGAATGCAATTTAATTAATAATTCAATGTGATTAAACTGCAATATTTTATTACGTTATACAATTTTGTAATACTTCTACTTTCTATTAGAACATATTCAAATGATATTAGACTCATTACGTACTCGCATTATAATTAAGTAGTTTTTTAAGTTTCTGCCCGCGGCTTCGAACGCTTTGTTTAAGGTTATTTATATCCCATGGTAACTGATCTAAGGGAAAAAGCAGCATAAATTTTATCCAAGGCCTAGAAATACCTGTATGCAATATTTCAACCCGATCCGGTCAGTAGTTTAGACCTACTGACCGGATCGGGCTGAATGTTAGATGTAAACTACTAGTTTTGGCGTGAAGAGGTAACTAACATGCATCGAAACTTTCGCATTTATAATATTAGTGTGATGTGATTCTGAATGCTCATTAAAAATACCATTTTATAATTGGAACCAGTAATTACCGTGTATTGGCATTTAGTAAATATTCTAGTATTAACTAATCAATGAAGTCCGTTTTTTCATTACATATTTTCAGTGAAGGTCTTATTTTAGGCAGACAAGCAGGTCAAGTTCTTCAATTGATTTTAATCTAATTTGATTCAGGTATTAAAAATGTTTCGGCATCGAATCGACGACGTTGACAGTGTTTCCAAGTGTCAGTGTCACATGATATAGTATTAATCGAAACACAACCTCAAACATAGACCGGTCTTTACGTGTAGACCTATTTCTACAATCACGCGTATTTGAACTTTCCTAATGATAAAAGCGACAGTGGTTCCGTCATCTGTTAGCACTTAGGAGCAATTAATGCTAACCATTTTAAAGTCTTAAAAAGTGAAATCTTAGAGTTCATTCCTACTAGACCGCAAGTTTTCTGAGGTAACAGAATAAAACGGGAGTTATTTTGCTGATGGTGTAAGCAAATTACCGGAGAAAGTCTCTAGCAACTGTTAAAATAATAAAACTTCACTCGCGTACAAATTATCTCCTATAAGCTTACGTGATTAATAACCACAGCACTAAAACAGAGAGTTTAGCTATTGGGGTCGCAAAACTCGCGTTGACAATAGCTCTGACTGAGTAAAAGAACTGTACAAGGTGTTTATAAACCAGTTGTAATTTCACTGACCTTAATTTTGAGAGGTTAAGATCGAGACTATTATTTATAAGAAGGGATTAAACCCATACTTTTAAACTAGAGATATGACTAACTCTACAAGTTGAGCTACTTGTGGATTGTTTGCAATAGTCTGCAGTTAGCTCAATTGTAAATACTAGTTCTAATTTGGCTCTACAATAAACCGCAAGTAGCAAGAATCGGAAAAAGTTAGTGGTATTTTATCATAATTAAGAATAGAGCAAATATTTGTTTTTGGTAATTCAGTTCGATTCCTAACACCTTAAGTACAAACATGCCCCCTACTCTTTGTATTTATAAAAATCCATAACTGTGTCATTGCGCCACGAGAGCAAAAGTTTGAGCATTGCTCCATTTTGTGGACTTTTGCGGTTGTTCCTAGGAAAAATGTCTTTGGGTTGGTAGCAATAACAGCTCTCAGAAACGGCAAAATTCAAAAGGTATTACTTTTCCGTTGGATTGTTATTTTTCCTAAATGGATGGGGGATAGGTTTCCATGAGTCGTTCAAATATTTATGTATCATTTGGTTGTGCATTATAGAGATACCAAGAACTGTGCAAACTGTTAATAGCTGTGTAGGTTGGCATTTCACCTAATCGTAGATCAGGAAATATGCAAACCCGCACCACAAAAGACACTATGATGTTATCGTGTTATCCTAAAACCTTTGTCAAATTAGAATTTCTAATTGTTACAGAACTGAGGCCAAGCGGGAGTGCGCCCGCGCATCTTACAATGGGTCAAGAACAGTCGTATTCACACGCTAGCGTCGGTCAAGTGAGTCGGTACAGGGAGAAGTACGACGAAGCGGCCTTTAGAAGCTCCCAGCTTGACTACCGGTCGAGTAACTACGAAAACAAAGACTACAAACGGCACAAAGCCAGAAGAAGCGCAGATAGCTTCAAAAGCGATAACAGCTCTACCGAAAGCAGCGGTTATCGAAGCGGCTCAAGTGCCTGCGAATGCAGATCGTCTAAAAGCGACTACTATTGCACTTCTCTGTACAAAAACGATCATTACAAAGATATCAATAAAGAACTCTATAAGCCAGTAAAGATTCCAAGAGAGAAACGTTACAAACTTCAACTGTTTGACCTTCAGAAAGAGGAACTGAGAAACGCAAGGTTAAAAGAATACCTTAGCGAAGCTGAAAAAACTAAACTTAAATTTGGGTCCACGCCTAAAAATACAGGCATAAGAAATTATACGCCTAAAATTTTGTCTGAAGACGAGCAAAAAAAGAAATCAGCTGACTGGATATAAGAGAACTAAGACTAGTAGGATAAGTTGTACATATTAGTGTAGCGTTAGATGAGTTGTTATAAGAATGGAGGCGGCAGGAGCGCTGGTGAGCTTAGCACCATCGCCCATCACCGTGTTGGGGCTGATACCACTCCTGGCACTCGGAATCACGTACTTCAGATACCAACAATACGACCCAGAGTCGTATGTATCGGATATCCATGCGGTACGTCTTACAATTACTTCAATGAAAGCATATATGAATAACTTAAAGGATAAAGTTCTAAAGTTGTTTTTCTCTTTATTTTCAGGTGTTGCCGATATACGACTTCGTAATAGTGGGTGGCGGTTCAGCCGGCGCTGTAGTCGCATCCCGACTGTCCGAGATAGGAAACTGGACTGTGCTCCTCCTGGAGGCAGGCCAGGATGAGAACGAGATATCAGACATCCCCGCGCTGGCCGGCTACACGCAACTCTCCGAGATGGACTGGAAGTTCCAGACGAAGCCTTCGCACAACCGCTCGTACTGTCTGGCGATGAACGGTGACCGCTGCAACTGGCCCAGAGGCAAGGTACTCGGCGGCAGCAGCGTCCTCAATGCCATGGTCTACGTGAGAGGCAACCGTAACGACTACGATCTATGGGAGGCGCTTGGTAACGACGGCTGGTCCTACGATCAAGTATTGCCGTACTTTATGAAATCGGAAGATAATCGAAATCCGTACTTGGTCAACACACCATATCACTCGGCCGGTGGCTATCTAACGGTTCAGGAAGCACCATGGCGAACACCTCTGTCGGTCGCTTTTATAAAAGCTGGAATGGAGCTTGGTTATGAAAATCGAGATATAAACGGGGCGAAGCAGACAGGTTTTATGTTGACCCAGGCGACAATGAGGCGCGGTAGTCGATGTAGCACAGCGAAGGCTTTCCTGCGACCTGTTCGACAACGAAGCAACTTACACGTCGCGCTCGGAGCACAAGTAACAAGAATTCTTGTAAACCCGGTTAAAAAGCAAGCTTATGGAGTCGAGTTTGTGCGAAATGGGCAAAAAATAAAAGTACGGATCAAAAGAGAGGTTATTATGTCTGCGGGAGCGTTGGCCACGCCACAGCTGATGATGTTGAGCGGCATCGGCCCAGCCGACCATTTGAGAGAGCACGGCATCCCTCTGATCGCAAATCTAAAAGTCGGGCACAATCTGCAAGACCATATTGGCCTAGGAGGATTGACTTTCGTCGTCAACAAGCCAGTTACGTTCAAAAAAGACCGTTTTCAGTCATTTTCTGTGGCAATGAACTACATTCTATACGAAAAGGGGCCCATGACGACCCAAGGAGTAGAAGGATTAGCATTCGTCAATACTAAGTACGCTCCTCCCTCGGGTAAATGGCCAGATATACAGTTCCACTTCGCACCTAGTTCAGTCAACTCTGACGGCGGGGAACAAATACGGAAGATTTTAAATCTCAGAGATAGAGTGTACAACACCGTGTATCAGCCTCTAGAGAACGCAGAAACTTGGACGATACTGCCTTTGCTGTTACGCCCGAAGAGTTCAGGTTGGATAAAGCTGAAGAGTCGAAATCCATTCCATGCTCCATCGATAGAGCCAAACTACTTCGCTTATAAGCAGGATCTGAAGGTTCTTGTTGAGGGGATTAAGATAGCCATGGCTATATCTAACACAACATCATTTCAACGATACGGCTCGCGACCGCATAACATTCCTATGCCCGGCTGCCAGCAGCATACACTGTTCAGCGACGAGTATTGGGAGTGCTGCCTTAAACATTTTACGTTTACCATTTACCACCCGACGGGTACTTGTAAAATGGGGCCGAAGCACGATCAAGACGCCGTGGTGGATCCCAGATTGAGAGTCCATGGAGTGGCCAACTTGAGAGTCGTGGATGCTAGTGTCATGCCTACCATCATAAGTGGCAACCCTAACGCACCCGTCATCATGATAGCTGAAAAAGCATCAGACATGATCAAAGAAGACTGGCTTGTGTTATGACAGGGGAAAGGTGAACATTGAAGTTTTTTAGTGATGAACAAAAACATTTTATGTTCTCGACTTACTCCTAAGTTCGGTTAATTTAGGCTGTTATTTATAAATAATAAGCATTTGTAAATATTAAAGTGAAATAATGTTTATACTAGATTAACATTTTCTTATATCCTGCGAATTTCTTGTGTAAACTTATAAGTAGCACTTGAAAGTTCAGAAACGATTAATAAATAAATGTAAAGTCAAGCGTTTTATTTCATTTCCCTGAGCTATTTTATTCTAAGTAGAAACTGCAATTGGCAGTAAGATGCAAAATTTCAAAAAAAAAAAAAAAATGTTGAATTAATATTCAAGAACCACATAATAGGCTTAACAAGCCTATGTAGGCTTAAATTACATAGCAGGAGTAAACACATTACATTTTCGATCCGACTAGTTTATATCCAAACCAAAATAACTATAATGAATAGGTAACTTACCTAGTGAGAAATGAAAAATTTCAATTACATACTAGTAGGTAATTGCCATAAATCAACATTTTTTTAGATTCACAGACAAAATACCTACTACCTACGCCTAATTTAAACTACGTTTAGTATCGCCATCTATCGGTGAGTAGCGGAAATAGCATTAGTTACTAGAATTGGCCACTTTGGTACAAGCGCGCGTTAAATACCTTTGAGTCCTCTAGTGCCAAGTAGCAAAACCACTTTAGCGCGCGAAGCGCTAGAAGAGTCTTTACTGCAAACTGTTGAACTACGTTAAGCACGTGTTACTTTATTGTCTCGCCGCTAGATGGAGTTTTGTCCGCTTCATAATAACAGTCATTTCCAATCTCCATTCTTGAACTTACCTGGAATGCACAAACAAACATAGTTAGAAAATTAGTAAAATAATTCTGGTATTAATTTACACTAAGAAAAAGCTCGTCATTTAAATTTTTTTCTACGCTCATATCAGAATGATATGAATAAGTCAAAATGCTGTGAAAATGTGATAACTAGAAATAACTGGTTTGTACAATCGACCGAATGCAATGCAATCAATAATAATATGTGCATAATTATTATAACGGTAAGTATCGAAAAACGAAAACTATATTAACCATCCTTCGTGGGTATAAAGGCCGTTGATAATGATGATGATTATTAAATGAATAAATAAATAATGCTGGACAATTCACAGAACATGATTGACAAATTAGACTTGACCATAACATGATGAAAATAAAAATCATTACCTAGTAAAATCATAAAGTGAAGTTGTCTTTATTTAGGTCTTTTAAAATTAATTTTCCTTATCCTAAATTTTGTCCACGGAACGATGCCTCAACTTTTTGGGGTCAAAACTAGACAAAGGCATTGGGTGAACTAGAATTCGTTTTCGAATCTCTCTCTCTGCCTCGTGGAATCCAGTAATAGCCAAGTGTACTCGTCGTAGTCCGGTTACTCAGTGCGTCGCGGACACTGTTAGTGTTGTGTGTCGTCCGAGTGTCATTCCTACTGTCGAAAACTAAGTGAGGGTAGTTTCAAGAAATGTTGACCCCGCTTCGCAGAGGCGGCAGCTCGAGTACGCCAGTCATCCCGTGACCACGGCAGTGTGTAAACCTGTCGAAACGTCGGGAAAATAAGGTAATTAAACGCGATAAATACCCGTTAAATAGTATTTATAAATATAATTCGTTTTCGCGTAAGAATAAGCGTAGTTTAATATTCTCGTCATCGTGAACACAATGCGAAAGAGCTCACGTACGCCAGCATCGTTGTACACTTTATGCAGAAGGTGAAGTTGTATATTGAAAGAGCTATAATTGAATATAATAAATAAATAATCCTGACAATTGAAAGAGCATCATCTATTTAAATAAAATACTATTTGTAGATACTATATGTCTCAGATCTCACTAAGGTACGTTTACTGTTTGTGTTTTATATGATAAGTTGTTAAGTTGAGTAAAAATTTTGTGCACGCTGCGGCGTCCCATAAGTGTGAAAACACATAGATTATAAGATTTTGTAGTGTAATATTTAGCCTTCATGTGATTTTCACGTAGGATGCCCTTTTGTAAATAAATAAATAAATACTATCAAAATATACTATAATCCAGCTAATATTATAATCAGACTGAGCTTTGAGCAAAGCTTCGCACGCGTTTTTCTAGATAAAAAGTTGTATTTTATGTGTTTTATAAATCCAAGTCTAGATCCACAAGTTTAAAAAACAGCCCGTTCATTTCAGTAGTTTGGACATGACGATGATGTTTTGATGTTTGTTACGCCTTGAAAAAACCGTAAAAAACATCAAAACTCATAAATGAGTAATTAATCATATTTTACCTATCCTTAAAGATCCCGCGAGAAACATATAAGATTAAGAACTCGTCAGAATTTGACATTTCAAGACGCTTGGTTTCACGAAATAGGTAATTAATCTTTACTGGCTGCATAAAAAAGTTTAAAAATAATAATACAAATATACATGGACAAAATTTTCTGCTTACATTTTAATGAATACCAGAGTGGTGAAATTAAACGTATAGGATGGATTGGGAAACTTTATAACTACAATCTCTCTCAACCAAATGTTTGAGGTAGAGTCTAGCTCTATCTCTTATAGGTAGATATTTTATTTTGAGTTATATCAGTGTCTGTTAATCCGCGAAGGTAGATTTACCTTCATTTTGATGGTTAACGAAAGTGGATTCAAACTCCTACGTAAAAAGGAACTACTACGAATTTGACAAAAAAATACCCAGTAAAAAAACTTGAGGTACTGCTTCTTCTTTAAAACGGCTAGACACTACCAGTTTCGGTTATGTAACCAACAACGCGTTCCGCGATTACACCGGTTTGCAAACATTATTTCATGTAAATTGAATGGTTTGAACGACCGATTACAAAATACGAATACGGCTGGTAAACGGGAATCCCAAATCCGCTTTAATTGAGTTTTTATAAGACTACTAAATGCACATAAGCATCGGTGTTTGTGAAAGCTGCAATACCGAAATCTATTTTAATGTTGGTCTTATTAACGTTACAAAAGAGACCTCGATCGGGTTCTCTTTTCAAATCGGATTTTTTTTATCGTCGTCATACGGAGCAGGATTTTACCCAAAGCTGGGCATAGACCTGAAGTTTGTGCCATTAACCAAAGTCCTGATAGTCCTGGAGTAGGTAATCGTACGCGTGTGGGAGCGACAATGGATGAGGCTAGTGTAATAGTTTTAGTTTGACGACCTTGTTGGCGCGGTGGGCGAAGGCCCGCCTGCGACGCAGGAGGTTGCGGGTTCGATTCCCGCCTTGGGACAAATATTTGTACGATCTGCAGGTATTTGTTCCGGGTGTTCTGGTATAATAATATAAATATCTATCTATGTAATGTATTGTATTAAGTATATCAGTTATCTAGTACCCATAACACAAGCTCTGCTCTCAGCCCCAAAGTAAGATGCGTAGACGTTGATCTACTTATAGTAAGGTAACTCCGTGTTTTAGGTTTTATTTTTTAATGTGATATCAATATATTTTTTATTCAGAAGCACCTCGCTATTTCTAATGTTATGTTTTATGCAAATTAGAAACAGCTATGATATATGCTACGAATCATAAGCGGCTGTTCCTTCAACTTTGATTTATATCACGCATCAGAAGGTACATACCTACTAATTATTAAAACTTTTATTTATACTACAAATCAAAGGTAACATGTTACGTTACCACGTTTCCGCAGATCTCGCGGTATTGTGTTACTGCGATCTCGCATCGCAGTTATTGCATAAAACGAGTGGTTCTTCCCCCGTTTGTCATTGAGTATGTTGATATTTCTAGCAAATACTGATACATTTGCCTTTTACGAATTCTATATAGTAGCTACGTAACGAGGTTAGTCAAACAATGCAACGAATACCGCTGTTAGTTATTAAGATAGTTATGATAAAAGAGTTTGGACAAGAGAGAGGTGGGGCTCGACTTGCTCAATAGACTGTTGTGATTTTGGTTATGATAGGCCTTTTGCCAATTTAATTAAAAAACTGTCACTGGAATAGTACTCTTAAGCCGACGGTTCTCTTGGTATCCTATTATTTAATCCGGTGATAACAATAAAAATAATCTTGTGATTCACAGTTTAGGGGAACAACGGTAGTAAGTACTAACAAAAAAGATGGTACTTTGCACAAACAAGTTTAATTTTACAGCGTAAAGGAATATTTTTTTTAAGTAGACTTTAATAACAAAGATAATTACAATCAAATAAAAGAATTCAATTAACACTAGTATTTACAAATGAAACAATTGAGCTAACTGCAGATTGCTGCAAATAATCTACAGGTAGCTCAACTGATCCATATCAATACCAGTCGGAAGCGTGCCCTGGCTGCATTGCCACGCTGAATTGCAATGCTCATGCGCTGTGCCAGATATCCACCAGCTCTCGGGTCACGCGTGGCTTCGACCAGACGCTCAGTTATTTTTACCCGGAGAGCTTCGGTATTCCACGGACCTAGGGTCTCGACTCCAAGGGGAGCAAATGCGTAGGCTTTGTCCCGGGCTTTGACCTGCATATTTGCGCCTCTTGAGATCTTCGGCCAAATCTGCCGCCGCACCAGCCCTCACGGAAATCCTAGGAAGATGGGAAGGCGCGAGTGTGTCGACACATGTAGCGTCCCACACAATGGGCTTCCCCAACTCCCATGGGACTAGAGTCATGCCGTCAGGCCTCTGACCATCGTTCCGCAAAAGACCATTCGGTTCGAGAATAGCTGGTACGTTAGCGGTGATAAAGGCCCGCCGGATGATGTAGTTAAGGCCTGCGACCATGCCATGTCATCCAAATATATATTCAAAACCGATGATAAAGTATTCTTTATTATAATAATAATAATAATAATCATTTATTTCAGACTATAGAACAGTTACAGATCTTATTTTAACTTATTCTACGGTCCATAGTCATATATACCTTAAAACTAACATACATACAATATTAAAAACTAAAATTAAAGACGAACTAGAACGACTTTTAGAAGAAGATTATGTTGTCTAAGCCTTCCAAGAGATCTCTGTGTTTCCACAGTTGACAGCATCTCAAAGAATACGTAAATTTAGGTACAAGCAGGCACTACCGAATAATTATAAAAGCCTATGGCTAATAATTTTGAGAAGTCTGTCCGAAGTTCTGGTGAAATTTTCAATTTTCTCATCGACAAAAGGCTGAAAAGACTCATGAAGAATTGGTTACCCAAGGAGTCAAAGTGAACAATCGAATCTACAATTGAAATGTTGGGGGCCAAACTATTGAATTTACCAATGATATTGTTATAGTCTTCACAAGAGTCGGAAATAAACAACTCGCATTTTTTTTAGACAAACCAATTCTTTGAAATTTATCTGCGATGGTTTTTAAATCATCAAAAACTGTGTCACCTCTCCAAGTCTCCACCCAGAGTTCCGTCATCCAAATACCAAATATAGAGCTTGGATTGGAGACGTATTGGTTGGATGGAAGAATACCTACCTTCATTGTTCATTCATTAATATGTAATTTTGTGAATTAATATAATTTGTATAATAAATATTAAAAAATAATAAATAATTTGATTTTATAAGATAAATAATATCTTAAATTACAACTAGGATTATGTCTAAGATAAGTATCTGTACTGTTGCATTTATTTTTGACGTTTCCATTTTTTTCTTTAGCATAGTTTTTTTAACGAAGCGGATATGCCTTGCATCGCATAGATTAGTATGTATTTTTTCCAAGCTTTTTCGATAAAGATTACGGAGAAAAAAGGTTTTAACGTAACCCAATTGACGTCATTTCACATATATCTACGCCTTAAGCTTTTTGTACTAATTTGTTAACATAATTACATAGGCAGGTGATCTTAATCGCGTCTTTAACAACTTGTAACCGTCTTAGTTAGTACTCGGTAGTAAAATTATATTACCTACTGCTATTACCAACCGCAACAAATTGCACAAGCTCTTAGATAACTAAAAGTTCATCTCCAGCTTAGTGGCAAATAAAATAAACTCTTATTCACAACGATAACATTATTAGTGGTAAATAAATAAAAATAAACGATCGCATAAGAGTAAAACGCAAAAGCCTTCAGCGCGGACACATTGTGACGTGATCACGTGACGTAACACGGCCCCATTGCACTGAGAACTTTCGATTTCTGGATGAAATCACACTTCCTTACTCTTCGGCAACCTTGCAAATTACAATCTACTTTAATAATGCGCTTACCTGTGCCAAGGAAGTGGCTTTACTAGGTCTCACGATCACTGTACTACCGGGTTGAAGTTATCTCTGCTATGATATGCCCGAACATAGAAATGATTTTAGATCTCAGAATCTATACGAAAACAAATATAAATAAATAAGTCGCACAGCATAATCTAGCCCCCCAATAAAATTTATATAACAATAAGTATTTTAAAAATATTTATCTACGAGTATGTTAGTATTGTATCTAGTACCCATAACACAAGCTCTAATTAGCTTCGGGCTAGATGATGTTGTGTTATTGATTTATATATGTTTATATTCCGGCCAAATTCAAGCTACAATGTTTGTAAACATGGCCCCCATACTCAACCTAAAAATTACTCTCTTATTCTTGATATTTGACAAAACTTGCATTACTTGTCGATTTACGAACTTTCCCACAATGCTAAAAGAAATATCATTACTAAAATTTTATTTAAAATAAAATATGATCTTTCAAACCCGACACCAAAAAGAGTATTTTGGATTTTTCTGTTCTGAGTTGTTTACAAACATTAGATTTCGAGATAAGTTATTATTATTATGCGCTTGTACATTTTCAGGCTGTTTTTCAATATATTTTGCCTTGTATAATGCATTCAGGATAATAAAATATATTGATGTTGTTAGTAAATATATACATACTAGGTTTTTATAAGTTTTACAAGTAACTTTGCCTTCTAGTTGATAGAAAGAAGCTTTATTATCCAGTGTGTCAGTCAGCTTCTGAAGTATTACATATTATTCTAGGTTTAGTAAAGACATGGACAAAATAAGGAGTCTCCTACAGGTAGGTCGCAGAGTACAGATAAAACTGAAAATTATAAAAGTTCATGATCAAATTTGCTTGATAGCAATGTTACTTCACTCTTCCACAATTTTCCAAGCGAGAGTAAAACAGAGTAATCGTAACTTACCTAATTACCTAGTTTTAGTACGGCCCTTACGTAATCGTCCAAGTTTTCGACGTATTTAGTGTGTCATCATAGTGGAACCCCAAATATGCTTTGGTTTGGTGTAATTTAATTAAGTAGTCACGTCAAATGGAAACTGTAACAACTGGATCAAATTGGCTGTTACGTACACAACACAATGATCAATTTGAATGACCATGAATGAAATGCATTTGTCGAAAGTCGTAATTGAATCTGGGTGTGAAAGGGTCATCAATTTGTGTGAATATACATCAGGTAACAATGAGTACAATTGATCAACAAATAAAAGAAATTTACAATGACAGATTGCTATTGTGAAAAGCGACCGGGGTGGCGCATGAGGACTAGGAGGGCCGACCCCAACAGAAATGGGACATAAGGCCAGGGCAAAGAAGAAGAGATTGCTATTGTGTGACCCAAAAAAGCTTTAGTGAGGAATGTAAAGGCACCACAGAGATTAGAAATCTGAATGATTTGCCTTTTTATATGATCTAGACACTGTTATGTCAACCTAGCTGGCAGAGAAGAATTATAATCATAGGAAATCTTGAAATGCTTTTCCGGTATACGAGGTCAGAGCTACCCCATCTTATAAAGCAGCTCGCGTCTCTCAGATCAAGTGACCAAATAATCAATATTACATAATCGAAGACGAAGAATGAAATCAATAGAACATTAGGACCTCACATCACATTTTGCAATCCGACTCATCACGTAGGTGTGGTTTTTCGTCACAGCATAACCATGTCATCGTGGTCCACATCATGTACGCCGCGTTACGCTGTCGTTAACCGACTTACTTGCTGACCTAGTTTAACTTTTGAACTTTGAACTAAAAACGTAGAAACAGCGAAGCGAAGTTTAACATTCGTCATAGTTTATGAGATACTAAAACATAGACCTTCGTGGTACATCGTCGACCACATCGTAACTTACCATCAGGTGAGATTGTATTAGAATGTGAAAGAAGCTCTATCCGTGACCTATATTTAGACTTCCCCAAAACATACAACTAAAGAAACGACCACACTTATTTGAAAAGCCATGCACAGATCTGATATGAATTAGATGGGAAATAATATTTTTGGAAGACCTAACCCACCACCAGTTTTAAGGTCACTGGGACAACTAAAGAAAACATCAGAGTCAAGAAATTTTGAGGTCATTTAAATTTCCAGGAGGATTCATAACTCACCGAACCAGCACCATACAGACCCACAAGTCCACATAAGATGTATTGCCGATCTCGTAACACTGTAATCCCTTGCAATACCGCGTGGGGAGCCGCCACCAGAGACTTGCAAACGGCAGTGCAACACGCGGACTCGCGGCGCGCACCAGTCGACAAGTTACCTACCTACCGAATAACAACCAGTACGATCTTTGACCGAAACCTCTATTGTGATTGTGAACTAACTAACCCACCTCATTCTCTAACTTAAGTGACACTTTATGATCAATTCCTCGAAGGATTAGATAACTGAACATAACAGAAAAGAATCCTGTGTTGCAATTGACAGTTGCGTCACGTTCATGACCATTTAACCCTTGGATTACGTGTCTTTCGTAATATGTGGTGTGTTTAGGTGTGCTTACTGCATTGATAATGACTTAATTGGAACTAGTTCTGGGTTACATAAAGTTTCAATGAATAAGTAATTTGTTGCCTTAGGTCGTTAATTGTATCCAGTGTCGACGAAATCATGATTAGATGTAAATTCGTGTCTTTAGATTCACTGAACCTTCAATAATTATCATATTAAATAATAATGTTAAAGGAACAAAGTGGAAACTAATCTTTTCTCGAGACACTTCACCTGCAGATTCGAACATTCAATTTCTTCCTGAACTTTTGATTCAGTAATTGATTAGAAGACCTTTTATGCCCGATCGAAACAGTCAACGCTGACCTATTACGCAATTTAAACTTCTTTTTACTTGAACTCTGCTTGATCACCGATCGCAATTAGTAAGTGTTAGATAACTTTAGAAACGTTTTGTTGCAGTTTTGTGATTGACGCAAATGCCGCTACCGATCGCAATTTGATGTTTTTATTATCTTTGAGTGTTATAATTCCGGGTTCTTGGTAACATTTTTAACAGATTTATTTGTTTCCTCTGCTTTATCGGACAGGAAAAGTTTTGTACTTTTCGTCCTGTCTCTAAAGTTTGTTATTGAAATAATCTTGTATCTGAATTCCAATGGTTTCACTTTCGACATTATAATGTAGCGCAATAGGCCTTGGCTTTGGTGATGTGCAATGCCTAATCTCTGTGGGTTCTGCTTTATTCTCGTCAATATAATTAGAGGTGTATTTTTCATAAACGGCAATACTATTCAGTCACTGGTTGATAACATAATCATCATTGGATATCATCTTGTAATTTTTTCAATCAATCTAGATCACATCCCTATTCCATCTAATTACTTCAACTTCATTTGCAACTACATTTTGAAATGTTTACAATCTTCCTCGATACTTTTTCTCGCAATATCATTCATTACATTACTCAGTCTTCATTAAAATTCATCAAAGAATTCACTTCTACTTTTCTTAGTTAATAAACTTTCTCACATTATAATTACAGGCGACAAAGTCAGGTCATAGTGCGTCGGTGCATCGATCGACATCTTCTGAGAGCCGTGAGAGAACATTCACAATAGTCATAACAAGTTATTAACTTACTACTTTCCACTAAGCTCAGTGAAAATCTAAATGGACAAGCTAGTTAAGCCAGGACCAAGTGAAGATAAAAGTGTCTGGACAAGATAAGCGAGTAAGGACTAAGTCAGTGTTATAGGTCAACGGATCGAGAAGTGTTAAACTCAGTGTTGTGTAGGAAATCATCAGCAATGAACGTAAGTTATTCAACAGTTGTGTAACAGCAGTAAATATATGTAAATGCTAAAACAATTACAACTAATATCAATAAATGGCATTTCGAATACGTCGTTTATGGTGAGTGCTTGCACCTTTCTAAAGAAAGTCTAAAATTAAATAATTATGAACAAAACCTATTTTTAAAATATATATAGGTATTTTATGAAACAAGTTGCAAAACATAACAGTCAATAATTCGTCATATCAGCCATTAAAAATGTTTTCAAAATACCTAACAGTAAAGCAATAGTATGTGATGAATGAACGATAATAGCAAAATTAGTGTACAAATTAATATTAATGAGTTTACTAATAATAATAGCTATTAGTATTTGTAAAGATCAACAAACCCGATGGCGGGTTACACCATTAATTATAGCTATTATAGCAGCGTGTGTCGTAACAAGAGTGTGGGCCAAGGCCAGCATAGCGGCATTCAAATTCACTTCGGGTCGTTGTACAACACCTGTCAGATATATGCTAAGTGCCTGAGCTTGTGATGAAAAACATCATGAGCAAACATATCAGCTTCTAAGGACTTACCTATAGTAATAATAAGGCATCTGTGCTGTTGGTTTCGACCTCCCGCATGCCTTTCGGAGGCATGAGGAGGACCAGGTCACTATATGGCCCGAGATCAAGAAAATGAGAAACACGATAATAATTCATTCAAAAATATACCAGTACTGGTAAAAAACATATCAGCTTCTATGGACCTTACCTACGCCACTGGTAGATACACCTACAACCTCATATCTCAAAATATAACTTATGATTAATATAGGAAAAAAACCTGCACACTGTCTTCAAATACAAAGGAAAAACAGTTAACAATAATACAGTCGTAATATACAAATTGACACGTAAACACAGGAGATCTTGTATTGGCACTTATCAGTTTGAGTCTCGTACTTTCTGATGTAAATAGCGATAAAACAAGAAAAAGCTATGCAGCGGCTATAAGCTTAGGACTGTTAAAATTAAGCAAGATATAAAAACTTTCTATGTGTAAATAAAATATACTGCAACAGTAGATTACCTTGGGATTGATATAGATCTTATGAAATATTGGATGATAAAGATGGGCGGCTGACGAAGTTTCTTTTCATCATCAATAATGATCAAACTATTATGAAACAAATCCTAGATGACCCAATACTGACCAAAAAAGGCCATTGTGTAAACGGTCTTTAAATGGATTTCCAAACGTGAACATGTGTGATATAAATGGTTGCTTTGGGCACAACATCAAAACATGCTATTCAAATAATCGAACTGGACTTATAGTCAGTTATTTTTATAATCCAAATAAAACATTAAGTATGTTTGCTTGAATTTTATATCGAGTACAACACATTCGTCAGTAGAATGACAAAATCAACAGACAGAGTATAGTCAAAAAGTTGATGCTGAAGGACCAAATCACGCAAAACATATATAAAGCAAAATTTAAGTTACAAAACCTTGCAAAACACAAGTGCATTAATTAACCAAAGAATAGAATAGTGGAGTATTATTTGCAGTACATAACTAATAACCAGTCGAAGAAACTGGTTATTATGCTCTTATGTATCCAAGAAGTGCGTTATTTTGGTATTTTTCAGGTTTTCTCATAACAAAGTTACAATGTACAGATGTTTTTAGATTGTTGTAAGTAACTACTTCTTTTATTTGGTGGGCGTTTGCATTATCTACAGTATTATGCAAAGGCGATAGAATGTTGTTGCGTCAGGTGATTCCGTTCGGATTTTTGGCATAATCTTCGTAATCATACGCAATATTATGGAAATATGTATAGTGAAGTTCAATGCGTCGGAACAAGGTTAAATGTTTGGTAACGATAACTATTTAATTACTAGCTTTTTACTAACTTCACATTTATGTGTGTTTTGGTCAAATCGCACAATTTATTATAGTTTGATTTAGCAAAGAGTGTTCAATGATCGCAAAAATACTTATTTGCTAGAAACAGGGTGTCCGATGGGCAAATAGACTTGAAATTGAAAACCGTTCCGTGGATGAGCTGGACAGAGAGATACGGCTTGAGTGCGGATTGTTCGACCATGATTTCGCAGTGATCTAGTGAGCGTGGCGCGTTCACAGTCGTTTTTTTTCTTCAAAAAGTTGTTTGCCACAACTTTTTACGATTTAGTAAGTACAATTACGTACAGTCACCGTTGGGGTCGCTCTAAAAGGAGTGGAATAATGTCATCTGACCAAAGCGACTTATTTCCTTTAGTTACACCTTACAGGACTCTGACACGTGATGACGTGATCTATCTCTGACCAATTTCTGTCGGAAACCCCCGCTGAGCAAACGTAATTATCGATAGTGATTCTTAACTCGAAATTATTTTAAAATATTTTATGTTGCGGTTTCGAGAGAATTAATCGGACACCTCGCACACAGGTAAACACTGTAAACAGCAAACACGGTAAGATAGCATCCGACCGTATTCGGCGAGAGCCACCTCCGTACGTGACAAAAGTGATAAGTCCATTTTGTCTCATCGTTTGGTCACGCAGATCGCTGGATCTAACCCTTATTGGTATTTTTATGTAGGGGTATAATAAACCAAAGTGTATATACGAACTGAAGAGGACCAAACAGGATCATTATGCAGCAAACAATCTCAGCAAACAAAACTGCTTTATTTTGTACTTAAATAAATATTATACAACGTTAAACCACGAATTCAATTACGCTAAAGTAAATATATACATAACTATTCGAGCGTGCGCTATAAAAACCAAGTAAACACAATTCGTTAGAGCAAGCAAACGACACGGACAAAAACTATTTTTAAGTGACCCCATAAGCTTATTCCGTAACAAAGAATAGAGTAGCACGTATCCATATATATTGACATTAATATGAAAGCACGATTAGAACAAGCAAAAGCAAAGTCTCCGTACCTATGTGCACCAATTAAAAATATATACAACAATTGGATTTTAGCAATTACGCATCGCGATAATAACATAATAAATATCCTCTACCTAGGTTAATCGATAACCAAAGCGTAGCATAAAACGTTGCAAAACAGCGTACAATTAAATTTGTAATTGACGTTTATAATACCAACACATCAGCCAAATAATTACGAACCGACTGCTGTAACCGAATGTTATAAAACAGGATATTATACCAAATAAGTTTAATCTATTAAGAATACCACAAGATTTTACTTACCTTAACAAAAAACGGAATGGTGAAAAAAAGCAGCTTTATATTCTAGTTTCCCAAAAAATTGGCAACCGCCGCCGCCGTATCGATCACTGCCAATAGTTTTTAAAACTAGTTAGATTAGAACGGTTCATGCAAAACTTTGGAGATTTGAACGAAGCTTCAAAATCGTAAAGCAGGCGTGAAGTTCAAATTGTGACCCCAATGCCACCTGAAGATGCAAATTAACCCAATAACCATGGAAAGCGATTCCAATGGTAAATGGCATAATCTGCGCATTCCAATGACACGCCGTAGTAAGCAGTTAGATAACCTGCTGGAAGGACTGGATCATGAAATTTTAATGAGTCTGACACAATTATTTAAAACCCAGATCAAAATATCAGTAAATTCCTAAAGAATAAACAAAAATATGCTGGAGAAATGGTTAACGACGAAAACGAAAGCTTAGCGCAAGTGCGCAACGGTGTATTACGTGTATAGTATACAAGCACCACACATAACAGTTGCTATAAAACATCATAATAATAAACAAATATGTATATCGAAATCTCCGTACTCTCAAGACATTAAAAAGACCAGTACTAAACATGAGAGAGCTATTATCGAAAATGCATATTGCAATTTAACGGCCGGCACACGTCGTGTTACGTAAGCACCCGGCAGCGACGGCAGTAACTGGCCGCATTGAAGGACTCTGGGTCACCTCGGATTACGAACAGGGCTTGGCACTTACTTTAACTTAGAAATGACTTAACTCTTACGATTTTAATATGAGAGTTGAAATATCTAATCCTGAATTACAGTTTTCAGGAATTCTTTCGTAATATTGTACATAAAATCATAAAGGCCGAGGATATTCACGCTGCGGGGAAATAAATTAACCTAATAATATAACCAAATAATGTGAACGTGCAATAAGAATGAACAGTATAATGTCAGGTTATAAGATATGTAAACATGAATTTGTCAATGCCTGTTACTTTTGAATTTGAAGGCAAACAACTTTCTTGATAACACAATTATGGTTATAACCTTGGATTAGTTTCCTTGCAGCCTTTAGTAACATAATTATACAGTGTGATTGGTAACTTGCTAGAAATATGGTGGACTCATCGTCGTCTCGACTCACGATCACTTTCGTCATTACCATCATGTATCATACCACAGCTGGACACAGTTTTTTCTAACATGTGCTATTTTGCACTGTCTCTGACTTTAAAGTAACATCTTCAAAATTCTTTAAGACACATTATGCTCATCCAAATAGGCATAAAGGGAGTTGACACACTGAAACGTAAACTATGGACAATGACCGACATTACCGTGCCAGTTCACCGGGCTTGAGAAACAGAGTGACAAAGCAAGTCCTTGCGAACTTACTACACTTCTTGTTGATAGTGACTTAATATTTTCGACATTGGTTTAATCAATGGGATTTCGATTAGGATACATGAATATGTGACAAATATAATATGGGTCACCTTTTGCAAAGTATATTGTCCATTACAAAGTTTCTCGCCTGTAGTACTAGACCAGGAACAGGACTACGAACTATGACTACTTATGATGCTCGACCTAGCAACCGTCAATTTGCTGTGCTGTAAATTGTAGCTCATCTTGCAATACAGTGGAATTGAACTCTCAAGTCTTATTTTCTGGTACATCACGTAGAAGACCATTCAGTGCTATCGTCAATGCGTCCCACATCATAGCAATGTCTTAAACCAAAAATAATGACAACCTATCGTGACCACCATAACTCGTTACCCAAATGTAATTTTCCAGTAGAGTGCTTCCAACAATAAACCATAAAATTGGCTCTGAACTGAAGAAACGAGGGGGCTACTGTCATTTACAGTGCGCAGGCGCCTGCATAACATTAGCGTGCATTACCGAAGACCACGTAACGCACGCAATGCTTATGTCACCGTCTATTACTCGTACAATACTGCCAAAGACTACAAAAATACCGACAAAAATCTGGAACTTTTTGACCTTTTCTTTGATAGTAAAGTTTCGTTAAGAATCAAGATTGAAGATAGATTTTGCGTTTAAAAGAGGGCTGGCTAGTCTCGAGGCTATCTTTAACGTTTTTTCCGCTGTAACGGAAAGGCAAACGTACACTCGTGGTCTTTTTGCGCATTTGAACTCAAGTATGTTTTCTATGAAAATAAACAAAGGAATTATGCAACTAAGAAAATCCGGAACAAAATAAGGCATAAACTTGAATGGGGCATTAAAACAAGCTCACGTTGTGGCTGGGTCGTAAATCCGAGCCGACGCGACGGTTGTTATGTACAAGTTAATTTGCGGTTAAACTTTTGGTTAATTTACATTGCAATAAATACTATGAATTTCTTGGAAATGTTCAGAAAATACATCCTGGTAGAAAAATATTTGTACAAACGATACCTTAACAAATTTTACTGATGAATTACAACAAATGTTTTTAATTTTTTTACTTACTGGACATTTCACGCTTCATTGTCTGGCCCCAAAATAAGCAGACCTTGTATCATGGGTACCAGGTTGATATAAATAATATGTAGACTGAAACACGAAACAAGTAACTGAAAATTGTAAAAATATTTGTCCCGCGGCAGGAATGGAACCCGCAAGGCCCTGCGACGCAGGCAGACTTTCGACAACTGCGCCATTGAGGTCGCCGCATTTTTAATTTTCTGATTGTGATTTTTCCAAACACGAATTTCAGGATTTCTGAAAATATTCATAAAAATTGGGTAAATCAAGTTATTAAAGTTTGAGATTCATAGCTTGGTAACGTATTGAAATGGTTGTTTTTAATGACACGATTTGTTTAGGATTTTTCAAAACATCACCAACGAGCTTGAGCGGATTTTTTTAAATTGAAATCGTGTTATAGGATATTCCGATTCTTACAATACATTATATGTTTAAGCTAATTTTGTGGAGTAGTTTTAAACGCAAATGAAATCGCGAACGGAAAGCTAGTCTATCAATAAAATTCGAACCGGTCAGTAACCTCAAGGTCACATGATGCATACCGATCAGTCAAATGACGTAAACTTTCCGATGGCTATTACATAACGCAGTGAAAGCAATTTCGGCATGGCCTTAGCCCATTGCACCACTTGCGTTAATTAGGTTATTTCGATAGAGCACCATCGGTCATAGGCAGGTTGTACTAACTTTATCAACACCGGTTGATGATGATTTTGATTTGTTGAGTTATGAACACAGTGAATACCGTGGGTTATACGTGGCCCAGACTAGCGCAGGACCGAGGCGAATGGCATAGTCATACAGAGGCCTATGCCCAGCTGTGGGTCAACAAGGGCTGATGATGAAGATGATGAATGATGAACACAGAGGTTTAGTTAGGTACGAATTTGCAAATCTACCACATTATTACCAACGACCCTAGCTACTTATCTATAAAATGTGATTCTGGATGACCAGAACAGGGTTTTAGTTACAATAAAATTAAAGTAAGCCTTGAAATGCGCAAAATATTAAAAACTAACTGTGAAAGTTCAATTGAACTTAAAAAAAACAGAAATTACAAAGACTACGGCCAATTATTTACATATATGTATATTTTTAAGTGAGTGTCATGTCTATAATTTCTCCGGTATATTATGACAACATACATCACAATCGAAAGTTCTAGATGGCCTTCACCTATTAACTCGAGTTCTTACTAGGTGGCGTTATGTAACGTTTGTTTTCAAATTTAAATAATGACCTCCATAAATATTTATAGAAGATCAAACAAAATATAATATGGTTAAAGGATAACAACACAATTCTCTTTACAAAAAAAAACTCGGTACAGTTACCTAGTTCGACCAGACTGAAAATTATTTGGCATGTTTTAAAAAAACCATAAACCTACTTCAAATAACTGAATACTGATAAAATTTTGCCCGCTGAGAGACAGACAGACAGACAGGCAGATAGTTAGTTAGCTTAGTAATAGGATTTATAGATTATTTATCGGGTATTTATCACGTAACAAACCGCGAAAGTTTTAATAGGATCCTTTGCGTTCAAAACCCTAACAAAATCATCAGTTCAGGATCGGTCGTCCTTCGTTTTGGTGATCAGCCGCATCCGTTAACTTTGTAACACCTCTTGTTTAGTGCACGCCCGTTGCCATGGACGCCATTAGACCAGTGAGTGAAAATGTTTTAGATACGTTTACAAATAAATTCCTCTAGAATCTAACTTGTAATGGACCACCTCAAAGTCAAACTTTAGACAACAACGAAAGAATCATCAAAATCTATTGAGAATTGGCGAAGATTAGCATTATTACCAAAATTTTAAGCTGGTCGTGATTTAAAATATTGCTGTTTTTTAAGCTTCATGGGATAATAATCTCTATCTATACACTAGCGACAGAAATATGACAATCAGTCCATAATCATTGACGGAGAAGCCTTATGTCTCCCAGTGGACTAGCGAAGGCTATGAAAAGGGGACAGAAATTATAAATGATAATTGAGAAAAATAATTGAATAATTGAAATTATAATTGAGTCTGCCTGTGACCATGGAAGCTGAAAAGCCTCCGAAACGTCAGGTTATAAACAAAATATAAAATATACGCGATCAATCCGGTTAAAACAGTGTTTTATTATGAGTTCTCGCGAAAATAACCTTAGAATATACTAGAAATTATAAATACATTTATTTAAAAACATTGCTGTACTTTTATTATTAACAAGAAGTCATTGTATTTGTGACATACATATCATAATACGAGTAAAGCACGATTTGCGCGGTACTCCGAAACAACATGCTCTGATAAATCCAACTCAAAACAATGTATTACGTTCTTTGTTCTATTTTTTTCCTTTGAGATGTTTACGTAAACAAGCGATAGTTCATAGGCATTAATTACCCTATGCCCATGCCATGGGTAAACAAATAAAAGCAAGTAAATTAATAAATTATGTGGTTATGTCTATTCTGTTACTATAGAGCCGGATATGGCCAGCAACTTTGAAATAAGAGCAATTCCATTTCCGCAACGATCGATACTCCAACTAGATCTTATGTTTATTACAGAGACAAAAGTATTGTATCATCGATCGAACCATAGATTACTTTCACGAACGCCTCGGGAGCGAGTGATGTCAGGAAATCAGATCGTATCTTCCGCACAGGTAGGAAGCTGTTGTCCCTTTCTAGCACAAGACTGATATACCATCGGCTTGGCAAGTTTACTTCCGATCATATAAAACATTGCTTTACATGTCTATTATGGTAATTTTAATGACTAGAATTTTGTACCAGCCAGCACCAATGAATGCAAGCGGGAATATTGATCTTTACAAGAAGCTATCTGAATTTTATTCTATGATATAGGTTTGTGTAAATTCACGTATAAAAATATAGTAACGAACATTTAGTTTAAAAAACTAAATGTTCCTCCGGAACCATTTTTTGCTACTGCTCTCCAATAATGGGGAACAAATGAATATTTATAAACAATGAAGTATTATTGTTACTAAATTAATCTTATAAATAGGTAAATCTTACCAAATTTGGGTAAAAGCACCGAAAAGCGAAAACACCATACCTGGGAAAGGAAATAAATCATTTATTACACAAATAAGATACAAAAACTGATGGCTCAATTAAAGCCCCTAAGAAAAGACATAAACGCGCTCGCAGAGGCGTATTATTTTGTTTGATTTCTGTATGAAAGGATTACTACTCCTTTCATACAGAAAACCAAACAAAATATAAAATAGAATGTGATATAATGATAATATGTCATAGATCACTAAGGCATGTTTTCTTAGAAAGATAAATGGATTATGAGGAGTTTACTGAAAAGTAAAAAACCCTATTTACGTCAAAACTATGATGATTATGATGATGGCAGATGGTGTGGGTTTTTTACGGAGAGGAGCTTGGTTGTCAATTGGATTTCATTTCAATTGGCGGCGCCCCACGGAGCGCCCTTTTTAGTTTGACTTAAGATTTTTTTTGTTTAGTAAATAATGCAGGGCAATCCACACAGCATCATCTAGCCCCAAGCTAAGCACAGCTGTGTTATGGGTACTAGATAACTAATACACATAATAAAATACATTACATAGATAGTTTTGTTTTATCTAAACATAGAAAATACTCAGAGCACCCAGAACAAATATTTGCAGATCGTACAAACAATTGTCCTAAGGCAGGAATCGAACCCGCAACCTTCTACGTCGCAGGTGGACTTTCACCCGCCGCACCAATATTGAAAAATGTCTTATTTTTTTAATAGACTTTTTATAGAAGTTTTCACACATTTATCGTAAAAATTAACCGACGAAGCTGCTAATTGTCCGATTTTATGAAATACTATAATACTCTACTAAATTTATGCTTTCTGTGTTCCAGGTTAGAACAAACGGGAAGATCACAAGCTACTGTGATACGGAATAACATGCCTACTTGCCGCCATCCAGCACCAGCTACCAAACCAATGCGCAAAAGCAAACCGCCAGATCGCCACAAATAGGACCTACCCCCATCAGAGACTAGTCCGAATAACCAAAGCGTTCAATAATGCTGTGATATTGGCAAAAGTAAAAGAAAACTGTGATATTTTGTAAAATGGCAATTCACGTGCTTCTCGCTTCGACGGCCCTCAAGACGGTCAGCGTGACCGGCTTGTGGCTTATACCATTGCTGCTTGGGGCACTGACGTACCACAACTACAACGCATACGATCCAGAATCGAGGGTATTGGATAAGGAACCGCGGAGGGAGTATGATTTTGTAGTGATAGGAGGCGGTTCAGCGGGAGCTGTTGTAGCAAATCGGCTCACCGAGGTCAAGAACTGGAATGTGCTTCTGTTAGAAAGTGGTAAGTGCTCCGGAAATTGTCAATCGACATCAACAAGCTCTCATGATTTCCCCATTGACAATGGACATCAAAATTGGCAGGCAAATTGTTCGCCTTTGTAATCATCAGCCGTTTTTGTGACTCAAATTCAAAACTAGTTCTCATTCATTTTAGCTTTATTTTTATATCAATTATACAAAAAAAGACTTATTTATTAATTGAACGCCTAAATTTCCAGGTCCGGATGAAAACGAGATAACAGACGTCCCTTCGCTAGCAGGGTACCTGCAGCTAACGAAACTGGACTGGCAGTACAAGACAGAGCCCACACCCTACGCCTGTCTAGGATTCAAGAAACATAGATGCAGTTGGCCGAGGGGCAAGGTAATCATTGAAAGATTTACAAAGTTATAAAAAGAGATTGTTGTCTCTGACAAACATTAAAAAAGCTAAAAAATAAACTTACTCTAAATAGTAGGCTACGTTAAATGAATGCGAAAACGACGACTACTACGCATAAGATCGAGAGCGCCTTTAGTTTATATCGGAGCAAACAAGATTGAAAGTTATTTCATTTTGAACAGGGCCGTGCTCCAAATGAATGCTACTTTATGATTTTCTTAGACTTTATACTACCTAGTGTGATTTAAACTTTAAAACTGTAAGCAGACAAAAGTTCCATATCATTAAAACATATTTATAAAACGTTATTCTTAATTTTCAGGTCCTTGGAGGGTCCAGTGTACTCAACTACATGATCTACGTCCGAGGAAACCGCAACGACTTCGACCAATGGGAACAATTCGGCAATCCTGGCTGGGGTTACCGCGATGTGCTGAAGTATTTCATCAAATCTGAGGACAACAGGAATCCATACCTCGCCAAGACCGCTTACCACGGACGAGGGGGATATCTAACCGTGCAAGAAGCCCCGTGGCGATCGCCTTTAGTCGCCGCGTTCGTTGAAGGTGGTGTCGAGATCGGTTACGAGAATAGAGACATCAATGGAGCCGTACAAACTGGATTCATGATCGCGCAAGGAACCATCAGGCGCGGTTCAAGATGCAGCACAGCAAAAGCTTTCTTACGCCCTGTGCGAACCCGAAAGAATTTGGATATTTCTTTGAACACACAAGTTACTAGAATTCTGATAAATCCAGTAACAATGAAAGCTTACGGAGTTGAATATGTAAAGCACGGAGTGAAAAGGGTTGTTCATGCAAAAAAAGAGGTGATTCTATCAGCGGGTGCTATCAATAGTCCTCAATTGTTAATGCTATCGGGGATTGGGCCTAAGGAACACCTACAAGACGTTGGCATAAAGCTACTCAAAGATTTACCAGTGGGTGAGAACCTACAAGACCACGTCGGCGTTGGTGGACTCACATTCCTACTTGACAAACCAGTTGCAATAGTCCAGAATAGATTTGAAGCTTTCCCCGTCACTATGAACTACGTGGTCAATGAGAGAGGGCCGATGACTACGTTGGGTGGCTTAGAAGGAATAGCCTTTGTCAACACGAAGTATGCGAACAGCTCTGGTTTATGGCCAGACATTCAGTTCCACATGGCTCCAGCCGGGTTTTCATCAGACAACGGACAAGTTGTAAGAAAAATTCTAGGATTGACCGATGAAATCTACGACACAGTTTACAAACCTATAGCAAACAAAGATGCATGGACTATTATGCCTTTATTGCTGCGACCCAATACAAGAGGTTATGTAAGATTGAGGAGTTCCAACCCGTTCCATTATCCCATTATGAATCCACGTTACCATGAAAACGAACTGGACGTAGCAAGACTAGTGGAGGGTATCAAGATTGCCATGCAGGTAGCAAATGCGTCCCCATTTAAGCAATTTGGCTCAAGACTGTACACGAAACCTCTGCCAAATTGCAAGCAACACAAGTTCATGTCAGATGAGTATATCGAGTGCCAAGTCAGGCATATTTCAATGACAATATATCACCAGTGCGGGACGGCTAAGATGGGTCCATCGTGGGACAAGGAAGCGGTTGTGGATCCGCGACTGAGAGTCATAGGGGTAGAGGGCTTAAGAGTGATAGATGCTAGTGTAATGCCGACAATAGTGAGTGGTAACACGAACGCTGCGGTGATAATGATCGGTGAGAAAGGAGCGGACATGATCAAACAGGACTGGTTGAATAAACGGTGATATTGATATCGAACTGTATTCTAAAATAAGTTACCATATTTTGATCTAATTACTGTGCGGTGTGTTAGCATCACTAAGGATCGATTTTTCAATCCTCAGTTAAACAACCAGATAGCCTTTATTCGATGACTAGCCAAATTCTTGGTTTTTCAATGGTCAGATAGTAGCTAACTATCGAATAAAGCCCTTAACAGATGAATAAAGTTACCTGCTACTTTCATTGATTGAGACTCAAATTGAAAAAGAAACAGATGTCAAACACGTGTCAAATTAACGTTTTGTTGCTATACTTGTATAACACGTTAAATACTATATGTGTGCGCCTCGCTAGCACACGGTGTGAAATTGGCTAGCATAAACCACTGATTCTCTAGCTAAAAGACGATTGAAAAATTTAAAATATTTTTTCGCAATATTTTTAAACAGACAGATAATTTTACACGCTAGATAACTATTCGGCGACTTAACTGAGGATTGAAAAATCGGCCCGGGTATCAGGAAATATATAAAGATAGATAATAGACAGTTAGATACCTAAATTTTAGGTAAATGTCTTTATTAAAAATCCTGTCCGTGTCGTGGTAGGTACGACACTATTTGCACAGAGATCGTCTTTAGATTTATGAATTTTCAGTTCTACCCAAAGATAATGTTATCAAAATAGATAGTAATGTATATGATAATATATATATGTTATAAAAATAGATAGAATAACTGTAAATCTTTAGACATAGTTCTTGTTTATAAGAACTATTTCTAAAGATTTACAGTTAGGTATTTAATACAGGATGAAAACTCAGGATTGATCAAACGAAGTCATACAATAAAATCAAATATTTGTGAGAGTTTTTTGTTGGTTAAATATTTTTGAGTTCAAATTATACCCATGTAAATGTAATGTTTTGGAATATGCTATGTTATGTAAATAATGTAAATATTGTGTATCGAGCTAAGGATAAGGAATAATTTTATTTATTTCAAAATATGCCATATCGTAAATGAAATTAAATTGTGTAGCCTAACTAAGCTTAAAATAAGTCAGGTAAGGTTTTTCGTCAGGAAAAACGGATGCAAAGTC
Organism: Eupithecia exiguata; assembly: GCA_947086465.1. Lineage (NCBI taxonomy): Eukaryota > Metazoa > Arthropoda > Insecta > Lepidoptera > Geometridae > Eupithecia > Eupithecia exiguata. Next base: position 4,451,116 of record OX352247.1, read on the forward strand.
GCATGTAATTATCTTGTAATAATACATCTCTAAGCTAGTTTAGTTGTGTTGTTTGTCGTAATAAAGGGTTTATAATTGTTCGTTTAATTTATTAGCATTATGAGGGCCTTCTTATGCCCATCGTCATTCAAAGAATACAGGGTGGATTTTTGAGATGGGGACAGGTACTTTAACCGGTGCAGCGGTGTAGCTACAGGAAAATGGTCATAGGCGATCCATATTTTTTCTCCATTCATTCATCACCTCAAAAACAGATTCAAAAAAAATACATTTATCAAGATAATGGGCATTTTAAAGAAACTTTTTTGTTTGATGCAAATCGTACTTGTTTGATAAACTGATCAAAAACTTCTCGAAAATCGCAGCTTCGAAAACCTTGAGAACCTAAAATACACAAACAATATAAAAAACAAAAGGCAAACTGATTACGTAGGTATGTAATGAGAAACAAATAATAAAACCGGCCAAGTGCGAGTCTGACTCGCGCACGAAGGGTTCCGTACTATTATCTATAAAAACGGCAAAAAAATCACGTTCGTTGTATGGGAGCCCCCTTAAATATTTATTTTATTCTGTTTTTTATTCTGTATTTGTTGTTATAGCGGCAACAGAAATACATCATCTGTGAAAATTTCAACTGTCTAACTATCACGGTTCATGAGATACAGCCTGGTGACAGACTGACAGACGGACAGCGAAGTCTTAGTAATAGGGTCCCGTTTTTACCCTTTGGGTACGGAACCCTAAAAAATGACTAGATGTCGTGTAAAAATTATAATTTTTACATTAGTTTTTTTTTTAGTTCCAAATTTTAGTTTTTTCCTAACAAATTATTTTATCAGACAATCACATTACAAAGATTTTCTACGAAAAAGTTTTATTGAAAGAAAATATAGGTTTCATAAAACGTATAGGAAACGTTTTTTTGCAGTTTCTGACATTTTTAGTACTCCAACCTCAGTTAATAAGTTTTTGATCATTACAGGATCGATTGGCATTAAAACAAGGTTTCGTGTAAAATGCCTATTTTTACTAACTGTACATTTTTTGAGAATAAGGATGACAATTTCTCTAAAAAATATGGATAGACTTCTATGATCATTTCCCGGTAACTCCACCGGTGAAGGTATATGCGTGCCCTTGCCGTCCTGTCTCAAAAATCCAGTCTGTATATTGTAGATAGATGGATTAAAATACAATAGATCACGATATAAACGATGAAATAGGAAGGTTTAAAAATTATCTGCGTAAAATTAAAAATGCAATCACACTAATTAGTATAAATGCGAAAGTTTAGATGGATGGATGGATGGTTGTTACTTCTTCACGCCACAACTATTAAACGGATCGGACTGAAATTGTGCATAGATGTGTCTCTAAGCCTGGAATCAAACATATGTTTGCTACTTTTTATCCCATAAAACAGTTTCCATGGGATAGAAATAATCTTTAAACGTTTCCATAGACACAACGCGTGCGAAACCGCAGGTAGAAACTAGAACTAGTTAAATATTATAGAGTTAAGGTTAAGGGGCCTGCGGATGATGATTTGCCCATACAAGCGAACTACCAAAATGATTTGTAATTCGAGCATATTTCCACCATATCATGTTGTTTTTTATATTCGAATAGTATATACATATGTAATGTAAGCAAAAATATGCAGAATTTTGAATATTTTTATGTCGAAAATTACCTGTTTTCGTCCTGTTTGTTTTGTATTAAAAACAACAATATCTTACGTTTTGTTTGTTAAGGAACATAGCTTGTATTGTCTAGTTACAGAATAACAACACAATGTCGAAAATACTAAAAGTTTTCAGTCATCATTTTTGGTATTACGGAACGTAATCAATCATTCACTGAATTCACACAATTGAAGTTGCGAGCAGCTGTCGCCGGATTCTTAAAGAAGTTATCTTATCGAGTCTTAAAAATGTTTAAGTAAAAGAATTGCCATAAGATGATCTCCTAAGATTTTTTTTGTGTGGTTATGGTTACTGGCAATAAATATTAAATAACACCTTATTTTAACGTGCTTCGTAATTGGTGACTCATTTAAATAACATTTCGAGTGGCGCAAAGGGATTTGAATTTTGTAGTGCCTACCTTTCGAAAAAGGGAGACATAAAGAAAAGAGTGCGTTGAACTCTTCAATGTCAACGTTTCGTAATATCCACTCAAATTCTTACACCGAGGATAAATTTTACGTTTTGGAAAAATCACTTCAACCCTTCGAGAAGTAAACATAAGTAAACAAGTAAACAATGTGCAGTGCACTACTCATGCGTTTGACGAAGTTTGTAAAAACTTAGTCTGCGGAGCTGCAAAAGCCGAAGGTCGCCACACAAAAAACTCTTTTGGGTTCATCGTTAATTTTTCAAAATCTTTATATTTCTGTTCGCCCTCCAAGTCACAAAGGACATACTAAGGACAAATAGTTAATTGAACATAAACGGAATGAAAAACATTAAATGCAACCATGTTAAACGATATTGACGTGACCCCAGGGTCAAAGCAAAACTGTTTCTCTCTAATAGGTTTGCTTTTAACAAAAGTTTATCTTTGACGTTCTAATTGGTAACTCCCAAATAACTAACGTTTGGGTAATTCATCTTTCCTAGAAAGATTAAACACGTCATGATGATATAGCAACAGTGAGTGCGTTACGTGATATTTTAATTGATGAAATGACGACGTGATGACAACCACGAAAAATAAGGGTGTTGATAGATTAGTAGAGTAATGCAAGGCACCTTTCGGCGTGTACAGCTTGGTTAGCCGAAATGGGGATTATCATCAGGCTTCTGTCCGGCCCTTGTGGGGTACACGGAGGGGGGCCTCGAAGCTTGCCCTCTTTACCCCGGTTTCCACTCGAGGGGTGACGACCCCTCGGTCGGTTTAAGACAATTGCTCTTTTTTGTCTTATTTATTTAGTTTTTAGGCTGCATTAGATTGTTTTTTGTAGGAAAGATGTTTGTTTGTGTGTTTGAATTGAATAGGCTCCGAAAATACTGAACTGATTTGGAAAATTATTTCACCATTAGAATCCTTCATTATCCCTGATGAACATAAGCGATAGAATATATCCGTGCGAAGCCGGGGCGGACCGCTAGTTTTTTTATAAATCCAAGAACTCGTGGTGGTTCCATTAAGGAGACGGGCTCAGGTTGAGAGGAATCAGGAAGACGATTTCCATATTCTTGGACATTGCGATCTGATGCATCTCAATCTCAATTCTCTTTTGTTTCATGACGTTAGAATCCGGGCTCAGAACTTATTATATCATCGATCGAATCATCGAAGCGATTAAATAGTGTGGTAGCGCCCTTACCAAACGAGGTGAGAACGACAGTTACGTATTCAGATCAAGCACAGCCTTTGATTCTCATTGTTAAACAGGTCATTAGTTCAATAAATAATCATCATCATCGTTTTATCCTAGTCCATGGCTGGACATGCGCAGGAAAAGATGGCCGGCAGATGCCGAGAATGCGGCAAGAAGACAGGGCGCTATGGTGCTCATTAGGGGAGACCCATAGGTAAATATATCAAGCAGCAAATAATAAATCGTACTGAGGGTGGGGCGCAGGTTCGAGTCCTGCCGAAATCGAAATTTTTTGGGAACTTATTTAATTTCCTATAGTTTACCCAGAGTGCGAGGGCTTACGTACTATAACACGAAAACCTTAGAATTGAGCAGCGGCAACACCTCTTGTCAAACGAACTAAATGTAACTTTAGTCTTTGAACAGGTTTGGATAACTGCAATTGTTTCCCCTGTAGATGTCGCTAACGGCGCTAGAGCCGTAAGAGGTCCCAAAAATTTTCGACTAAACCGACTAGGATTTCGTGGTTTAGTTTGTTAGAGCACACTCGTACTGAGGGTGGAGCGCAGGTCCGAGTCCGGTCGAAATCGAAAATTTTCGGGAACTTTTATAATTTCTTAGGGATTAATAAATCGCTTTAATTTTTGAACAGTGCCCTCTAATTTTATTTGTTAGTAATCCGTACCTGCCAACTACTCCCAAGGTAAATGCTATCCCTAAATGATATTTATAATAAAGAAATGAAATAAGTCCCAAAAATTATCGGTTTCGGCGGGATTCGAACCCGCGCCCCACCCTCAGTACGGGTGTGCTCTAACCAACTAAGCCACGAAACCCTTAGTCGGTTCAACCGAAAATCTTTGGGACCTCTTACGGACTATAGTTTCGTGGCTTAGTTGGTTAGAGCACACCCGTGCTGAGGGTGGGGCGCGGGTTCGAATCCCGCCGAAACCGATAATTTTTGGGACTTATTTCATTTCTTAGAGATACCCAGAGTGCGGGTTAGCACTATAACAAAAAACCTTTGATATTTATAATGAGAGTTGGAACAACGATGAGTATAAAATCGTCGGGCAAGGACATTCAGAGCCTATAAATAGAACGCGGTCGATGCTACTTATTCCGTAGTCCAGTAGAGAGGAGATAATATAGAGAGAGGGTCCAAGGGCAGTTATTTGACATTATTAAAATTTATTCGTCAGGCTTCTCGAATCATCCTATCCTTCCTGCTACTTCTTTAAAAGTATGTGAATACGTTTATTACATACAGCGCAAATATGAGATTGAGATGAAACTCGTGAAACGCAGGTCATCGCTTTACTACACAATGGTATCAATAATCAATATGGTACGACAATGGTATCGCCACAGAAACGACAGGTTACAGTAAAATCCTTATGCAAAATTTTTGCCTGATCCGTTCAATTGTTTTGGCGTCCAACAAACATCCATCCATCCTTCTATCCATCTAAACTTTCGCATTTATAATATTAGTGTGAAGCGTGATTGTTATCATGTTTCGAAATTCTTGGCTAATTACCAAATTTCTAGTATTACTCAGCTATAAAAAAGTAAAGTAATTTAAAAGTATTTATTTAGGAACTTAACATAGATATAATAAAAAAATATGAAGCAATTCCACCTGCAGAAGTAAAATACTGTGTCGCAGATCGCAACGCCCACCTCCAGAATTAAAATTAAGATGAGTTCCAATCCAACAGTGTAGTATAGTATAGACAGTGTAACAAGCCTGGAATCAAATAATAGGCTCCCATAAACAGTTTCAATGGGATAGAAATAACCTTAAGGCGCATACCTGACCTCAACTAACCACCACCTACTTTATCTTATTATTCAGTCAAAGGAAATTTAAAAAATCCATCACAGTTTGTGATACCTATTATAAGCTTTTGTATAATGCCTCTGTAATAGTTTTATTCTATTTAGTTTTTCCATATAAACAACGCGTGCGAAGCCGCGAGCAGAAACAAGTTTAACAATAATCTTTAACAAATCCAAAGTTAATTACTCTGGACGTTCATCGTCAGCACTGGTTGGGTCGGGTTTTACCCAGAACAACACGACCACACTCGTATTACTACAAACTTTCCATGGTTTTTATGTGTTTAGAGTTGCGGATGCCAAAATAACTGTAGCAACGTGGGTCGACGGAAAAACAAAAGCGTTTGGCATATCTACAATCAAGATGCATATCTAGAAGCGAAATATAATTTAAACCACTACTCAAAATACTTCATTGCATATACCATCCGCCGCCGTGTGGTGCCGGCTTAGAATTTGCACCACTAAAACTCTTTTCGTGAGTGTCGTAAGAAGCGAATACGAGACTTACACCAGAGGGTGGGCAGCAGCGCCTTTTGTAGAATAGATCTACCAACGAACTGCTATTCCCAGCCCGCATTGGGCATGCGTGGGGATTATTTTTGCAGTTCCATTTATTTTCAACTATAGGAACACAAAGGAGCACTTAGTTAAGTCAGAAAATTACATGATTACCTTATGTCTAAATAATAGAAAATTTTAACTATGAGACAAAGACCAATAAGGCGATTATCAATAAAGGGTAGGCCTGCCTCCAGCAGTGGACCATTATAGGCTGTTGAGGCGAGGCGATGCATATACCATGCAAAAGTCGGAGGAGCTAGCAAAAATTCAAGAAGGCGATTACTTCCGGTCTGAGTTGATTATGAAATAACTTGTTAAAACAATTAGCCAATAACCAGCACAATGCTATCAATTAGCAAAGAACAATAAACAATCGCTGTGGCGTGCTAGATGCAAAGATTGCACATTTTCAGCGGTTGTCTACCTTGTCTTCTTCAGCAAAAAGGGACCAACTATTGGACTTCGGCTTAAATCCTTCTCATCGCTGGATCCAGTTTCTACATTCAGCCATGGATAGTCACTCCATAATTGACAGAGACTATTTTGTGACTCGTGCAAAAACTGGTTTGCTTGGTCTTTTATTTTTAAAACATGTTTGTTTTGTTTTGTTTTTATTTATCGAGGTACAAATAAAATATTATTCTTCATTCTCTATCTCTCGTGGGTGGCCTTTCTATATTTAAATACTAACTGTAAAGAACGTGTTTTTCAAAAAGATATTTGGGCATTCATGATTGGGACTGACTGACCTTTTTGGCGGAAATAAGTTATCTGACGGAGTCGCTAATTTCCTATCATCTTTTGGTGAACACCAGCCTAAGTCGCCGCTTTTGACATTTTATATTTCATTTATTTTTGCTTGCATGTAGGTACATTCCATCTTATTTCTAAGGTGAATGGTTTTCTAAGATGAATGGCTTTGGCTTTTGAGGTTGTTCGTCGCGGTTTGGCGCGAGATTACATTTTTTTTCTGCTTTCCACAAGCAATAAACATAGCGAAAAAGTAATTTGCAGCAAATCGTAAACCATTTTCTATGAACTTATGATAAAATCAACTTTGATGCTCCAAAAATATCAGTGAATCAAAGTTAATTTTATCATAAGTTACCACGACGAACCACCAGTTGAAAAACGTCAAAAACTTTAGATTTTTAAACGTTAAATTTATGGATTAATCGCTGACTCAGATAAGACGAACAAGGTCAATGTCAAGGTTTTGTATTATAGTGCGTAAGCCCTCGCACTCTGGGTAATCTCTAAGAAATTTAATAAGTTCCCAAAAAATTTCTATTTCGTCAGGACTCGAATTTTTGAGATCTTATTAAATTCCTTAAGGTCAATGCCCTTGGTGGATCGGACGAAAGCAAGTAGGGTACGAGAGACGGAAGCAAGTACGCAAGCAGCGGAGTAGGAACCATGGGCCAAATCTAGATATACAACATTAACATGCAAGCGGCGTCCAAATAGGTTGAAGGCAAAACTGAAGGCATCGGTAGAATTACTATGCTCTTTTTGTCGGCCATAAGGAAACTTTAGGGAGACAATGTCAAAGGATATGTAACTAGAATGTCGTCGAGGAAGACTCATCACTAGTAATAAATAAAATAGATTATAAAAGATAATAAATAAAAAAATAATCTTGGACGATTCTTAAGCTAAGCGGAACTTGTGTTATGGCGCATACCCCAGCCAAACTAGCGCCGCCACCTACTTTATCTTATTTTATTTTATTTTGCAATTTTAAGAAAACTTACAGCTAGGTTTTTACATTATGGTGTTAGTATAAGTATGCTAACATGCATGAGGTATGCATGATCAGCTGCTTGAAGGCTAATTACAAGTTTCCACATATAGTTATTTTATACAAAATCAAATGGGAGAGTTCCTCTTATTCCGTTTAACAAAGGAAATTTCAAAAATCCATCGCACAGTTTGTGATACCTATTATAAGCTTTTTTAACGCGTCTGTTATAGTTTTATTCCATTTAGTTTAGGCCACTGCCTAAACTAAATGGAACATAGATTTTGGAATGGAATTTTTGTCCAGGGTTGGCAAGTGTAAGAATAGTATAATTACTAGTATGTCTGATCGTCTGATTCAAACAGACACATATAAACGCTGGATGCAAATAGCATCCTAAGCATAGGTGTACATTTTGTAATGTTGTGTTCTTGGCTGACTTATTTATAAGTTTAATTTAATTTAAGTAATAGCTCATATGGATCATGTGTCTGAAATAAAAATATATTATTATTATTTGACTATTGACATTTGACTATATTTGATTTTCACTAATCGAAAATAGATTTTGGTGGCCACCAAGGGCAACTTCGCCGTATGAGTTTTGATTATGACTAGGTACCAGATAACTATGGTAAGGTACATTTTAGGAAGATCTATTTTAAAATTTGTATAAAATTATGCCCGTCTATCAATATTTTACACTTTTTTATGGAACTGATGAAGGCTATGATGATATTTATTACAGATTTTATGAGGTTACGTAAATCTTCTAGTTATTTTCATTCATAGGTATAATACATTTAGCCATTATAAGTGCTCGTTAAGAATAACACATTGCCTACAATTTAAAATCTAAGCAATTACAAAGGATCTCCTTTGGTAAGGAAGGGCGAATTTATAAACCGCTACGTTTTTGAGTGAAGTGTTGTATTCAGACAATATTCAAAACGGTTGTTACCTTCGCGAGAGAAGAGCTTATCCTGTATATTTTTTGCGTGTTTCTATTTGGTTGTGTGTGCGTTTTTTGAGGTTCCGTACCCGAAAGTGAAAACGGGCATCCTATTACTAAGCCTCCGCTGTCTGTCCGTCCGTCCATCTGTTCAGCAAGACCCGTAAGACGTAGACTGTTGAAATTTTCACAGACTGTGTATTTCTCTTGCCGCTAAAACAGTAAATAATAAAACTAATATAAATATTAAAATTAAAAGGGACCAGAAACGTAATTTTTCTATCCATTTTGTTCTATGTTTGTCATGGTTGCAATTTTTGAACCGTAATAGGTATACAGATTAAATGTTGATGGAATGTGTTTTACTATAGGCGCTATAACATCAAATGATAAAAAGAAATTAAGAGGGCAAACGTACGTGCCACTTTGAATACCGTACCGATCACCGTAGTTAAGTAACGTTGTCATCTGTGAGTTGGGCGCGGTCAGTACTTGGATAGGTGACCGCGTCATGTTAGTTTTTTTCGATCTAACAAAAATCAGTTTTAATGGCTTGCTCTAGCGAAATAGGCTGATGTTGAATGTTTATTGGTACGGATCCCGGAGGTCTTTATCTTTAGTCATTTAAATGCTAATTAACTAGTGAAAACATTAAAGTTTATTAACATCCAAAAAACTGAGGATGGGAATTTTTATTCCATTAACTTGAGTAAACCACCCCACTAACTTTATAATTACAAATATTAAATCTCACTAATCTTATTCATATATTCATTTTACTATTCACATAATTGAGTATTAGTAGGAACAGTCGGAAATAAAAAAGTACAACTTATTTGAGCAAATCTAGTTCTGGTTTATTGTCAATAACATTTTAAGCTCTACGCAGATTTGTAAAATTAAATAATAATCATAGGAAAAACAGTGAGTAATCAAAGCATCATACGCCATTAGTTTTCTAACAAATAATATTTTAAGTACAGTATTGTATTCAAGTACTTTTTATAACAGTTTTTTTATGTGGTTCTTGTACCTTAGAGGCTTTAGTTTTTATAAAGATAATTATTGTACAAATGTGATGATTACACTGTGATAAAAAATATTTGACTTGAGTAATGTGGTGGATATGATTTTTTCCCCAACCACCCCATAGATGGGGAGGTTAATGGAGTGGTTGGGAATATATCACCTCGAAGCATCAAATAGTTCTTCACAACATTTTCTCGGTTATTTCGATAAGACAAAGGATTCTCATTCACGTATTGTAGATCTTATCCACTGTTCGTAATAATAATAAGTTATATAAAATAAAAGCAAATATACCATATTATTAAGGGCAGGCATATATGTCCAGCAGTGAACGTCTATCGGCTGAGATTATGATAATTATTAAACAAATTCGTCGTTGAGTTTGCAATATAAACCGAAAAAAACTTTAGAAAGCTCGTAGGTCCATAGTACATAGTATGGTAGTAGTCCATTACTACTTTTCTTATAAGCAAGTTTTTAACAAGGTCATGCGAAAATCGCATTCTTTCTTATGATACCAGGGTTCCGTAGAGGCATGAGTCATGTTAGCATTAGTAGGAAATACCCCCTACATGTAACTCGAGAACCAGAGATAAAATTTGGCAATGTAGGTACCTACCTAACCGACTCCAGCCAAATTCGATGTGAAATAACGTAAAGAAAAAAAACCCATAGTTAAATATAGTGAATATTTCACTTTGTTGTCGTGTATTTTTATACTCAATTTATTTTTGTTGAGATCTTTCAAAAAAAATATAATATTTATTTATTTTATTTTATTTTATTTATTAATTCAATCTCTTCATCTTCTCAAGGCCTGGGGATTTTTTGTTGTGATTTTGTTAACAAATATTTTACATCGAATTAGGCTGGAATACAAGTATTTTCATTATGCTGTTCATAACCACGTTGTCACAGACAAACATGATAAGGGTGAATCCATGGTCCTTATTATTGAAACCCTTGCTCTTCTTATCACGGTTTTCTCAGATTTTGATTCATTTTAGTTCAAATTGATGACATGCATCAATAATTTAAACTCAAATCTGTGAAAATAGGCGAAGTTCATACGAGAATCGTGTCGTATATGCTGTATTCCGATTTTGAAAATGTCTCTGAGGGCAAAAATCTTAAAGTGAAGGACACACAGATGGAATGCGGATCCTGGTACAACTTTCGAAAAGTCCTTAGGTTGTTGTTAATCTTACAAAAAACTACCAGAATGATCTCATGATCATTCTGGTAGTTTTCTAGAGAATTAATATTCTCTAGACTCTAGAATAGGCTGGCACATTAAATCTGCTTTTATATCCTAACCTATCAGCTTACAATTCAAAGTGATTCAATAACCATCATACGTCTTATTATTATTATTATTATAGATATCAGAACATCTTTGTGGTTATGATCACGGATATGGAATAAAACCGCCAAGTGTGAGATCGACTCAAGAATGAGGGTTACGCACTATGATTTATTTTTGAGTTTTAGAAACTTTTGTCACTGTCTTAGGTTATGGTTATGGCACTACATTCAAAGAAGTTATCTATTATTCCCAAGAACAAATTTACTTACAGTCACATTACAAGAGTAGTAGTAGAGAGTCTTCCTTTTACAAATCAGGACAAATGTTTGTACGATCTGCAGATATTTGTTCAAAATATTTATCTATTATACATAGGTACTATAATGAATTATCTACCTACATCAGTTATATAGTATCCATAACACAAGCTCTGTTTAGCTTGGGGCTAGATGATACCGTGGGGATTGTCTAACAGTATATTATAATATTTATCTATCATTTTCCGCTGAAGAATGGAACCCCAGAAATTATTAATACCCCAAGCCCGACCTGCTGACCACAATAAAAACCGCAAAATTGTAAGGAACTAGCACAATAGTTGGTTAATTATGTACAATTATCACGGGATTTTGGAAGTTGGACGCGAAAAAAGCCATAACATGATGTCATGTAGTGAAACTTCCATTCAGTCATGAGAGGTAGAGTCCCGGCTTAAACGTTGGCGATTGTTAACTCAAAGATAATACAACCTTAGCTTTTTGCTATAATACAACCTGTTCAATTTGATGGGAAAACCAACAGCATTATGTATTTATCAATCAATAATGCAACTAGCCCGTCTGACGTCATGGAATGCAAGTCCTATTCACCGTCTGTTACAATAATGTGGTTTATCTAATTGCTTTTTTAATTAATCGCAAATAAGCAATGTCATGTTGGATGACGCCACACCTTCAATATGAAAGAAATGGTTTGGAAATTATAGTAATACTAGCCGTTCCTTGCAGTTTCACCCGCGTTACATTCGAATTTCACATTTTTAGAGGAATAAAAAGGTTTTTTTACGAATATTCCCGTAAATCTCTCATGGGAATTTGATGTTTGACCAGGACAAAAAGCAGCCTATGTTACTCTCCATCCTTTCAACTAACTCTATCCCAAATATCAAGTCGATTAGTTGCTTAGTTAGGGCGTCAAGGAAGGACAAAAAAAAAAAACTAACACACTTTCGTATTTATAATATTAATAAGGATTAAGATTGACCATTATTTGCTAGATTAGGTAGAAAGTCCTACGTTTTAGATTCGGGTTAAATAGTATGGGGTGTCGTAAGAGGCGACTAAAGGAAAGGGGTGGGCAGCAGCGCCTCCTGCAGAACAGATCCACCATCGAACTAAGATGCGTGATATTCGTCGCGTCATTTCGGGGACGCATATGTTAAGTAGTGGACGTATACGAGCTGATGACGATGATGTCATATTGCTGACAAAAATAACAAGCCCCCGAAAATTATTCCCATACTCGTTCGCATCATTTTGTTTGACACCTGACGTGACTAAGGCACATAATTATGCTCAAAACAATAGGAACCTCGTCACATAGTATCATGTCAAATGTCACTTATTTAGTCAATCGCGTGCTAGGCAATAATACGCCCCTTATTTACGTTCAATGACGTGTCTAACGCAGCTTGTACAAGTCATCTGGGGTCGAATTCTGCCAGCCAGTCGCTTTACTATGACAATAGTGTCGTTGTAAAGTCGTTTATAGATGAAGGAAACTCTAGATAATGCGTGCGGTGCTATTGCGGAGAGATTGATAGAATAGTTTCAACCTTGATACTTTTGAAAAGAATTTGATACTTTATGAAAGAAACTACAGAAAGAGGGACGCTCTTTCTGTAGTTTCTTTCATAAAAGGTATAATGCCAAAATTGAGACGATACCATTGTTATGGTAAAGCGATTATTTTGTGGAATTCGGCACCTGAATACATTCGTTTTCAATTCGTCTGTGAAGATTTTTCTTTAAACAAGTAATTTGAAAACTATAAAAAAATTACTGGGTCCCCGCTTTTTCGCTGTTTATTCGCAAAATTTAGGGACCTTAAATACAAGAGGTCTATAAAATGTAGCTAAGAACCATGTAAGAGTCCAGACGAGTATCTTGATACCTAATTGCCAAGTCGCTTCCGACGCGACGTTTGGATTCTCTGATGTATTCCGCCAACCACAGATGAACACTCAAAAAACATAATCGCCGGGTAAAAGTCCAAAATACTGAAACTGGTAGGTTTCAGGCTGAAAGTAACGCGAGGTTTAAATTCTATGGTAGTGATTTTTCTTGTATCATTCACAAAGGTAGATCAGAATGTTTTTATTTGTGCTATCAGAAAATAAATCGTGATAAGAAATGATGTGCGGTTATTACACATTGACGTCATATGGTTTTACCTACGTATTCTAAAATTACAGTTTCACGGTATCTAATTTCTAAGCTTGTACAAGGGCCGAGGAAGAATCGTGAAATTATATGTTAATGTACACTTAAGTCATCTGCGTACCGTGTAATCACTTGGTGCGAGTCGCATTCGCGCACCGAGGGTTCCGTATAGTAGGGTATTTTACTCTATATGAGAAAAAAAACAAAAATACATTATTGAAAATGAAAAAAAAAATGAAAATGAAATATATTTATTTTCTAAACAGGACTAGGTACGCAATATAACAAAACTTAATTTAGATTTTATTGAGATAGCTTAGGCAAAAAATCGATGTTAGGGTCAAAATTTTCAAATCTCTACAATGCATTTATGTTTCAGAAACCAGGATGCAACCAATGCAAAGGCGACTCAGAATGGAAAACCTTCTTGGACTTACAATCGGAAATGCAGCAAGGTCGATTCAACTATGTATTATTAAATAATAATATTTTTAAAACTAGTCGGTAGTCGCCACGTAAAAGTTCAAAAAGCCTTGAACAAAGAATTATGCTGGAGTAATAGGAAATCCCCACTTTCACCGTAAAACAATTTACACTAAGTATCATAAATGCGAAAGTTTGGATGAATGATTGTTACTTCTTTACGCCAAAGCTAATGAACGGATTGGGCTGAAATTTTGAATAGAGATATTATATTTAGTAGGTTTAGGCTCGTAATAACACATTCTTACTTTTTAAGAAATGAAACAAGTACCCAAAAATTTTTGGCGGGACTCGAACCCGCGTCCTACGCTCAGTACGGGTGTGCTCTAACCAACTAAGCCACGAAACCCTTAATCGGTTCAACCGAAAATCTTTGGGACCTCTTACGGACTATAGCGCCGGTGGCAATTTTCGGATGAACCGACAAAGGGTTTCGTGGCTTAGTTGGTTAGAGCACACCCGTACTGAGGGTGGGGCGCGGGTTCGAGTCCCACCGAAACCAAAAATTTTTGGGAACTTGTTTCATTTCGTAGCGATAGTGCGGGTAAGCACTATAACAAAAAAATACTTACTTTTTCTTCCATAAATGAGTTGTTAAGATAAAATAGTACAATGTTCATTGAGGCGAGAACGTGCCTGATTCCTATAGAGTCATTTGACACACACGAGGTAGGGATCGCACTTTTTCCCCGAGTGATAAATAGTGCTTTATACAACACCTACAAAGAAAAATCACTGGTGTAAATTGAAAATGAAAACTCGAATTATGTGAATCGTACGCAATTAATACGCGCGTACGATTTTTACGTGGTTTTTTTTTTCAATTATTGTTCTGAATAGTACGGAACAGGCCAAATCATACGGCGGATTCGGAGTATAAACTTTTTGTCGTTTGATCTATTATGAGAATAACTATAGCTTACGGCTGCTATTACACAAATAAAAAAAAACGAACACGTTAGAAATGGATTACTATATTTCCACTTTACTCTCCCGATAAACGCGTGAGAAATGATATTCCATAGAGTATTCCGTCCTGTTTTTAGTAAGCTTGCAATGACGAACTTTCTAGGTTATGTTTGGAACAGGAATAATCAACTTTCTGAGTACTCGTAGGTGTAGTCGAAATAATATTTTAACGTTTCCATAGAAACAAAGCATGCGATGCCGCGGGCAGAAACTAGACAACAAATAAATGCCTATAATTTAGAACAAACTATAGGCATTTTCGTTTTAGTCAGACTAAAGATGGACATCATATTTCTGTTTTCTTTTCGCTATTACATATTTTTTACCGCAACATCACCTCAACGTGCTACAGGTTCGATGGTTTTTGCAATTTTTTCAAGAGGTTTTTATTCTAATTTTAGTCGAGTAAAAAGTTTGATTGACATGTAATGAGTGTTTTGAGCTGTGTTATAAATAATTAAGCTTGTGATTGTATACCGGGTTTTTCAAACTGTTTTAGAGTTAGGTAGTAAGACTACCATTCAAACGTCTAAAAGTACCCAACAATTAACTTATAGCGGTCATTTAGAAATGCAAAAACGTCGGAAATAAATTTAAAGTTTTTTTTGTTATGGTGCTTACCCGCACTTTGGGGGAACTTATTTCATTTCTTGGAAATAAATTTGCACCAAAAAATATATCAACACTAACTTGATACAGTAATTTAACTGTTTAGATTTTTTATTACGATATATGCCTTTTGTAGTTTTTCGATAACCGCAATTGATTTTAGTGTTTCGAGGGATGACGAATAAAGCGGTCTCTCCTTTTATCCAACCAAACAACGAAATCTTTGACAATAAGAAAAGAAAGAAAAGCGAAATGTAAGTACCTAATTATCTAACCTAACCAAAAGCTACCTTGACCGATGAACCAAATAAATGAAAATTACCAAAAGGCAAAATTTTGTGTGGTTGCGTGTGTTGTTTCTCCTTCACGCTCCAACGGCGGAACGGATTTGGATGAAATTTGATACCATTTTTCGCACCTTATAAGTGTTACCAGGATAGGATCTTCAGGAGGTTAACACATAAGCTACTTTGAATCCCGGAAAATGCAGTTATCGCGGGAATGATCTATCTTATTGACCGCAAGTAACACCGCGGGCGATAGTGATAAAAAGTATTCATTCTAACACAATATATCAAAAACAATTTTTTCCAAAGATTAACTATACAGTACCAACGTCAGCGTGTTCAACACGCTCTTGGCTATTTGATACCTTCAATGTGTTCGCAAAAAGATGTTCGGACGTCAGAGATGGTTTGGCTGTTATTTTGTTTATGGCATAGAATCATTACTTGCACAAATACTTAAGTTAATAATAACCTGGTCAAGAATGTTTTGTCTAAAAGCTTTAGTTCCTTGATTATTTACGGATGTGAGCGGGTTAACTAGGAACTTTTTTGTGTTGGAAGAGCATCAACGTTTCAGGCCGGGCGTTCGTTTACATTGCGCGGGAGATTATTAGCTTGCGGTAAAAAAAAAACTTTTAGTATAGAATAAAACAAGGGAAATGTAATTTGCAGTAAATCGTACACCATTTTCCATGAAATATGTTTTACAAGTTTCGATTCAATTGCACTTTTGAAGCTTTTGGGAATAATGTTGATTTTTGGTCAAAAATCTCGAATATCCCCAAATGCTGCTAAAGTGCTATTGAATCGAAGTAAGTACGTAACTTTTATCATTCGTTGATAATTTGTTTATGATTTGCGCCAATCACATGTCCGCTAGTTTTATTTTTAAAAGGAAGAAAAAAATTAAAACAAAATATTCACTACAGTATAAAAAAAAATATCTTCCGTGCATTGTCAATCAAACTACCCTAACGATGGACATACTTTCGCTCGACTTTAAACTTTTTACTTTTTTAATAAAAATTGCTTAAAAATGGATAAAAATGAATTTTCGCTGTCACTTTATGATGATTATGTTTTTTGAAAAACTAAAACGATACAATCATAGCTACTTATTATCCGATTAGTTATGCAAAATTATATTCAAATTGGGGACGCAGTTTCTAAATGAATCGAAAAGTACGTTTGTATGAGAGCTTAGGGGTTCAGGGCCTTCTTAAATCTGAGATGCATTTGAGCATTCGGGGTTTTATGAATTATGCAGTTGCATAATGAATAATGCAAATTATGAATTTATTATCTCATGATGTTCCGCTTTAGAACGGCGCGGAGTGGGCTCAAGTTCAGCGGGGATCTAGACCTATGTTAATTTTTATTCGCTTGACCGTGATGCAAAGGTCTGCGATCTATACAGGCTGGTTAGATAATATTATGATTAGGAATTACATAATGTATTTCGAGCGATACTATGCAATTTATGAAGCTGGATTCTCTTTGAAGTTCTCAGGTTAGGTTTTCGTGAGTATTCATCGCGCACACTGTGGTGTTGTTTTATAGGAGTTGAGACAATGCTATTCTTTTTACTGTGCCCATTCAGGGATGTGCAAAGCGCTGCCCGTGGGCTTCAGCCTGCCCGCGAAGCAGTTCGATCCGGCCCGCAGCAGGCACAATCCGTAGGTAACTCGTGTTATCTCTTGAAAATAAACCGCATGTTTTTTTAGTTCTACCATTTCCGAACAATAATCGCAAGTCTCAAAGAGTTTCGCATCTCGCTCCGTACCCTTATTTTTGTAAAGATCCTAGTTTTATTCTCTTGAAAAATTACGGGGCTTGCCAACTAAGCCTTAGCTAAATAAATAATGCTGGACAATTCACACAGCATTATCTAGCCCCAAGTTAAGCAGAGCTTGTGTTATGGGTACTAGATAACTGATATACATAATACAATAGAATAGACAAATAGATATTTTTTTTTTTTATTATACATAGAAAACGACCAGAACACCCTGAACAAATGTCTGCAGATCGTACACACATTTGTCCCGAGGTGGGAATCGAACCCGCAACCTCCTGCGTCGCAGGCAGACCTTCGCCCACCGCGCCACAGAGGTCGTCAGAGAGCTATAGAGGCCCTTGAAAATAATCATCATTTTTATACATTGTATGTATTAGGTACTAAAAGCAGTTATCTCCCTCTGTTGTGGAGACTGGTGCCTGTTATAGGTTTATGAAAAACCTGTAGAACAGGTCACCAGTGTATTCATTCCGCGGGAGGCATTATGCATTTGAAGTAGCAGCATACAAAGGCGTCGACCTGTGTTAGAATGAAGCCTTCATAAAAAATATATAGCTAGTTAAATTGTATAACAATCAATTAAACATATTTAGCTTGTGCCAAAAGAATATTAGGTATGGTATAATTTATGACATTCGATTTGTTAGAGGAGGTTATAAAATTGTTTTACATAGTCGTGTATAGTGCTTCATTACAAACGAACATTAATTATTGTAATTAGTAATTAGTACCTACATGTACTCTCACAAGTACAGAATTTTGCACGAATGTGTATGTGTGTGATCTTGACCTGATCTTGACAGATCGCGGTAGGTAACTCTTGGGTCAAGTCTGGAGGCTACGGCCACGGTGGATTTCTTATGCACGCTTCGCGGATATTGCTGGGGCTGGTGCCTGCTACTGCGGTGTCTGCCATTTCAGAGTAAGTGAGTTTTTACTTTACGTTAAAGCAACTGACACAAACAAAACAAACTTCAGAGCTGATATCCTAGTGAAAAATTCTAGGTCAGAATGATAGATAACAGATGACGACTGACTTCTTTCTGGCCCTTGTGACATTGAGGGGGGCCTCCAGCCTTGGCCTCTTTACTCCGGCTTCAACTCGAGGGGTGACGACCCCTCGGTCCTTGGGTTTAAGACAACACTCTTTTTGTCTTATACAATATTTTTTTCAGAACTCGATTATTGACCCTAGAATATAGGATATGTAAGAAAGCCCCAGAATACCACTGATTTTTGCTGTCTCATACAATCGTCTTTCGAAATGGCACGTCCGATTCAAATGAAATTTTGCAGGAAGGTACTATAATCGGATAGCGATATTAGCAATATACCTACCTGCAAATAAAAAACTGTTTGTTACAAGAATGGTTGTTTAATAGATAAAAATTATTTGAATTCAATTTCATTTATTTGCTAACATGTACGTACAATTCATTCTTAGTCTATGTGAATGGCTAGGTGTAGGTGGTCAGTACATGCACCCTGTAAGGGCACTGCAAAAATGAAGGCACTTTATACAATAATAGTCGATTGAATATAAAAGAAATGTCAAACTAATATCAATAAAAATTTAAAATTGGAAGTTAAATTAATTTTGAAGGCATAATAGAACATAAATTAAAATAAATAGCAGGATACTAATTTACATTCATACACAAATTTGATAATTTAAAACTTATTACTAGTAGTTAGAATGTCAGTTATTTAAGATGTCCTTAATTTAATTCTCATGTTAGTTTGTCCATATTAAATTGGTTCACGGAATAGTAACATTTATCTAGAAAAAATTGTTTTAGCATTTTGCAAAAAAGTGTGTGTTTGTCCTCGTTTTTTATGCATTCAGGTATTTTGTTATATATTCTAGATAGTCTGTGGTATGGACTTAGTCTTGCTAGTTCAAGTTTAGATGGCGGTAACACTATTTTATTTTTGTTCCGTCTGTTATACTCATTGTTTATGTCGTGATTGGTTTTAAAGAGAGTTTTGTGTTTCCTAACAAATAGTACGGCTTGCATGATATAGATAGATGGTAATGTCAAAATTTTGTTTTTGATGAAGTGTGGCCTACTGCTATCACGTGGTTTAGTGTTAGTGAGGACGATTTTTGAGACATTGAAGAAGTCTAACAGACTTTACTTACAAATTTCGAATAAATAACAAAAGCATTGAAATAACCAAAAAACCGAGTACCCGAAAATCGAATAAAAAAACCGGATCTTAAAATATGACCGGTTCTCGATGCCCTAAACGATATCCACTGGTTGAGTTGAAGGGTCGATTCTTGCGCCGCGACCGCGACGGCGCCACCGGCTGCACTGTGGTTGATTAGTAGCTAGGAATCGTCTGAAAGGTAGCGATGAGGTTTTTATCAACATAGAGGCTTTGAAAGCTACTGAAGTAAGATAATTGTTGGTAGGTAGTAAAAATAAATTATAATGGGAACGTTGTAAACAAGATTAAAAACAGGTATTGTAAAGAGTAACGTATTATACTAAACCGCAAAATCCTTTTTAACCATACATTTATATTCACACAGGATACAAATTCGTGGTTAAGTTAGGTTTTAATAGAGCTTAAAATAGATTTAGTGGTTGTAGGGTTTTTGGTGATACATTCTGAGAAAAAACTGAAATACTTTGCCTATTGCCTCATATGCCTACATTTTACCAGAAAGCCAACCAGCTGGTTGAAAATCAGTTCTACATATATCAGGCAGTAGTCAGGATTTAGATGTTTGGTTAACCTAAATAGTTGAAGCATGGTGAACCATAAATTTGAATCCTAGAACGACCCTGAACTAATGGCATCGATTGGTGTATCTTTGGTTGATCGACGAGCCGACTAACCAATCGATCGATGGTCGGTCGATGCCAGAGGCGTGGTAGAAACTATCGATCGACGTCGACTAATCCATTCTATCATCGAGTTTTTTTAGAAAAGCCATTGTTTTATAAAAGGGCCTAGTTCAATCAAGCAAAAGGCATTCTTAGAAAAAGTGCATGTATCATTTCAATCAGTTTTTGAACAGCAAAGTCACCGGTTTCGAGCGGGAGTGGTGAAAAAATATGTATTACCGATTTAATACATACCACGTTTGTAATCTACACATTACTGTATTATTTACATACTAGCAGTGCCTCGCGGTTTCACCCGCGTAGTTCCCGTTCCCGTGGGAATTCCGGGATAAAAAGTAGCCTATGTCCTATTCCAGACTATAATCTATCTCTGTGCCAAATTTCATCCAGATCCGTTTTGTCGTTCTGGCGTGATAAAGGAACAAACATCCATCCATCCATCTAAACTTTCACGTTTATAATATTAGTGAGATTATATTATATAGTGAGATAGTGAGATTACTGTGTACCTGCATCAATAACAACAATTGGTATAATTTATGTAAGTACGTTTACCTACTATTTATGTATACATGTATAATAGATTTCGTTGTTCCCACGGAAGGTAAAAGAAACATGATATATTTTTTTATAAATTTATGTAAAGCGTAATAAAACATAACTGCATACTTAAATAATAAACATCCGAATCGACAGCAAGTCGTATTTTAAGCTCTGCTTACTTTGGTTTGGGGTCAGATGATGCTGTGTGGATTGTCCAGCATTTTTTTTTTCACCTAGATTGATCTTTTGCTACCTACTACTAGTATGAATGAAACAATAAACCTAAATCAAAACATTAAAATAATAGCACGAAACCGGTTAGTGCATTGACCGTATCTGAAACTCTCAAAATCATATTTAGTATCGTAAGATGTTTCGGTCTTTTCCACGTGAGCCGTTACCCTTACCGACACGTCATCTGGTGGAAAGGTACTACGTGATATCTTGACATTTTAACCACTATTTGGACTGTCATAGTCATATAAAAATATATTTAATTAGTAATAAGGTCTTAATCTAGATGAAAGTTCTCTTAAGCAAGTTTTCGTTGGCATGCAAATTTTAAATTAAAACGATACAAAGGTTAAAATTTTAATTTTAGAAAGAATAAATTCTAGGTCCTAACTCTTATAACGGTAAAGCCGTAGAGACCGAACTTGGCCTCGTTTGAACATTTATGTGCTTGTTGGGATACACATAAATTTACGAGTATCTTAACATAAATTATTAACTCTTAAAAAATCACTCATTCCAATATCCAACTAGACAGAAACTGAATAGACCAAATCGAGTCCAAATGCTGATATAGGAGTACCTAACCTAAACCTAAACAGAGACTGATAACCTGAAACAAGATCCGCCAAGTGCGAGTGTAACTCGCGCGTCGAGGGTTTTGAACATTTGTCAATTATACAAATATAAAGTATATGTACTGGTTAGAGACTTTGCTATTTAATTAATACCGAAAAAAGTAGGTACCTTTCAGATGGATCGCTCTGTAAACTTAGGAGATTCGGGGGTGGGTTGTGGTAAATTTACAACATATTTCAAAAAGTATGAAACCTTCAGAAATTTTAAAAACTGTTTTGAATGTACAAAACGATACGTTTCATTAGACACCGCACTCGGGTAGGTAGCCCCCACCTCTTTCGAACCCTTTTTTTATCATTTTTCAGTGTTATTTTTACTGACTTCTCTATATTTTCCCTGTAAAATATAGTGCAATTTGTACCGTTTTTTTTCTCTTTTAATCAATAATGGCGCACGAAATGTAGTACAATTTCAAGTTAATAGCTGAAGTAGTTACTGAGATATTCAAGAAAGAAGGAGGACATATAGAACGATACCATAAGGGTTTTGAAGCGGATCTCGAAACCCTAAAAACAGACCTGTTTCAGGAAACAGCATCTCGAGCCCTAAATTCTAGAGCCACTGACCGGTATTACGGGGCGCAATTACCATTCGCAGCGAGCATGAATCTTCATAAATCCGTTTCGTTACTCGTTGCGAGCGCCTTTTTTCGGGTTATTCCCTGAGGGCCCCGATCCCGTAGAGCCCCGATTCTAATGAATTTGATTACATGTGTTACTTTTTCTATTGTTTTCAACTTGTTCTGTTGACATAAAAAGTGCTTAGTAAAGTACAGGTATGATATATGTTTGTTTGGTTACTGCCGGCCTACAGTAGTTCTAAATGCGGAGAATATGTCTACGAAGGTATTACTAAATTTGATTTCAAAATTTTGTATAATATCATTATTAAACAAAATACAATTTAAACAAAACTTATTTACTTTTTATTTCTTTTTTATCTACTTATATTACAAAGTTCCAAAAAATTTAAGTCCATTGTGTTTATTAAAACCTGATAAAGTGATAACTCCAACAAACTGTACACTGTAAAAATATATACGATTATTTTATACATGATCTAGAACGTCGACTTTATCGAGTAAATAGAAATCGGGGCTCTACAGGACGGGTCCCTGCGGGATCGGAGCCCTCAAGGAATAACCCCTTTTTTCTCGAACTACTGCACGAACGCTCGCTGTGTGACTCGTTACATTACGCCCTACACCGGTCCATACCCGTACCTTTATAATTCCTCAGTACCGTGTTTTTAATTCATATCATACACAATCACGACTAACCAGACTACGAATAACTTGATAACAGAGCAACTTTAGTTATAAACGCGGAAGGGAGCGTTTACGCATGCAGAGTAGAACCTACAGCTTCATTGAAAGAAATCATAAACAAAGCAAGCGTACTTCATAAATTAGCCGGTATCGCGTGGTGGTGCACGCACCTGCTGTGTACTTGGAGAAAGGTCAGGGGTTTGACGCCGCAGGTTGATACGTCGACGCTAGAAATTATCTCTAAAGAATATAACAAGACGGCGGATCCTCGGTGTTGCCATTAGCGCAAGGACCTCCTCCTGTGCCACTTCTTTCAGATCATGCTATGAAGCGGAACTAGTGAAGTGATCTTGGCATTGTTCAGAAAGTTAAAAATGTAAGTTACGTGTGTTTTGTGTTGGACATTTGTGAATAGTTTTTTTTATGTGATAGTTTTCTTGTGATTTTTATTTGTGGCGATAAAATATATCAACGGTAACGTTAATTTTTAAATTATTCTTAAGTCAAATTCACGCGAATAAAGGTATCTAAAGTTCTTAAATTATGAAAACAAATTACAGTTTAAACCTTGTAATACATTAAAATATTTTAAATATGTACACGCACGTTGTAACAAAATTAAGAATGTACGTACACGCACGATCGATGTAACAAAATGAGGATACTAAAATAGAATAATACCATAATACTTAAATAGAATTGAATTCAAATTGTATTATGTTAATCAATGTTTTCTTCATAAACTAAAAAAACTTAAATTTTTTGAAAAATTACAGTTTTTGGTTAGCAAAATAGTTATCCCTCTGAAATAATCCCGTGGTTCTTTTATATACCAACTCGAGATCATTCTCGGAACAAAAAGAAAAAAAATCATGATAATTTATGAAGATACCAAGTACGAGAGGATCCAACTAGCAGAATTACAAAAAAAACATACTTACAGCCGAATCGAGATCTGCCTTCTTTTTAAATTCGTTTAAACATAAATTTCAATCACAAAACATTTCAAATAATAAAATATGATTGCTTGGCCAATCAGAAAATAATCGACTCAATCGTAAAAGTTTCCTAAAATTAAATGTGACATAGGTATGAAAAGTATCACACAATTAAATTGGTGTAGCGGTTTTTAAATACCTGACAATAAAGTAATAAATCGCTTGCCGTAGCGGTCGCAGGGCGTTAGAATCGACTCTTCTGACTCAACCCGTGAATGTTGTAAGAGTCTACTCAGAGCATCTACCACAGGAAGGGCAGCCACTTCATCAACTGTTATCAGTAATACTGCCATTAGCAATCCGCCTGCTATGTAGTATGTACTAATATGTAGGCACTATGCTGAGAATGAGGAATACATCGCTACCAAATAACGATCTGTTCATAGCGATGCGTGCTTTGTATTATCCATATAAGTTAACTATAAAAGCGATAAAACCTCGCGAATGGTGGCGGTTTGACTACATTCTAGATTAAAGATCCCCATAATCTATAAGTCTAGTATAACGACAACAATAAAATGTTGAACTTGGAATTTTAATTTAATTATACCTGATACAGGTTAATAATATCTTCATAATAGAAATTGATTGGATATCATTAAGACTTAATTTAATTGTACGATTCTGCAGTTTAAGGCGAATAATAAGGCAAATGACCTTGGACATTTCCGCGCGCCTATATGCAGCAAAGAGTGCTTGTTTTCGATTCAGCATTCCATGTAGTGCCCTAATCAACCAAATAATACGATCCTCTGCGGTTAGGTGACGATTAACTGATCAGGTTTGTATCACAGATTTTGTAGGCAAAAATACGTTTTTACGTTTATTATCGTTATTTTGACTGCTTTTCGACGATAATGGACCGCCAAGAAATAGGTACGAATTATGTGAATCACTATACTGAATTTGGTACTGATCGAATTTGAGACACCGATAAAAAGGTTCGAAGCAACTAAACACACACTATAACTAACACTTTAACAACTAAACTATAATTAACGGCAAACATTTGGGACCGCCAAGAACTCCTTCAAGATGTGTGTTACAGGATATCAAAACTCCAGTCAATATTTTTCAGAAAACGGGTTCAAAAACACATAATTTTGGCGTTTTCAATAATAGTGCATTTATGTGTGCCATAGGCCACATAGCCTAGAGATTATGTTGTATCCCACTCAGGAAGGACATATCCTTCCCTGCCATAAAATCAGCAAAATTTCATTAAAATTCTTTCAGTCGTTTAATTGTAACAGATAGACAATGACATCACACCAATAGTATATATGCGAATGTTTGCTTGTTTAAATGTTTGTGACCTCTTCATGTCAAAACTACTGAACGTATTAACCCTAAATTATGCTCAGATGTAGTTTTAGACCTGGATTAATCTGAAGGCTACTTTATATCCCAAAAAAGCTTACGAAGCCGCGAACGGAAGCTAAAGCTAAGCTATCCATCAATAGGATACTAAATGAATTCAAATTTTAAATCTAATTCGGAAGGTCAACAGATTGACAATGGCCGTGGCTTATCAAAATCGGTATTAGCCTTTGCGACTTTGGTATGTATT
The DNA here is from genome assembly GCA_947086465.1 of Eupithecia exiguata. NCBI lineage: Eukaryota > Metazoa > Arthropoda > Insecta > Lepidoptera > Geometridae > Eupithecia > Eupithecia exiguata. Next base: position 4,476,571 of record OX352247.1, read on the forward strand.
AACTGTATAATATATTTTTTATATACATATTAAGCAGACGGATAGTAATTACATTTTTGGAGTAGGTCAAGTTTAATATTCGTTTTAGCAAATTCAGTCTAGGTCGGTTCTGTTTTATTTTTTTGACTACCTCTGTGGCGCGGTGGGCGAAGGTCTGCCTGCGATACAGGAGGTTGCGGGTTCGATTCCCGCCTCGGGCCAAATGTTTGTACGATCTGCAAATATTTGTTCAGGGTGTTCTGGTCGTTTTCTATGTATAATAAAAAATATCTATATAAGTAATGTATTCTATATAAGTAATGTATACCCATAACACAAACTCTGCTTAGTTTGGGACTAGATAATGCTGTGTTATCTAGTGCTTATTTATTCATAAATAAATAAATAATGCTGGACGATTCACATTTTATTTTAAACAGAGCTGGGAATACTAAAATATACATAAAGTTTCCAATTTAATGCAAGTTTTACCAGGTTTACCACATTTTTGTCACTTCACTGTTTCTTTTCCGTCAATTTGGCTGCAGTAAATGGAGTTGTTAAGGTGATGTAAAAAGTGTTGTGTATTTCGACGCATAATTGCCGTTTCCATCTCTAAAACCAGCTTGACAAGGTCGTTTTTAATGTCCCCCTAAGTGCATGATAATCCGGAAGTTCAGGTTAAAATATAACAAAATTCATTGTTGGTAGGTTTCATGGGTTTCTGTACGTCAGAAGTAAACAGGCTTCGTTCTATTAAGTAATTTTTATAGCCATTTAAATAGGTGATGAGTGCTTTTCTGCTTTTATAACAAGTTTGATAAATAAACCGGCCAAGTGCGAGTCAGACTCGCGCACGAAGGGTTCCGTACCATTATCTATAAAAACAAAAAAAACACGTTTGTTGTATGGGAGCCCCCTTAAATATTTTTTTTTTTGAGTATTTGTTGTTATAGCGGCAACAGAAATACATCATCTGTGAAAATTTCAACTGTCTAACTATCACGGTTCATGAGATACAGCCTGGTGACAGACGGACAGACGGACAGCGGAGCCTTAGTAATAGGGTCCCGTTTTACCCTTTGGGTAAGGAACCCCAAAAATGATTCATTGTCATTTTTTTCTACAGACAGAGACGATCAGAATTGATCAGATCGGGATAGCTAGCTAGTAGTGTCTAGATTTTTTATAACTCAGTCCCAATCAATATAAATCGATACATCACGTAAACTAATACAAACAATTACTACATATTTTAAGGGTCTGTGCAGTCCCTCTCCTGGGCTACAGCCTCCCTCGATTTATGTCGTTTCCTACCAACCGTTATTAGGTACTAGGTCAGGATAAAGATCATACAAATTGCATCATAAAAGTATTACAATAAGGATGCACTATTGCGCTGGTTTTACAAAATAAATGAAAAGAAAAAATCATAAAAAAATTCAGGTACTACACAGAAGGCATTATTATAACCTTTTTATACTTTTTACCATTTTGTAAAATAAATTGAATGTTTCACAATGCGAAAAAAATATGACTACTTTGATGGGAAAAATCAAACGACAATACAAAACAATGCCTTGAGACAATTAAATGAAGGTTTACTACAACTGATTTATATCCATAGTACCATCGATCAAGGTATTGGAAAGAATTTCACGCTCTAGTTAAGAAAAATATTGGGAAAAGATACATAAACTAAATAACCAAACCAGAAGGTAGTTCGGTAAGGCAAAGGCATAGAAACTACACAATATTCAGTCTATTATTAGTATAGTTTTTTTGTAGGTTTTGGTATTTTGTATATGTACACTACGTTAAATCCAAAAACTAGGCTTAGCAGTATATTTATTGTATGCCTGTATTTACGTATTTACTAAGGATGGGGTATTATGAGTAATAAGGTGTCATCGATTCTAGTTCATTCAGGTGAAATTTGTTACGGTCTTTACGAATAAAATCAATAGGTATGCTTGCTGGTACATCGTGATTTACCATCAAATCATCACGGATTTCGTTTGGGTGCGATGTATCAACGCACCTAAACTAAATCTTTTCTCCGTAGACAGCTTTTCATATTTGCTCCAAAGATGTGCTGTGCAAGGTAAGCTTGCACCAAAGATCAGTGAGGAAATATTAAACATAGGTTTTCGTTTCACAGTGGTTTATTAAAAAAAACTAGAGTTTACTGAGTTTATGGGCCTTATCACAGCGCTGAGGGAAAACGCAAGAAATACGTTTGAGTTGAGTCAGTGTTGTACATAACAGGTTTCCTCAGTGAAGAATTGTTAAGGACGGCAATATGATCGGAATACAAACGAGCGTATAAGAATCAGATTGATGCAAACATGTAGAGCCATTTAACTTACAGTATAATAAATGGATTCTTGTATTAATTGTCTCCGGCTTTGTAACTTACATTATTAAATTTTTATATTTGACTACCTTCTGCCTGCGGCTTTCAAGTTCAGAACTTTATGAGAGCAAAATTTCAGCCCAAGTCTTTAAATAGTTTTGGTGTTGTCTTTCCCGAAATATTTTTACAATGGCACAAACTCGCCTTCATAATATTAGTAGGATAGTAGAATGTTCCAGCTAGAGAGAAACCTCCAGAACCACCCAAAGCAAAATCATTAGCAGTACTAACAGTTGTATGTCTTTAATTTCAGATGCAGTATCAGCGCCGAGTTTCGCTGCGGGCGGCAGCGATAGGGGTTCTGCTATCTGCTCTTCTTTACACAGAAGCTCAATATGTGAACCCCATTTCATCAGTCATGAATTTCCTCAACGAAGGCTCGGACCAGCTCGACAACGAACCGCCAGACCAAGCGAGATTGTTCAGCGAATATGACTTCATAATTGTCGGAGCGGGAACCGCCGGTTGTGTACTTGCAAATCGATTATCCGAGATACCGGACTGGAAGGTTCTGTTGCTAGAAGCGGGAAACAATGAAAACTTCGTAATGGACATACCCATCGTAGCAAATTATCTTCAATTCACACAAGCCAATTGGGGATATAAGACGAAATCTTCCGCAAAATATTGCGCTGGATTCGAAAAACAGCAATGCAACTGGCCGAGAGGCAAGGTCGTCGGAGGATCAAGTGTGCTCAACTACATGATATACACTAGGGGAGCCCCTCCAGATTATGATAATTGGGCCTCTTTAGGGAACGAAGGCTGGGAATGGGACAGTGTCCTTCCTTATTTCAAGAAAGTAGAAGACTTCAATATTCCGGGTAAAGACGATCCGAAGTACCATGGTAAAAAAGGGCATCTCAACGTAGAGTATGCACCGTATCGTACCCAGAAAGGAAAAGCATGGGTTAAAGGTGCACAAGAATTGGGTTTCAAGTATGTTGATTACAATGGAGCTGATCACTCAGGGGTCTCGTTTTTACAACTGTCAATGAAAAATGGCACACGTCATAGTTCAAGTAGAGCGTACTTACACCCCATCAACGGTAGACCCAACCTTCACCTATCGAAGAACAGTATGGTGACAAAACTAATAATGGACGGTACGAATACCAAGGTAATCGGTATAGAGATGGAGAAAAGGGGCAAAAGATACAAAATTTTAGCGAAGAAAGAGGTAATCATATCAGCTGGAGCAATTAATTCACCGCAGCTTCTCATGTTATCTGGAATTGGCCCAAGAAGTCATTTGGAGGCATTGAAAATTAAGGTTGTGAAGGATTTACCGGTAGGCTACAATTTGATGGACCATATCGCTGCTGGTGGAGTTCAGTTCATGGTGAGGCAGCAGAACGGCAGCATAAGCACAGAATACATATTAAACCATTTAGATTTAGTATTTAAGTGGATGAGAAGCCACAAAGGTCCTTTATCTATTCCAGGAGGCTGTGAAGCCCTTGTTTTCTTAAATCTTAAAGATAAATTCAACTCCACCGGTTGGCCTGACATGGAGCTCTTATTCATAAGCGGAGGGCTAAACTCAGATCCGTTGCTGCCACGTAATTTTGGCTTTGATGAGCAAATATATGCAAAAACATATAGATCGCTAGGAAAAAAAGACGTATTTATGGTATTTCCAATGTTGATGCGTCCTAAATCAAAAGGCAGAGTCATGTTACAGAGCAGAAACCCTAAAGCACATCCTGTGCTAATCCCCAACTACTTTGAACATAAAGAAGATCTTCAGAAGATAGTTGAAGGAATCAAAGTGGCTATCGAAATAGCGAACCAGGCATCAATGAAGAAAATTGGTACCAAATTGTACGAAGTGCCGATTCAGGAATGTTTGGCGTACGGGCCGTTTGGCAGCGATGCTTACTTTGCTTGTCAAGCTCAGATGTTCACATTCACTATTTATCATCAAAGTGGAACTTGCAAGATGGGAGTTGCAGGAGATCCTTCAGCTGTTGTAAACCCTAAATTAAAAGTCCATGGCATTAGTAACTTAAGAGTAGTAGACGCCAGTATTATGCCAGAAATTGTTTCGGCCCACACAAATGCACCAGTTTACATGATAGCCGAGAAAGGATCGGACATGATCAAAGCTGATTGGGGAAGATAACATCAAGTGCAACATTAGTTTAATATTTATTATTTATATGAACATATTAGTTTTAAAATCTATCTGTGATGACCATAATGTTAACAAATAACTAGTTTTAAGAGATTCACAAAATTAAATGAACAATATATGAATACAAGGTTAATTTAATAACTTAACATTGAGTGTGCTTTGTTTGGTTAATTTATTAATTGGCTTTTGCTTGTGGCTTCTTTCATATAGTAAATCCAGATATAATATCAACCATCATAAAATAATACGCATATTCGATAAGTAGGTACTCGTAGATAAATATTTTAGCGAACCCGGAAACAATGATTATTTATTTGGTGGGATGCCTTTGTCTTGCACTATAAAATAATCAAAAATCCTTATTTAAGTACCATTTGGTTAACAAAGAATTTTGCATACATTATTAGACGGTTGTTTCTACTACAAGTTTTGCCAGACGCAATGATTCAACACTTATAAACTATATTACTGTATAGTACCTATGTTTGATGAAAATACAACGATTGAGGCGTATAGACCCAAAACTTAATGATTTTTCTCGCCGTGAAAATCTACGGTTTCCATAGTAATCATTCTGTAGCTGAGATGGAAACCGTAGATTTTCTCGGCGAGAAAAACGTGTGTTATCAAAGGTCCTTATTTCTTTTAGACCTTACAGGACTCTTGAACACGTCAGAGATTTCAAATGATATAAGTCTGAGTCCGAGGCCATGAGTAAAAGCAAGAAATTAACATGAAAGTCAAGGAAATGGCTGATCAATGAAAACACGTTGCCACGTAATAGGTGTACTAAGGCAAAAATTCTCCAAATCGAGACCAAGATCGAGCCTAACACACTGTTTAAGTTTTAACGCATATTATATGTTTTAAAAAATATCTAAACAGAATTTTAATAAAAAAATTAATAGAAATTTTAAAACGTTTTATTTAAATCGTAAAACTAAACTTTACCCTCTCGATTCAACAAATTTCTGCTCAGTACCCCCAAAACGTGGCAGTGGCACCTTGTATTATGATGAAAATATCTATGAGATTGTAGCAAAATTAAATATTTTCAATGGGCATGGGATAAAATTGCAGTTTAAGCTTGTTATTTTGTTTTGTCGTTGATAGGACACTACAGAAGAATATTTTAAATTATCTTTTTATTTTGGCCTCACTGCTTTGGTTCACCCTGTATATCCCTGTTAAATTAAGATCCATTCAACGATAAGTCATAAAAGGTAACAGACAGACAGAATTACTTGTGAGTTTATAATATTAGTATTGAGAGAATTGATACGACTTTATAAGATTCATTGGAAAAACTGGATTCCAGTAAACCACACATAATGACAAAGTTAATGCGGAAAAATACTGGGAAATCCGTATCATAAACACAAAGGGATCTCTTGTATGTATATGTAGTGATAAGATCTTCTAAAGGTGGGCCTGAACCTTTAAGCTCCCATACAAACGTAGTATTCGATTCATTTCGAAACTACGTCCCCGATTTTAATGAAATTTTGCATACATAATCGGATAAGAAATATCTATGTTTGTATCGTTTTTCAAAATACATAATCATCAAAAAGTGAGAACGAAAATTCATTTTTATCCATTTTCAAGCGATTTTATTACTTTCGCTCTAATTTAATGATGTATTATGAAAAACTAAAACGATACAAACATCGCTATTAAAATCGGGGACGTAGTTTCCAAATGAATCGAATAGTACGTTTGTATGGGAGCTTAGAGGTTCAGGGCCGTCTTAAGGGGCGAACCTCTAATAATATTATAGTGTACATTAAAACGCGTACAAAGAGTTCGTCAGAAATGTTTTTTATTACAAGTTTCAATAATTGACTGCGTACATTATGTTATTACATAGATCTTAAAAATCAGTTAACGGTCAACATGCACCCTGCAAGGGCACTATTCTTAAAGACTCTTAATCATAAAGGTAAAGCATATTCTACTTGGTTAGTAAACCTAAATGTTTGTATTTTTAACAGACTTCAGGAGATTATATTTTCGGCTGTAAATGTTATGTATATTTGTCGATTTCTCCGTCAATTATGGACAGATTTGAATATTTATTCCTTAATTGGTCTCAAAAAAAATATTCAGACGGGATTTATCCAGTCAAGTTTGAAAATCAACATAATACTTTTATAAATCACGATAAGCCACAACAATTTTAATGATTTCTTCGCCAATTCTTAATAGACGTTGATGATTCTTTCCTTGTTGTATAAAGCTTGATTTTGAGGTGATCTCATAAAAGTTTAATCCTAGAGGTATTTATGTGCGCCGTAAAAGGTATCTAAAACATCATCACATGATAAATTTCACAATCATGGTAACAAATGGTATCCATGGCAACGGGCGGAAACAAACTAAATTACACTCCAATTTTAACTTGAGGTCGACACTTCAAAAATAAGATCTCGATATTGAAGTGTTGCGGATTTAAAACTACTTCCAACCCCATTTTCATTATTCAGGAGTTTGAAGTCAGGTTTAGGTTTTTAAAAGAGACTAAATTATTAAGAACAGGCAGTTTTTGCTAAAAAAAAAAAAAAAAATGCTGGACAATTCACACAGCATTATCTAGCCCCAAGCTAAGCAGAGCTTGTGTTATGGGTACTAGATAACTGATATACATAATACAATACATAGATAGATATTTTTTGTTATACATATAAAACGACCAGAACACCCTGAACAAATGTCTGCAGATCGTACACACATTTGTCCCGAGGCGGGAATCGAACCCGCAACCTCCTGCGTCGCAGGCAGACTTTCGCCCACCGCGCCACATCGGTCGTCAAAAAAAAAAGTTTCTAGTAAGCCTCTACAAGATTTTATCAACTATCAACGTATACGATATACATTTTTATTTATATCATTCGTTACTAATCACCCTAATATTATAAATGGGAAAGTTTGGATGTTTGGATGTATGTTTGTTACCTCGTCACGCCAAAACTACTCAACGGATTGGGCTGAAATTTGCATACAGGTAGTTCTAATGATAAAATTATGATATGATAAATTATAGGTAGTTCTAAGCCTGAAATAAAACATACGTTACATAATATTTTTATCCCGTAAATCAATTCTCATGGGATAGAAATAACCTTAAACAACGCATGCGAAGCCGCGGGCAGAAACTAGTACCGAATAAAAACACGTTAGTTCACAGCTGCGCCTTACCATTTTATGTTATCGCACACTGAATCAATTTTAGTCAGTATGATAGGTAAGGCAACTCCATAGACTATATAATTTGGCCTGTTTTAAAAAACTATAGACCAACTTCAAATTTTGGTAAATAGTATTCATCTATGTTTCGAACTGTCACATTAGGGGGTTGATAGGGTGGTTTTTAAGTTTTACGGGATAAATACTAATCCTTCGGGAATAAAATTATATGGGTCCACCTCGGGATCATTCTCTATACTATAGTAAAAGAATTATCAAAATCAGACTACTCAGTAAAAAGTTATGCCTCGACTTGAGGACCTCCTTCGTTTTTTCGTCGGTTGAAAATACTGATGAACTGGCACGGAGTGGATAGGAAACAATCACAGAAGGTCCATCGCCTTTCCTACCCCTGTCCTTCTCACTACTCCAGACATAGGCTCAGAACTAGATAAATGCAAAACGACCGATGGACACGCCTGCTAGAATGCAAACAAGCCACAGCGGCGCATCCTGTGGGCACTTCCATCAACATCACCGAAGCTAACAAAACGCCTACTGAACCTAAACAGATCGGATCTGCGTATCCTGGTGGGAACACTAACAGGACACTGTCCACTAAACAAATACTTGTTAACCAACGGAGCAACGGACAGCCCTCTCTGCAGAGATTGCCTGTGACGACGAATCAGACGCCCGCGTAATCCTGGAATGCGAGGGAATAACAGGACGAACAGAAATCCTCAACTTGCCAAGGTCCCCCGCGAAGCCTGTGACCCCAGGAAGATTATGCGCTTCTGGGCGGAGTTATGCTAGCAAAAAAACACATAATGGGCCAAATCGAGTAAAAATGCGGATACAGGAATACCTCCCTCCACCTTATCCTTAACCCGAGGCAGGAATCGAACCCGCAACTTCTTGCGTCGCAGGCAGACCTTCGCCCGCTGCGCTACAAAGGTCGTTTATGCACGAACGCGCATCGAGCAACGACGGCAAATTGTACGGTCATAACGAAGGTAATAATGCTGGACGCCTCAGAATTTGCGCCTGACGCTTTACACATAGCATTTGCTAAGAATAGCTCTGAGCATTATATAATTGAGTCAAAATTGAACATCGATTTTTCAGGTTGGAAACAATTATTTCTTGAATTGTAATTTAAATTTTAGCCCGTACTTTTTCAACAGTAGTTTAGGTAGGGTACCTAGTAGATGGATAGCTAGATGATGCTTTATTCAGAAAAACTTATATCTACAACCAGTTTGGCGGAAAGAATTGCCGGCCTTATCGCATAAAGCTATTTCTCCAGGCAACCAAAGCTTCAATGAGAAGATAAATGATGACTGAGCATGTGCTAATACGAAAATAAAACGAATACCAACTAATAATCCTAATACACATAGACTAAATAAAAATACATATACACTAACTAATACATAACAACAAATAGCTAGTGGTGACTTTGAGGGACATGCTAATACCCTAGTCTGACCTAAATAATATTCGTAAACTTTCACTTTAAAAGTGTGATGAATTGTGACTTTTTTATATCAATATATTTTTTTTTATACCTAAATATTAATTAATACCCACGAGGCGTGAGTTTACGACCGTCTCACATTACGGCGCGGAATCGAATTTGCGGAGCCGCAACTCTAGGTCCGCAGCGCGTCCGCGGCTGTTTCGCATCTGTTCCGCATCTCGTACAACGGACAACGTCATTGCGAAACTCTTGCGGCGGCACCGCACCAACGGTACCGCGCGGTAATGTGAGAGCGCTCTTAATTAATTTATGTTTTACGAGAGATGTAGGTATAGGTATAGGGTGGGGCGCGGGTTCGTATCCCGCCGAAACCGATAATTTTTGGCAACTTATTTCATTTCTTAGAGATACCCAGAGTGCGGGATAGCACTATAACAAAAAAACCTGAGAGATATGTTTCTATGTGGTTGGAGGACTCTATTCATTACCTCGAAGCATTAAAACAGGTAGAGATTTTGATACATGACGTATCAAAAAAACTATCAGGAGACCAGACAGTTTTATATCTGTACCTACAGCTCTACGAACTCTTTCGCCCTCTCATCTGTCAAAAATAGTGAAAAAGCGAGGACCGAGTAAGTTTTTTCAAATTACTGACCTTTAATAACCTGCCCCCCTAGCACGGGGATTGTTGTCTAGGGTAGAATAGAGAAAAATTACGTCACTTCGTCATCCAATGCGTAAATGATTTGAAATGCATTCCATCAACTTCAATAATGTACGCAATGTATGTCGATGCAATGTCATTATTGTCTATTCTACCCTAGACAACAATCCCCGTGCTAGGGGGGCTGCAGTAGGTGCTGTCAACGTGTTCAGTTTTCACAAAATTTGTATATTAAACTGACTGTATATTAAACTATGAGAGTGCCGGTAATACCCTTTATGCATAAGCATTGAACCCGAAAAAACAAGTTCAAATTACTGACCTTTAATAACCTGTAGTAGGTGCTAGTCACGGAACCAGAATCACAAAATTTTTGTTTAGATTTTATTTTAATAAAATCTAGACAAAGATTTAGTGATTAATATTTTTTTAATTTTAATATTTATCAATTTTATAATTTTTTGTTTAAGCGGCAAGAGAAATACATACTCTGAGAAAATTTCAACTGTCTACGTTTTATGGTTCATCAGAAGCAGGCCAACAGCAAGGATGGGCCGCGTTTGGGAAACTACACAGAGTGTTCTCGTCATCCATACGGCAATGCTTGAAAACTAAAGTTTCAATCAGTGCGTCCTACCCGTCATGACTTACGAAGCTGAGACGTAGACACTCACCACGGTAGGGCTGGTCCATCAGTTCAAAGTCGCTCAACGAGCTATAGAAAGAGCTATGCTCGGAGTTTCTCTGAAGGATAGGATTCGTAACGAATACATCCAACAGAGAAACAAAGTTACTGACATAGCTATAAGAATTAGCAAGCTGAAACGGCAGTGGACCGGTCATATCACGCGAAGAACCGACAACAGCTGGGATAAAAGAGTTTTTGAGTGGAGACCACGACTCGGTAAACGTAGTTTAGGAAGCCCTCCGGCCAAGTGGGATGACGACTTGCGAAAGACTGCATGCAGATGCTGGATGAGTCAAGCTGAAACCAGGGCGCTATAGTGCTCATTAGGGGAGGGCTATATCCAGCCGTGGACTAACATAAGCTACAGCCCGCCGACAGACGGACAGACGGAAAGGACAGACAGCGGAGGCTCAGTATTGCTTTTGCAGTTTCGATTTTACGCATTGCATAAAAAGTTAATTTTTTGCTTTATTTTAATTTTTTAATTAGAAACAGTGAAGGCCCCTTAACATAACGGGCCACGGAACTTGGGTAGAAAAGTAAGGCCACTTAGCCGGTCATTTAATATTATCCATTGAAGGTTCATATTTGCTAGTATAATTTAATACATGTCAAGATTGCCCAAGAGCTCAGAAATTGGAGTAACTTATGTTACTTATACCTACAGTTAATAGAAATTATTCAGTTTGTTTTATACGAGGTCAGAGATATATGCTTTTGGGGTTCTGTTCTATTTTGGTTGACGAAGAAAAGAAAATACATATAATAAAAAATTATGCTCTGCCCTACAATAGAAATTAGTTTTATTCGAATCTGTGTGGCCTACGGATTTCACCCACACATTGGACAAAGGAGTTTTAAAAGAAACTGGCCCTTATTAATGAGCAGAGCTTTTGCCCAACCCACAACTGGGCAAAGACCTCCCTCCAATTCCGTGTCAGTACAGGCTCCTACAATTATTTTTGGTAAAAATGTAGGGAACTCTGTCAAATAAACACCGCTTTTTAGGGTTCCATACCTAAAGGGCGCTAACGATATATCGACACCGCCGAGGAATATTCGTCGATTACGAGTTACAATCATATACATGTTCAGAAAAAAAATCTACCATAGGGTCTTTATTGCCTGTATACGAGTTCAATAGCCCTTTGCATTCCAAAGTAATGATTCATCAAAACATGGCAACAAACCATAATTTTCAATTGTTCGCAGTGAATAAAATGGCATTTTGTGTTTCGTAAAATAACTACTCGTAAAAAACATAAATACCCCAAGAAAAAGATGCATTTGAGTTAAAAAAAAACATGTCATTTTTATTTATGGTGTATCGTTGATGTCATTGTAATTTTAATTGCAATGTTTTTGTAATTAAACTAACGGTAAATTTAAAAAAATGTGCACAGTTTAACGACTGTAACACGAATATCAAACAATCGTCACCCTTAAAGGGCCGAAACCAGCGTGAGAATGGTCTCGTGTGTGTGTTATGACGAGGCAGGTCACCCTTTACCGGTTTCTCTGGGTTAGATTTCTTAACTTTGCACCATAAACATTCATGCAGCGTACGTACATTTGGCCACAGGCGTAGAGCCCAATACCGCTGGCGGAGATTGTTCACGATCTGTTCTCATCCCACATGGCCGTTCGAAAATTAAGCATTACCTAATACATGTTTCAGCATGTAGGCCAAGTTGTTTCTTTAGTACTAAATTTGAGTTGTAACAAAAAATATGTAAATTTAGTTGTGTTTTTAATTCAGTATGGTTGCAAATAAAATACGTTTTATAACATCGTATCTCAGACATACCATGTTTTACAAAAACTAAATTTCACATGAGCAATAATTTGAAACCAGTCACTAGTTGCCATGTTGTTTTATCAATAATACAAAGATACATTTACGAATAAAACTACGTAGTCATAGAAAAACACTAAATAGACGTTTTTTAATATACATGATAACATAGTTCTGTCAATGAAATATCAATTTAATTTTAAACATAAGTATCACGCAAAAATTATGAGATTTTTTCAAAACTTTGACGCGCTCTACTGTAAAAATTGTAAAAAGTGAGATACCATGTCATTCCTTGGGGATGTCGTTACTATGGCCCAGACTCAACCAACGCGGAGTTGTGCAGGAGATGTTCGTAGTGGACATGAGAAGAGAAGTTTTTCATCTAGGGTGTCTCCCTCTCCACCGAAGCTGTGCGGAGATGCGTACTGGCTAGACTGGGGCGGAGATGTGTGCTGGTTAGAGCGGCTGAGCTGCGTGCGACGAGCGTGTGATCTCTCATCTCCGCTCATCTCTTCACGTCTCCGTTGCGTGACGTGCGTCGCCAACTGGCGAGGCACAGCTATGTACGCTTACGCTTCTTTGGTTCTTTGCATAAAAATATGATACATCTCCGCTCGGTGGTATCCACTGAAGCTAAGCGGAGACGAAATTTGTGAATAACGACGTTCTATTGGTTGTAGACTAGACAGTTGAAGCTATAAATATTATAAATATTTAAAAGGACTGTGTACCTACTCATATGGATCATGATATCTGAAATAAACGATTATTATTATTATTATAACAACAAATAATAACAATAAAACACTGTTTTTACCGGATTGATCGCGTATATTTTATATTTTGTTTATAACCTGACGTTTCGGAGGCTTTTCAGCTTCCATGGTCACAGGCAGACTGAGGTGACATTTGTCTTTACAAGTAATTTGAATTTTGCTTATCTACCGTCAATTATACAACTTTAATTATAACGTTCCGTATGTACGCAGTAATCACTAACAGTGTCTTGATGGGTTGTAGCTATGGATTGCTGGGTGTGGGTCCGGTAAAAACAGTGTTTTATTATGAGTTCTTGCGAAAATAACCTTAGAATATACTAAATAATAACAAACAAAATTAAAAGAGGGCCAATAAAAATAACCTTGTTCAATCCCGCCCGATCACCGAAGTAAATCCAAAGTAATCACCTTGTATATTTGTGCAATAAAAATATAATTTATTTATTTATCAAAGCAACGTCGCGCGTCGGCAGCGCTGTCAGTACCTGGACACCCGTCCAAATCAGTACTGACCGCATCATGTTGGATTTTGCTTTCGACCTATCAAAAAACTTACATCGTGTCCTTTGTTTAAAAAGTTTTGTACGTTGTTGGTCGGAACCCTTCGTGTGCGAGTTCGACTCGAATTTGTCCGATTTAATTTTACTGTTTTACGGTAAAATTATTAATTTTGTAGCTACTATGATGGTCATCGCGTCTGGCTGTTATAGAAGCTCGCACAGTGCACAGTCACTTGTGAACTGCCTTGCTATAAGGTTATTGAACTGGTTTGATATTGGACGTGAGGACTATATTAAAAGCCTGGAAAAATCTGTAAGTTTTCGTTATAATCCTAATTAATATAATCAAATTAGTGTAATAATTAATTTTTTGAAACAATCAAGGTTAGAACACGAAAAGCACTAAGAATGGGAAACAGTAATAATAGCAATGTTTTACATTTTTTTTATATCCCTTTAGTTTAAGTACTTGAATATTGTTTTGTTATACTAAAAAGTTTAATAGATAACTATTTATTATAACAGTAACTTACCTTGCCTTCCACACCCCTGATAATTCCAGATGTTTTGTCTGATCAATTATAATGGTTTGTTCACAAGTTTCCCTCGACGAATTCGGAAAGGTATTATTAATGTAGCTTTAAAATTTGTTGCTTAAGTTAATTAAATTTTCGACCTCTGTGAAGCGGTGCGCGAAGGTCTGTCTGCGACGCAGAAGGTTGCGGGATCAATTCCCACCTCAGGACAAATGTTTGTAGTATCTGCAAATATTTGTTCCGGGAGTTCTGGTCGTTTTCTATGTATAAATAAAAAATATTAAGTATTCTTGCGTAATAGAATACTTTGACAAAAGTATGTCACCAAATCTGAAACCTTTAACATCTATTTTAGGATTCGAAATGGATAGATGTCAAAAGATCTGGATCCTCCTGTTCATACTAGCTGGCACATCAAAAGGACAGTTCAATACCTTCTCAGATAGCGACTCCGGACCACCGTACAGAGAAGGCAGATCTTATCCCCAAAGTCATATTGTGGACCTAATGATGCAAACTTTAGCGCCGAGCTACACACCGAACCACCCAGGAGATTTATTTGACTTTTTGCGAGACGAATACCCGCTGCCAGACGGTATGTTAATATAATAAATCAAATATTAATAACGTTTATTTCTTTAGACTTACAAAATAAGCTCTTAAACAAGTAAAATTTTATACTATGAACAGGTTTTTAAAAAGTAATTATTATAAAATAAGAAATAAGGTGTTATTGATTTTGTCCACTTAATTTTTTTGTCCACAAGTGGAAGAAGTAGAAAATAAACCTAAAATAAATAGAAAATAAATTAAGACCTTGACGTCTTCACAAACGTGTTTGTGGTGATGATGGGCAGAACCTGCAGTTCTCGTAGTGTTACTAATTTACCAGTATCAGATTATATTTAGACTTAGGTAAATAATGATGTATTCGTTTTTATAAGTCATATAATCTGATTAAGATATAAGTCAATATTTATATAAAACTAACTAAGCTTAACATTATTTTCCTTAAATACTATTGTCGATGCGGAACTGAGCGACATCTGTCCAAGTATTAACATCATTGATCTAATCATCTATGGAGTAAAATGCTTGACAATTTACACATCATTATCTAGCCCCCAGCTAAGCCGAGCTTGTGTTATGGGTACTAGATAATTGATATACATAAGGTGGTTGGACGCGGATTGACGCAAGATTCAAACAATTTCTCGCCAACTCGCTTCGAATCACCATAATACAATAAACTACATAGATATGTTTAGAGATATTTTTATCATACATAGAAAACATCCAGAACAACCGGAACCACCATTCTGCAGATCATACAACAAGGTGCCCGAAACGGGAATCGAACCCGCAACCTCCTGCGTCGCTGGCGAACCTTCCCCTACGCGCCACAGAAATCGTATTATAATACTATACTCGGTTCTAGAATCCAAGATATTTGTTGTCAACAAAGAGCTTCCAAAGAAATATTAGTGTGAGATTTATAAGACAATGGCATCATCGACGTAAACCGCAGCTCGAATTTTTTTTGCTTTGACAGCTTTTATTCATCGTTTGGACGACTTTTGTGGCGCGGTGGGCGAAGGTCTGCAAACATTTGTTCACGGTGTTCTGGTCGTTTTCTATGTATAATAAAAAATATCTATTTATGTAATGTATTCTATTATGTATATCAGTTATCTAGTACCCATAACACAAGCTCTGTTTAGCTTGGGCCTAGATAATGCTGTGTGAATCGTCCAGTATCATTAATTTTCATTATTTATTTCATTCGTTTCGTCCGTTTTCAACCTCGAATGTGTAGCTTTTTCGTTGCGCTTGTTCCATTATGAATTGTTGCTGTTTTTTGTTTGTCTCATGCGGCCTTGCTGTTACCTTGCTTTTGTCTGGTTATAGTTATAATTTTTTGTACATGTCATTGTTAACAAAATATAACTTAGATTCTAAATCAGAGTGTGGAGTTCGTTTAAAATCATAATTATCTATGGCCTTTACATTTACGTAGGGTGATTTATGAAGTGTTCATTTGGTGTAGGTGTCAGCCAAGCAGTAAACTTAGTTCTTACTTAATTTGTAACTGATACAGTATTTCTGCCTCCCTAGCATGACAACGTTTAAGTCACGTAAGTTTTACGTTTTGGTACGTTTGGATTACGGTTTGCGACGATGATACCATTGTCTTATAAATCTCACACTAATATTTCTTTGGTTTTGTAATTAGTTCATGTAATCAAACCAATGTGAAAATTAGCGAAGTGATAATTACTCAAGAAATGAAATAAGTTCCCAAAAATTTTCGATTTAGGTGGGACTCCAACCCGCGCCCCACCCTCAGTACGGGCGTGCTCTAACCAACTAGGCCACGAAACCCTAGTCGGTTCAACCGAAAATCTTTGGGACCTCTTACGGACTAAGCGCCGGTGATATTATTTGTTCAAGCTATTCATTATTACTCGAAGCACGAAATGCCACTAAAGGTTTAGGTAGGTACTTTTTTGACAAGTGAATAAACGCACGTACCAGGACTTATTTGGGTGATTGCTCCAAAATGACAGGGCACGAGATGCCACTAATCCGTTCGTTCAGATAGTGGCATCACCGATAAAAGAGCTGGAATCATTAGAAAGGTGGCAAGTTTCATAGCAGTTACGAATCTTAACTTACGTTCTTACTTTCTTTGTTTTTTTTTTTTGTTTCGCTTTTATCGTGTTAATAGCTTTGAAAATTAAAATAACAGAATAAAATATTTACTACTAATATTTACACTTAAATCAATTTTTAAAAATCTAAGCTTTCGCCTGAATTATTTAGTTAGTATTTTGGCAAGTTAGCAAGCACACAGCATTTGATTAATGTTGCGTTAAAAAAAAATAACAAAGACCGATATACGAATGGATGCTACTAATTTCAAGAAATAAATAAAATTCTGGTCAGAAAATTTATGGTCTGTACCTGGCACATAAAATACATAAAGCTCAGTTAAACTGCCACTGTGCTTTTACAAAAATTATACAAAAATATCCCACCGCATACTTGCACGTAAACCCGAATCTCGTTTTTGTCTTCATGTCCATTTTGGCAAGTACGACAAGGGAGTATTGACCCTCATGGTCACTCATCAGCTGCTAAATAAATGGAGTCGTTAGACTTTTGTCTTTAATATTAAGTTCTGGGTCAGTGAAGTGATTATTTCACGCTGGCCTACATTTACGATCAAGGGATCGCTTTAATGAATTATAATTTTCCTTAATACTTTAATTTGTTTTGATTCGGATTAGCTTAAATTAGATGTTTTGATGTAGATAAGATATGAATTACTACGCCTTCAGCATTCTGATCATCAATTTTATTTTTGTTTTATTGCAAGAGATAAAAAAAATAAAAGTCGTTTTAAAAGCTACAAGTATTGTTGCTATCAATTATATCTATCTAAGTAATAACATGAAACTATCATGGTTATTATCATCACTAAGCACGTTTAATGGTTTTGTTACTATAATTTTATTTTATTTTATTACCTATTTATTTATTGATATGCAAAACAGAAAACAATCATAACACCAATATTAAAAAGAAAAAGATTATAAAGACGGTTCTTAGACTAGATTGAGATCCAAAACATGCATACACAAAATAATAAAGCAGTAAACGCGTAAAGTTTTTAAAATTTTAAATTAAGTTAAAAGTAAACAAAATAATGTGTTGATGATACAATAATAAAATATGTACTAAAAATAATAAATAATGATATTACACGAGTGTGTTAAAAAATAAATAATCAAGTTTAAAAACAATAATCGTTAAAGTGCCAAAATTTACTACCTACATAAAAATTTTATTTGAACTCTTAGTGCACTCTGTAGGCAGAGTGGCCAAAGCTGCAAAATTTGGAAAATCACAAAATTTGTGTTGATTATAAGATTTCATACTAATTATCAAACATCAATAAAAAAACTATTTGATTGTTTTGAAAAAACTTAAAAGCGACTTCAAGGTTTTTTACAACTTGATTACTTTGTATTATGGAACAAATATTAATTGTTCGGGAATAAAAAATTCATGGAACCACCTCGTGGTCATTCTCCATACAATAGCGAAAGAACTTTCCGAATCGGTCCATAATTGCCGGAGAAATCAACGATCATACATAAACAGACTAACATAGCTCCTACTCTTTTGTTTTTTTTATTAATAATGCTGGACAAAACAATAGGCACTACAATACTACAAACAAACAATAATTTCGATTTGGGGTTACGAATTTTTTTATGATAGATTTTATTGCTTTTAAATTATTTTGATTATCTAGCTATTTTGCATAGGAAACCTACCGCAACCGGTCAAACATGTTTCACAAATATTATTCATTACCTTGCATACACTTGTTTTTTTTAATATCTGTATCTTTACTACCTTTTTGGATTCATCCTAGCAGTCACCTGAATTGGTTCAATGTTTTTTTCAGGTCTGAAATCCCCGCTGTCGGAGTACGATTACGTCATCGTGGGAGCGGGATCAGCTGGCTGCCGTCTGGCTTCCCGCCTCTCTGAGGACCCTAGCGTTAATGTCTTGCTGATGGAAGTAGGACGACCAGAGTCACTCTTCACTGATATCCCGTCAATCGCTCCTTACTTCCAGAGGACTGATTATTCTTGGCCGTACTATATGGAACCACAACCTGGAGTATGTCTAGGTAATGTGTTTGTTACCTAAAATGAATAAAACTATCTACCCAATTGACCACTACCTACTCAATATGTAGATTTTGTAGGGTAATGTTAAGTGTGGGTTATTGTTTTGTTATTACAAAACTATTGACCTACAGATCAGTCCTAATACAAGTTGAGTAAAACTATGTACAAGGTGTTAAACTACAAGAATATTTAAGTGATAAATTAATTCAAATGGATCTGAAGGTTTTCTGTTATTGAAACTAATTGCAATAAAGGCACTTCATCAGCCCACAAACGTCTACACTACAGGTGGACATATGCCTCCCACATACGACGCCTCAAGGAGCGGTCCCGAGCAGCCACCTTCCATCGACTCCCTGCGACCGCTAAAACATTTTAATCTCACCTATGTTGTCCCGGTGCTCGACCTCTCCAGGTCACCCATAAAATAATAAAATAAAGTTATTTAAATTTTCAAATCTAAGAAACTTAAGACTCAATGGGCGCAGGCCGCGTGGAAGCTCAAGATGTATTTGGAAGGTCGAGTTAGATGCGTACCTTAAAGAGTGGCCAGAACTGGCAAAAAATGAAGAGAACTGGAAAGAGGAAAGGAAATGCTTTACCCTTATGGGGTATTCCATATATGTATAAATAAGGAAAGATTATTGAAGTCATGATTTATTCACAGGGATGAAAAACGAGAGGTGCTATTGGCCAAGGGGTCGAGCTGTTGGAGGAACCAGCGTCATCAACTACATGATCTACACAAGAGGGCGGCCCGAGGAGTGGGACAGAATAGCGGCCGCTGGGAACTATGGATGGTGATAATAATCATAATCGTTTATTCGTTTGTATGTCAGGTTCTATCGATAAGTGCTAAGATTCACCGAAACCCCTAGCTAGGGCTACTCTAAGGCCCGTATTATGAAAGCTCGCTCAGTTATCAATCGATGCTTGAGTAACGCTTTTCTATGGCATAAACGTCACTCAAGCATAGATCTATAACTGAGCAAGGTTTTATAATACGGGCCTTAGATGCAGTGAATTTATTTCAAATAATGAGTATTTGATATTAATTTCTAAATGATTCCTCCACGCGTTTCTGGGAATAAGCGTCTTGACCGAAAGACGACGAAGTGATACTTTATGTGTTCCTTTTAGGATTAGGAGGTGCGCAACCTTAAAAATCTGGAGATGATAGTCTAGTTAAATGAACTGTACAGTGGTTTGTACAAATATAGCTATTAAAAATGCAGCGTAACTAAGTACTCACATACCAATATAATTGCAGGTCGTACCAGGAAGTACTTGAATACTACAAGAAATCTGAACGAGCAAGGCTGGACGGACTAGAATACTCGCCGTATAGAAACTTGGACGGGGAAATGGACGTTGAACATGTCAAGTTCAGGTATCTGATTGTAGCATAAACATATACAGCCAACTACTATGCAACTGGTACGAAACGATATTAATAAAACGTTGTAATATTTTTTACAGGACCCCATTGATCGACGCATTTTTAGCAGCCGGAAGAATATTAGGTTCTCCTACTGTAGACTATAACAGTCCAGAGCAGCTCGGTTTTGGTTATGTTCAAACAACAACGCGCCGGGGAAGAAGGCTAAGCGCAGCTAGAGCATTTCTCCAGCCTAACCTAGGGAGATCAAACCTGCACATACTGCCCATGACCACAGCTACCAAGGTTCTAATAAACCGGAAATCAAACTCGGCTTATGGAGTTCAATACGTGCGCAACAGACAGAAATATAAAGTAAGAGCAAGACGTGAGGTAATTTTATCAGCTGGTCCGATAGCCTCGCCGCAGTTGCTCATGCTTTCCGGAATAGGACCACAAGAACACCTCAGGAAACACGGTATTCAAGTAATAAAAGATCTGCCAGTTGGACAAACGCTTTACGATCATATAACTTTTCCTTGCGTTATATTTACTCTGAACACAACTGGAGTGAGTATCAACGAAAATACAGTTGGGACTTTAGAGAATACCATTAGATACATGGGATATGGGGACAATGCGATTGCAAGCCCAGGAGCGGTCGAGGGAATCGGTTATATAAAGACGTCATACTCAAATAGGAATGATAAAATCCCCGATATAGAATTGATCAGCATTGGTGGATCTTTGACATCAGATGGCGGCAGTACTGGTAGCAAAGCAGTGAGGCGGGGAATGATGATACCTGACAAAATCTTTGATAGCGTTTTTGGGGCAATCGACAATACGGACACTTGGAGCGCTTTCCCTATGTTACTGCACCCAAGATCAGTGGGACGATTGGAGCTGAAAAATAAAAATCCATTTAGTCATCCTAAAATGTACGGAAATTACTTGACTGATCCCATTGATGTGGCGACTTTCATTGCATCCATTCGGTATATTCAGGCATTGGTAGATACGGAGCCTTTCCAAAGATTTGGGGCAAGATTGTACCCGGCTCGGTACCCAGCCTGTCCCAATGCTCCATTCAACTCTGACAGTTATTGGGAGTGTGCAGTGCGGACCTTTTCCGCAACCCTGCACCATCAGATAGCAACATGTCGCATGGGTCCAGTGGGGGATACTCTAGCTGTTGTCGACCCCGAACTACGAGTGCATGGCATCAGTCGGTTGCGAGTTGTAGACTCCAGCATCATACCGCGAACTGTATCAACCCATACGCATGCACCAGCTGTTATGATCGGCGAAAAAGCTGCTGATATGATAAAAGCTAGTTGGAGATTAATAAATAAATAAAATGTTATTTTTTACTAAAAGTGATATATTCGTGTATAATTAATTAATAAGTAAAAATTTTACTATTCTTATAAGATCTTTTTTTGTTACTATTTTGAATTTATTGCACGATTTTTATAAGCCCGTTAGCCTAACTTAATAGTCATATAATAACATACTTCCTTAACGATCTTGATCTTAAAAAGGGTCAATGACCACAAGAATAAGATTCTTGTGATGACCTTTGATAACAAGAAATGCATTACATACCGACGATACTCACAAAATTGAAAGAACAATGAACTTTCGTAGAAAAAAAACAGATGAAGATAATGAAACGTTTAACCCGTTCACTACCCAGCCTCGAGCGAGGACGAGCTATACCATGCATGCTAGGGCATGCAATAATAGTGTTTTTTATCCCGTTCACTGCCCAGCCATAGCGAGCGATCCGCATCGTCGCCCGCCACGCGCCGCCGCCCCAGCAGCGCGGCGTGGCTCTACCTAGGCAATGAAGGTGTTAACAACATTCAAAATTAAGACATTCATAAAGATTTTCAGAGAAATAATAAATAAATTATCATAATAGTCATACAGAGACTTGAATTGATGAATAACAAACATATTGTATAACAAGTTGAAAATGATCCATACATTTACACGGACAATTATTAGTTAAATGTCGAACCTGACATCTAGGAACAAATTACCTGCAATCAATAGATAATTTGATATACACGTAATTGATTTACTTAGAACTAGTCTAAGTAAAGGTATCACATTACAAACACATGCTCTGAACTTTGTCAAGGCTCTACTATCGTTATGAATATAATGCACCCCCAAAAAGAGGAATGTCAATGCAATTAAAATCTTACGGGACTAAAAGAATTCGCGTGAATATGTATATCGTGCGTGTGGTATGGTACACTGGTCAAACTGGATTTAGTTAGTGTAAGTATATACATATATAAGATAACGGGTATATTTTTATAAATTTTTAAGATTCAGTGACTGGGAAAAATATAATAAATTTCGTAAACATGAACCCTGTAGATAAAATAGTAAGTTTATTTTATAGCAGTCTGATATGTGAATAATAATAAATTATTGGTATTGGATGAACCCTGCAAGATTGTTCACTTAGCTGTGAATGAAACGAGGCTGTGAATGTTGGCTGTGTTGAACGGTGTAGATATGGATTATTTTATTTTTGCATAATGTAAATATACAATAATTCTTTATGAATTTTATGTAAAGAGACGACTCTAACGTTCTTATGTTCGAAGGACATAGGAAATATTTAACAAAATATTATGCGGATAACAATTTTTGACTTAGATTTCATAATTATAATTCAATTTATTTATAAGATAATTTATAAGATAATTTAACAATCTAATGTGTTCGTCAACTAGGGTTTAGTTTTTAAAATTAGTTAATGATTTTGTCCTTTGGATCAATTTATAATTTTAGATAACTTATTTATCGGTACACAATCACAGAATAATTACATAGTACTACGATACAATGTTTAAGAACATGTAATTATGCCAATTTTGGTAAAGTGCGAGTGTAATAATAAGCGCCATGGTCAAGTCCATTCCAATTTTTAACTTTATTCAATTTCATTACGGTTTGTTTCGTATTTCAAAGAAGTGGACAACGAGTTCATGTCGTGTTTAAAAGATTTAACAGAACCTTTACACCCGCAGTTTCGGCATAGCAGCACGGGCCTTCGGAGAGGACAATCGCGGTACAATTCCTTCTTATCAAGGCACATTCGAAAAAATGCCGCGCTTTAGATTAGTCACATTACTCTTTGTACTAGTCTTTACAGTCAGTGCATCAGTTGAAGATGATAACTACATTGTTGAAGATATTCCGGAAGCTGCTGAAAGACAATACGACGTGACGAGAAGTGCGAGGTTTTTCTCCGTGGTACAGAATCCGATCATCGATTTTATGATGCAGACTGCATCGATAAGCTATGTCCCGAAGAATTCAGGGGATTTCTTCGATTTTTTGAGGGATTCCTACCCTTTGCCAGGAGGTAAGCTATTAACATTTTAATTTTATTAAATACTTTTCATGGCATTTAAAAACAGATTCAGTGTCAATTTTATAAATACCTACGATTAACTCAAAAAATTGTTTAAATATTTTTGTGATGCAATTGTAGGCCGTTAGGTACTAAAATTCAGTAACGTATTCGAAAAATAGATAATCGATAGTCCGATTAAATGGTAAAGGGAACAGGCGCATTGGAAAAAAGTAAATAACCATGATAATAACAGTGACTTTTTATAACAATAATAATAAAGATTTTTTTAGATGCCATAATCTGCGGAGTACCTAATTAAAATTCTAAACATGATGAACCCAAATTCAAGTCCAAATCAAGATCCAATGTTAGATAATATATCAGTTCGTTTACTTCTGAGTAGGTAGAGGTACTTTACATGCGTACGAGGAGGCGAGGCACCCGAGAATTTTATTTGATCATTCAAATATAAAATTTTGTTAATAGATTCTGCCAGCGGCTCTATATGCTTTTTTCTGAATAAAAGGGTGTATAATTATGTTACTATAGAACTACGTCCGTGTAAAGTACAAAGACGTCATGTCCGATCCGTTCAATATTTTTGACGTGAACAGGCGGATCAAACTTTTATACACCATTAAAAACATCCCAACATTCGCAATCATAAAGTTTATCAATGTGAGATAACAAGTGATCAATAGAAAACTAAATAAATCCGACGCGGTCCTCACTTTTTCACCAGCCCCCCTAGCACGGGGATTGTTGTCTAGGGTAGAATAGAGAAAAATTACGTCACTTCGTCATACAATGCGTAAATTATTTGAAATGCATTCCATCAACTTCAATAATGTACGCAATGTATGGCGATGCAATGTCATTATTGTCTATTCTACCCTAGACAACAATCCCCGTGCTAGGGGGGCAGATAAGAGGTTGCAGGCCTATTTTGCATAGAACCATAATAGGAGACCAGACGAGTGTTTTGATGCCCCTTTTATCAAAATAGGTTTATCAGTTTTGAGCTTGAAGGTATTAAAGAGTGTCCGTCAACCACATAGACAGACTCGAAAAACATAACCCATGCCTCGAGAGTAAACGGACTAAAATAGTCAGCTAGCTAGAGAAACCATTAGAATTACAAATTTACATTATAAGCACAAGTAGGTCAAAATTGTAATTCGCAAATCAAATTCCGTTAGATTGGGTACCGGTTTCAGCTATAATAAACTAAGATTTTTTTGTTTTTAATGTGGGCGAAAGAGGAAAGTAGTTATATAGAATTTAATATAGCTGAATAATAACTAGGCAATTTTTAACAGACGAGGTCAATAGGTACATAAACCTATTAGAACAACAAAGTTATGAAAATACCTAAGTGTAACGACCTAGAATGGAGAAAGGATACTTATTCAACATTCCAAATGATTTATAAAAAATCTAAAAGCATATAACTGACAACGGACGGAAGAAATTACATGTATAAGTAGTACAAATATTCCAGGTTTGAAATCTCCGTTCTTCGAATACGATTTCATCGTTATTGGAGCTGGCTCAGCCGGTTGCGTTCTGGCTTCAAGGCTGACGGAAGATAAGGGCACAACAGTACTGCTGTTGGAAGCAGGCAAACCAGAGATGCTGCTGACTGATATACCGGCTATGGCACCCTACTTCCAATCCACTGAATACTCTTGGCCATATTACATGGAGCCGCAGGACGGCGTTTGTACTGGTAAGCCATAAAGACGAAATAACAATTAAGCGATTTATTCCCATCTGGTTTATTAGAATAAGTAATATTATTTACCCCCACCCAGCACCCAGCAGAGGGACGAAATAGGCAGATAAAAAAAAACAAATAGGGCAGTAAATATCCCATATTAAATGTGTTCCGCCTTGACGTATCCTCAAAATAGGATAATGCGAAGTGTCTGACACAAATGACAAAAATATATTGTTAGAAATTAAAAACTATATGCCACTAAAATGAGAAAGAGTGCCCATAAGAATGAGTAACTCAACCCTCCTTGCATGGGAGGGTTGAGTTACTCATTCTTATGGGGAAGGATAACTTTAAATTTTTATTAATATTAGTTTGACATTTCTTTCATATTCAATCAACTATTACCTATTGTATAAAGTGCGTTAATTTTTGCAGTGCCCTTACAGGGTGCATGTACTGACCACCTACACCTAGCCATTCACATAGACTAAGAATGAATTGTACGTACATGTAAGCAAATAAATGAAATTGAAATTGAAACTTGGAATCTGCACATCATTAACTTTCATAATTTCAGGCATGAATAACGGACAATGCTACTGGCCGCGCGGCAAAGCAGTTGGTGGAACCAGTGTCATCAACTACATGATCTACACGCGAGGAAGGCCACAGGATTGGGACAGGATCGCAACAGATGGCAACTACGGATGGTAGGTCCTAACTTTCTTCTAATTTTACTGCAAAACAAGCTATTTAAAGCCCTAGAGTGACAAGGCGTTACAAATCTCGTGGTGTAGTTTCTGTTTTAGACAAATACAATTTAATTGTTAATTGCCCTTGAAATCTATATAGAAGGCAAACGATCAAATCAATAGAACATTCGTCTTCCATGTAGGGATAGTGTTAGTATCGTCCGATACAAGAAAGGACTACCAAGGACAGCTATAAATAACATTACACTAAGACATAACTTTGTTTTTATTTCTAGGTCATACAATGACGTCTTGAAGTACTACATGAAATCTGAAAAGGCTTCACTAAAGGGCTACGAGAAAAATCCATACAGAAACACTAAAGGAGAAGTTCCTGTAGAGTTTCCGCCAAGAAAGTAAGTTTCATAAAACAAGTATTAAAAAAAAGGCCGACTCAGACGTGCCCCAGGGGCACTGACCTAAAAAATGTAGCTACCCTAACACAACCAGCATTCAGAGAAGATTTTTGTAAACTTGTTCTTCAAAACCAGCTCTTGCCGTTTTGATGCTTCGACGCAATTAAAGTGTATCAGAGATATTTTGTGTCGGGTAAAAAAAGCTCGTACGCTTGTCATCAAATTTTAGAAAAAAAAAATTGTACTGAATGTACTTTTCACCTTTCAGAACCAAATTGATCAACTCCTTCCTAGAGGCAGGAAACATTTTGGGTAGCCCTACTGTTGACTACAACGCACCAGAAAAACTAGGATTTGGCACCGTGCAAGTAACCATCAGCAAAGGTCATAGACAAAGCGCAGCAAAAACATTCCTACACAAGAAAAAGAAACGCTTTAACTTGCACATCCTACCGGAGAGCAGAGTTACTAAAATTATTATTGATCCCCAAACGAAGACAGCCGTTGGAGTTGAGTACGCACGAAACAATGTTATTTGCACAGCGAAAGCGCGTAAGGAAGTCATTCTATCAGCTGGCCCAATAGCTTCTCCTCAACTGCTCATGCTGTCTGGAATTGGGCCGAAGGACAATCTGGAGGCTGTAGGCGTGCCTGTTATAAAAGAACTACCTGTTGGACAGAAGCTTTATGACCACATCTGCTTCCCTGGAATTTTATACGAGCTGAACACTACAGGCATAAGCTTTGTTGAAAGTAGAGTACTGAAAATACCAATACTGGTCAACTGGCTTCAGTATGGCGATAACTTTTTGGCCAATCCAGGTGGAGTAGAAGGCATAGGATATATTAAGACTGAAGTTTCTGACGATCCTGAACCAGTACCTGATATAGAGTTAGTTAATCTTGGTGGATCGATACTATCTGACGCAGGCCCAGGCGGAAGTCAAGCTATTCGAAAAGGCATGAGAATTACGGACCGTGTTTTCCACGAAACATTTGCATCAACACGTATCAGGGACAGAGATGTCGAAACTTGGAGCATATTCCCAATGTTGTTGCACCCGAAATCCTATGGGCAAATCAAGTTGAAAACCAATGATCCATTCAGTAACCCTTTGATGTATGGTAACTATCTGACTGACCCGAGTGATGTGGCAACGTTTATTGCTTCTATACGCTACATACAAAGATTGGCTGCTACAGAGCCCTTCCAAAGATATGGAGCAAAGATCGTAAAGGGAGATTACCCAACGTGTCGGGGATTGGTGTTTGATACCGACGCATACTGGGAGTGTGCCTTGCGGACACTGACAGCGACTTTACACCACCAGATAGCTACATGCCGCATGGGCCCCACTTCAGACCCTTTGGCTGTAGTGGATCCGGAATTGCGAGTCTACGGTATCAATCGATTGAGAGTGGTGGATTCCAGCGTGATCCCAAGAACAGTTTCTGCTCATACAAACGCCCCAGCTATGATGATAGGGGAGAAAGCAGCTGATATGATAAAGTCAACATGGCAAATACAAACTGGTGCCAGTTATTTTTAAGGTTTTAGATGAATGTTCTAATCTAACTTGTATGTATCTCTAAATAAAGACTGTTTAAATTATGATTTTTTGTGTCACTTCAGCCTATGATAGGAATCGAAACCGTCAGTAATAATTAGGTACATTTATGATCATAATACTTTTCTAAAAAAATCTTATTAATGTCTTATTGGAGTAAAAAGGAAAACAATTTTCGTCGGGCGCTTTGCTCAGTTTATATACGTAGGTTTGTATTAATGAAGGAGTATAGTAAAGTCATTGGTTTGTATTGTACAGAGCTCGCACTCGGAGTTGCTATGACAGTTATCAAGGAGCCAGCCTTTAAAATAATCACATCAGTCAGATTTCCAGTAACGCAAGACATTTTAAACTATTATGGAATATATTCGGTTTTAAGCATACCTACAGCAGCTGTGTGGTGCCGGCTTAGAATTTGCACCACCCCAACTCTTCCCGTGGGTGTCGTAAGAGGCGACTAAGGGACAATGGACCGGGGGACGGGTAGCAGCGCCTCTTGCTGAATAGATCTACCATCGAACTGCAATCCCCAACCCGCATGCCCAGTGTGGGGATTATAGGTATTACCCATGTGATAAAAACCAATAAGGCGATTATCAAGGGGAGGCCTGCGTCCAGCAGTGGACTATTATAGGCTGTTGAGGTTGAGGTAAGCATATAAGGTAACGTCACGCGCGAAATTAAAAATGGTGTTTTTAGTACTGTTAAGTTCTGTTTAAATATTTTAGCAAACAGATAAACCATTTGCTATAAATTCATACTAAAACAAACTTCGAATCACTAGTGAATTCGGAGACTATAAATGCTGATGACGTACTCTTAGTAGTACTCTCATTTCATGAAATATGTTTTTTTATAATTAAAATAAGCTAATTTATTTAAATTAGTAAAAAATACACGTTAAGGCGGTACCCCGACGCACACTAGCGCCGCCGCCTATTTTATTTTAATTTTTTCTATTCTTTTTAGGCAGAGATGCGAAGTTGGTCTTTGTGGCCACCAATTTCGGTTTTCGCATCTCTGCTGGATCTATACAAAATAAAACTACGACAGATGTATTAAAAAAAGCTTACGATAGGTATCACAGGTATCAAACTGCTAAATGTTTTTTTTTTTATTTAAAAAAATCCTTTGTTTATCGTAATAATAAAATAAAATAGATGGCGGCGCTAGTGTGAGTCGGGGTACCGCCTTAAGTTCGACGAAATCTAGTGGCGCTGAATGAAGCTATGAAAAGCTTCTTTTCTTATTGAAGTCAAACAGAAAATTTTCTCTATTCAACATTGACGAAGAGTTCATGCCTATTCTACTCAAACAGTTATATTTATAGTTAAAAACGTCGATGAATGAATGAGTATGCGAATTATCTAACTGTTAATTTACAAACAGTTAAAAGGCTTGGTCAGACTGCTAGCGGGTAAAGATAACTTTGGCTAATATCTTGGGCAACTGATAAGTGAATTTGGTTATGTCAATTTGTGTCGAAATCTATGAAACATCTATGACACAACCTGCAGATTGTGTTTTACAGAAAAACACACTACCTACCGAATCTTCCATGGAAGTAAACTAATGGAACTTTAGGTTGTGATATGTAGTGAAACTACACGCTAGCACATAAACCATGCTATCAATCAACTGAGACAAAATGGGCTATGCGTGACTGGAAAATAATGGCGTAAGGTCAAAGACTGGACAAGTGAAAAAAGCCGGTCAAGCACGTGTCTGTTGGGACACTGAGGGTTCCGAACTACCACTGATGTAGATCCGACTGACGGACAGCGGAGAAGGCCTAGTTAAAGGGCCACTCTGGTAGGTATAATTTTGGGTGTGGAACAGTTTAAAATAATATAGATAAAACAGTCATTTGCTGGTCATTGAAAGATTACCTTAACACACCCATGATGATTATTATGTATATAAAAATGAACCTTATGTCCATATTCTGAACGGAAGCCTGTCACTCAAGCCTGTTCTCAGTGGGTCCTTTCAAAACAGAGTGAATAGGCATCTTCTACTAGACCTTCGTGATACCTACATCGTCTGCCACATCTTCACTTTCCACCAGGTGAGTGTGGCCAAACGAAGGTCTATTGACTATTTTAATAAACCTTAAGGTTTCGCTTACTACCCGCTCCTTCACCAAGAACGCTTTAGTACGCTCATAGTGTGACGTTAGCTGTAAGCAAAGACCCTTACCGCCGTATTCAAGAACAATACTATGAGGTCTCACAGTGCTCATATAGGGTTGGTAAATTGACAACTTTTATATGGGAAAACTGTCAAAAATCAGTACTTGGCTTGCTACCGTACATTATTATTGTTCTTGAATACGAGTGTTAAAATGAGTCAAGTTCACTTGTCATTTGATCAATGAGGTATAGCGTTTTACAACCTGGCTACTCCGGTTTATGTAACGCTAGGTTAGCGTATAAAGCCGTGTCTCCACTACGGCGAGGCTGCTTCTTGCCCTGAGAGCATTTATTGAACTCGAGACGAGCGCGTTCGATTCTATTTTCGAAAGGAGGGAAAAGAACCTATCGTTTTTGGTCAAGTAGGTGAAGCAAGAACCCTTAGCCCGCGGCTTCAACAAACTGAATCTAAAGATCGCTCACTGGTAATCCTGCTCCCCTAGATGAGGATTCAGGGAATCCACTAAAATTAAAAAAATACCAAATTATCGTAGTCTCCTCCATACATTAATGTATTAAGTTTAAATTGCAAGATGTCAGAAAAAAGACGCTAAACCTATGCGTTTGCGGCAAGTAATCGTTTTATAATTTAAATGAAGAATAAAGGGACATAGTTATCGAGAAAAAAAATTGTAGGTAAGACAGAAATGAAAAGGTTTATATCTTGGTGTCTTCTCTTTCTGTTAGTTCTACTTCGTGCGATTCATCATAAACCTTTGAACCTACCTTTCACACCTACCTATTAAAACCTTAAAACTGGATAGACTAAAGCGATTATCATACAAATCCGATATAAATCAAATTAATCGTTTTTTTTTTATAATTCGTGTTTTTTATCGACCCGGGTGCACTGAGATTTGTTTCTAAAGAAAACGTAGATACTCGCACGGTGCGCCGTTTGTGCGCCCGCGGTCGCGCCTCGACTAATGCTCGAGTGAGCAACGCGCCTTAGTAGCAAGTCTTGAGGCGCACTAGTGAAGACTTGGCTTCATAAAAACCGCTATTCTTCAGACACTTATCAAAGGTAAATTAAACCCATAGTGAGTCTTAGCCCAGCCACGGTCAAGCTCAGTTGAGCAATGGAGCGACTTTATATTTTGCTAGCTTTACTTATCACGGCTTTAAATTACAGTGAAAGTTTATACGATGAAGGTCCTTATATCTCTATTGAGGAAGAGGAATACGCGGTTCCTGTGCGTTGCGAGGAATACTGCAGCCAAAATATTAGAGAGAAGAGAACACATTCACACATTACAAGTAGGATTGTTGATGTGATGAAGCTGACGCCGACACTTCATATAAATCCAGCCGAGCCTGATTTATTTTCTCTGATAAGGGACAAATATGAACTGCCTAAAGGTAAGATTTGCACGTCTGTTCGGAGTACAAAATTGGTAAAATTCGATGTAGTACATGAACCCTTTTTTAATGTTACCATACCAACCTACTAGTAAGTTCTTATGGGCACCGTTTTTAGGGTTTCGAGATCGGGTTCGAACCCTTATGGTCTATGGGCATTTCAGTAATTACAGCAACTATTAACTTGTTTTTTTTTTTCTGTAGATTTGATACTTTTAGAAATATTTTAAAAGTCGAAAAATTTTCAGTTTGAATTAAATAGCAAAGTGTAACCGGTGGGTACCTACATATTTGTATAACAAGCAAATTTTCGAAACCCTCGGCGCGCGAGTTACACTCGCACTTGACGGATCTTGTTTAAGTGTTGTGTGGTTTTACCGTTTCAATTCCCGTTGCCTGTAATTTCTTTAATTTTCTTTTTTTGCGGACATGAATTCCCGTTGGGTGAACGAAACTGTATGTATCTCACTAATATTATAAACGTGAAAGTTTAGATAGATGGATGGATGGATGTTTGTTCCTTTATCACGCCAGAACGGCAAAACGGATCTGGATGAAATTTGGCACAGAGATAGATTATAGTCTGGAATAGGACATAGGCTACTTTCTATCCCGAAATTCCTACGGGAACGGGAACTACGCGGGTGAAACCGCGAGGCGCTGCTAGTATATAATAAGTTCAGTAGATGCAAAAGCTCAAATTAAAACAGTAAACGGCTGATAGATAAGTGATATGTATATAGATGTCATTATTATGATTTTCTTACTAAGCGTTTGGGATGTTGTACCTAGAAAGTCAGTCCGAACTTCAGAAGTCATTAGGGTATATGCATAGAGATTATATTATAGAGATTTTTTATTCGATTATTAATGTTACATGTTATTACCGAAAAAAATATAACGCCTACAATTTTTTTTTAATTATTAAGGAAAAAACAATAATATAAAACTGCACTCGGTTTCGGGTGATAAATCTGTGACGTCACCGTTCAGTTTGTCAACTGAAACTGCTTCAATTCCTTCGTTGATTTTTTAATACTAATAAAAAAGTTTTTATAATAATAAATTCGCGTTCATAAATGCGGCTGTTCCGCTCCTATGAACGCGAAAACATGCCTTTTTGAACGGCGCAAGTGCAAAAATGGGGTTCTGCTTATTTACAAGAACACTACACAACTTATGTAAAAACTATCTGAAGGAACCAATTAATTAGTAATAACCTACGAATCAAAACATAAGTCATTTTAATAGACCGCAGGATTCTTAAGATCTCGACCAAATTATGAATAACACAGTGCAAGTTCATGATTTTTTCTATCGTTTTTTTTTTTTGTTAATCGTGTTTTCACGTTGACTGATAGCATATCTGCCTGATGATCCCTAGGCCTACATAACAACCACAAGGCCTCTTGACCTGACGACAAAAGACGGTATCGAGGATTGAGTTTTAAGTAGGTACTACGTAAAGTAATTAGTACTTCAATGGTATCGAGGTAGACCGAGACGAAGACGGCGGAACGAGCCAGACTCGTTTGACAAGGATTGGTCCTGAACAGCTCGAACCCGTCGAATGTCGTCGGGGGTGGAAGGGGAATTGGTAGGTCTTTGCCCTGCAGTTAGACGACCTGGCCATCATTATAAGCCCAGCAAAAACATAAAGGTTGAGTTCAGACTATAGCGGTGCCGAATCATAATTTGTTACGTTTTATTTTATTTGTGCCTTGACCAGTTTTTTATTTATTGTTTTTATTGATAGAGGATAATATTTACTTATGAAACATTTAAAAGATACACGCTGATATTGCGTCGCGCGTTTCGACCTTGGCTGACGTTCTATGGCGCGTCTTTACATACATACCTACATATAAATAATAATAAATAATGATGCTCAATAAATAATTATACATACTCGTATGTATAATAAATAGAACTTAAAAGGAAAATAATTTAAATTTCAGGATTCAAAGGCCCGCTAGCGGAATACGATTTCATAATCATTGGAGCCGGTTCAGCCGGCAGCGTTTTAGCAGCTCGACTGAGTGAGACGAAGAAAGCTAGCGTGCTGCTTCTCGAAGCCGGTAAAGGAGAATCCTGGTATGGTGCAGCACCGATCTTAGCTCCACTGTTGCAACAGACCGACTATGTGTGGCCGTATCTGATGGAACACCAGCCTGGCGTTTGTATGGGTAAGCAACCGCTGATATTGAACTTTGCTAACATATGTAAAGCTTTTATATATTACATTTCTGAGATAAATGGTACCCAGTATGTTACTTCAGGAAATTAAAAGGAATAGAGCAGAATTACATCTACGAAAATTTTCAGCCTGATCTGTTCAGAAGTTTTGGCGTGAAGAGGTTACAAACATTCAAACTTTCGAGTTTTTATATCATTAGTGTGATGTGATAGTAAAGATTTTTTATTTCATACACTGTAAGTAGTGGGTACTTATGACTTTTTCCCTGAGTTAAATTTAACTTAAACTACGTATTTTCCTTTAAAAAAATATTACTATATCCCAGAAGTTGTTTTAAGCATGTGTCATATAAATTGCATACCTACTCAGTAATTTGCATTACAATATCACTTATTTTACGAGGTTAATAAACTGGTTTTCAAAATACCAAATGCAGGAGTTTTATTAGCTTTTTAGTTTTAAAGAGCAATCACTTGCTGCTACATTTTTGATGCAATTTTTGATTGTTACAGGAATGACAAATGAAAGGTGCTTCTGGCCGCGAGGAAAGGCGGTAGGTGGCAGCAGCGTCGTCAACTACATGATATACACCAGAGGGTTACCAGAAGACTGGAACAGGATCGCCGCTGATGGCAATTACGGATGGTGAGACATTCGCAGAGTGTGTACAACCGGCATTAGAGATTTGTCACAAAACATTTAGACGGTAGACGCACCAACGACAAACACTTAGGTACCTTGGAGTATTTAATGTTCGTTGCACGGGGGAAGGGGAAGGGGTAACCTTCAGCATTTTTCATGTGGTGAATGTTGTACGACGATAAAATAGAACACCTAGTTCTTACCTGGAAGAAAGAGATTATTGGATTAAATTGACAATTACCTAAATAAGATTTCACGAAATACTGTAGTCTTCTATTTTAAATGGTAAGTAATTGTACTTTTAAATCATTATTTTCAGGTCATACAAGCAGGTTTTACCGTATTACATAAAATCCGAGCGTGCAAACCTTCGCGGCTTGGATGATTCGCCATGGCATGGTCACAAAGGCGAACTGAATGTCGAGTACATACCGTTTAAGTAAGTTTTATTGGTCTTTACACACTTAATACCTAGGTACTTAGATGAGGTAAACGGTAAACTAAGAACTACTAGCTTCTGCCTGCGCCTTCGAACGCGTTTTTCTGGGGTTAAATACTTTTAACCCCAGAAAAACGCGTAGTATACCTACAGAAGTATGTACATCTATGCAAATTTCAGCCCGATCCGTTCTGAAGTGTTGGCGTGCATAGATGATAACATCATCTAACATCCATCTATCCAAGCTTTCGCATTTATAATGAGTGATGATGAGCTAAGCTAACATGCACTGAATCTGTTCTATGGTACTAATATGGAATTGTAAAAGTAAATCAATTAATAAAAATATTTCAGGTCAAAGCTATCAAAAGCATTTCTAGACGCTGGGAAATTATTCGGCCACCGGAAAGTCGACTACAACAGTCCTGATGGCTTCGGATTCAGCTACATCCAAGCGACCATCCTCCGAGGCAGGAGGGTAAGCAGCGCAAGAGCCTTTCTCCACGACCACAAGAAACGAA
The DNA here is from genome assembly GCA_947086465.1 of Eupithecia exiguata. Taxonomy (NCBI): domain Eukaryota; kingdom Metazoa; phylum Arthropoda; class Insecta; order Lepidoptera; family Geometridae; genus Eupithecia; species Eupithecia exiguata. The sequence goes on from OX352247.1 coordinate 4,511,952, forward strand.
AAAACCTCCACATCCTATCCAGCGCTACAGCAACAAAAGTACTCATAGATCCCTTAACGAAGACAGCTTACGGCGTACAGTTCCTCAGGAATGGCAAGCTGTACGAAATACGAGCGAAAAAGGAGGTTATACTCTCCGCGGGGCCCATAGAGTCACCACATTTGCTCATGCTTTCCGGTATTGGACCAAGAGAACAGTTGGAGGAGTTTAATATCCCTGTCATAAAGAATCTGAGAGTAGGAGAGACACTCTACGACCATATCTCGTTTCCCGGACTCGCTTTTATCCTGAATACTACTAATCTGACGTTGCTAGAGAGGAGAGTAGCGACAGTGGAGAATGTTCTGAACTTTGACGCGTATGGTGACGGTCCTATGTCGTCGTTAGCTGGAGTAGAGACCATAGGATATATTAAGACTAACGTGTCGAATGAAGTCGGAGATTATCCGGATATTGAGCTGCTAGGGTCCTGTGCCTCGATGGCGTCCGATGAAGGTCACGTCGTGGCTAAAGGTATTCACCTAGCAGACTGGCTATACAATGACCATTACAAGCCATTAGAAAAATTAGACACTTTCACGATAATGTTTATGTTACTGCACCCGAAATCTAAGGGATATCTACGATTGAGATCAAGCAACCCTTTCGATCATCTAAAGATGTACGGTAACTACTTGACAGATCCGAAGGACACGGCTACAATGGTAGCGGCTATACGGTACATTATAAAATTGACAGAGACGGCGCCTTTTCAAAAATACGGAGCAAAACTCTATAAGAAGAAGTATCCAAATTGCAGGCAATACGAGTTTAACAGTGACAAGTACTGGGAGTGTGTTGTTCGTACGCTCACATCTACACTTCACCATCAGATAGCTACATGCAAGATGGGACCTTCCACAGATCCTGCAGCTGTTGTTAACGCGGAACTAAAAGTGACTGGTGTTAACAACTTGAGGGTTGTCGACAGTAGTGTGATACCTAGAACTATTGCTGCTCATACTAATGCACCTGCTATTATGATAGGGGAAAAGGCCGCTGATATGATAATGGCTCAGTGGGGGTTATTGTAAAAGTATTAAAACTGAAAAAACATAGGTAGGTAGCTAGTATCTTTTTTCTTGTATGTGTTTGTCACAGATGACCTCCATTTGAAACAATAACATTGTTATGTAAAATTTACGATCGGTATTTAAGTAAAAAACAATTGTCGTTTCAAAATCATTTTATGGAAAATCATTATGACTATCATTTATTTACTAAGCTACCTGTAGATTGTTTGCGACAGTCTTCAGTTAGCTCAATTGTTTCAATGAGGATCCGTAACGTTTTTAGTTGAGAATGCAGATTTATACAGCTAATAAATCTTTGAACAATGCAAAAAAAAAGTTCTATGACAAAAATTGCTAAATCTTAATTGGCTAATCTAATTTTGAAATTTTAACCTCTGAGGGGGTTTAATAGGGTGGTAAAGTTTCTATGGAAAATTATTATTCCTTAGTTCGATTCACTCAAAACTCAGTACTTAAGTATAAATAAATTTCAAAGTAAATTATTAGTCATGTATTTTTTATTTTCTTATACAAAAGTACCCCTACGAAGTTCGCAATAAATTTCTGAAATTTGTATGAAAAGAAAAATATTCCCTCACATATCTCCGTAACTACTTAACTTTATTTCGATGAAAATTGGTAAGTATATAAATTAGATTCTAGAATAACAAATGGGCTAAGTCTGAAAAATAAGCTCTAAACGGGCTAAAAATGGTGTAAAGTTTTTACCAGTAGGAACAGCTTAACATATTACTTAATATCTTCGTAAGTAATGGTTAGATTTGGATAACTAAAAAAGATTTATATTTTTTAATTTTTTAACTTAAGAATGACATACATATATGTCATACTTATGTCAAAAAGAAAAACGTGGATTCTAGTTCAATTGAAATTACAGAAGTAGAAATTATAGAACTTTACTGATCCTCATTGTTAATACTAGTTTTAATTTAATAAATTTGATTGTAATTTTCTTTGTTAAAGAATTAGTTTAATGGAATAGTCAAGAAATATTTTAACATAACACCTCTAAGCTTAAGCGTACAAATAATAATTTATCTGAGTTTCCTTATTCACATTCAACTAAAGAATAACAGAAAATTCTATGTTTTAACTGCCTGTGTTGATAATAATCATTCCTAGTTTATTAAAGACTAGCAGTCCGCCCTGGCTTCAAATGTTTATATTCTATCGCCTATGTTCATCAGGGATAATGTAGGATGGTGAATATGAAATATAATATAATAATAATAATGGTGAAGGTGAAATAATTTTTCTAATAGGTCCAGTACTTTCGGAGCCAATTCAAACAAACAAACAAATCGCTCCTCCATAAAATAAAGATAAAATTCTAGTTTTACTGAACATAAAGATCAAAAACAACCAACATGTAAAAATTGACAGCAAAATCACAATTTTTACAATAATTATGATGGTTGTTTATTTGTTAGTTGTGTTCCTCAAGGTCCAATTAAAACCTTATTGAGTGAAACAATAAGGCAAGTGAGATGATGTCATTCACACATTATAATGATAAACATTCTGATAAGAACAGAAGAATCTAATGTAAGAGAGTACTAGAATTAGCCCATAGGTACATAATCATGACTAAATTATTCAGTATTTACTTATTTATATATTTATGTAATTATTACAGTAGATCTGCGATTGGTGTGTAGATTGTTTATTTTTAGGAGGGCGTGTATAGATGCCACTTATCAGTTCATATCTCATCAGTACGAATATATCTCGATAATGAACTTGTAAACAATGCACATTAAAGTTACGTACGTTTAAGTCTTTTCGTGTAAATATGTTGGAAATAAGGGGCTATGTTGGTAAAATAAATCATCAACAATTTTTTTAGGCATCCAAGGTCTTTAGTAATAATTCGATTAATGCAATAGAAATCGTACCTGATACTACTAAAGCCTCGTTAGGACCGACGGTGTGGATGTTTCCCATAGTTTTTGTCACTTTCAGCACAGTAATTTCACAGAAAAACACTTTTTCCGACACTGCAAATTATCAACAAATCAATCAATCGATACGTAAAATTGTTGACATTAGTGTCGCGCGCCCGCCCGCGTTTATGAAATTATGAATGAATGTCTTTGACATCGGTCATGAATGAACAGAACATTATCATTTTGAACGAATGGTAGTTTCACTATGGTACTTACAAAGATCTTTAATTTTTCTGGAAACGACAGATGTCAAGATGTGAAGTATTTTCATGAAATCAACTGAAAATTGTCTTTCATAGTCATAACTCTTGATTCAAGAACTGTTCTTTAGAGCAGGTGAAGCGATGACTTCAGCAAGTAGGTAGCGTATAGCAGGTTTGGTATGGTCTTGTACACTGAGTACAGACAGAGTGTTGTACATTGAGGGAGGCAAACAAGCCAATGAAACCATACCATATTTTTTAACAGTAATAAAAAAAAATGTCTATGGTTCAAAACGTCGTTGTAATGGTGGATATTGGTGGATTCGTGTTGTGTTGTGATTATTTTACGAACTAATTTGTGTTTCATTTCATTTGAAACTCTTTATAAGTGTCCAATATTTAGCTGTAAGTAAACCCATACCATTTGCGTTTCTATTTACTTCAAATACTGGTGTAACTCTCGATTGCTGATTACTAATTCAAGTTCATGGTGATTTCAGCAACGTTACATGACCAATACTTGAATGTTTTGCAGATACAACGTGAAAATTTAGATGAAAATGTCAGAAACTAGTGATTTAGACCGCCAGATTGAACAACTGAAGAGATGTGAGATAATTCAGGAGGCGGAAGTAAAGGCGCTATGTGCCAAAGCTCGCGAGATACTTGTGGAAGAGAGCAACGTTCAAAGAGTTGATTCTCCTGTAACAGTAAGTTATTTACTTACGATCTACTTTCTTAATTTTATAGGTACACAGGTGTTGTCATGTAGTTTTAATTGTAACCTTTGCTTACACTATTCGGATATGATGAATTACCGACTAAAATAATAAAAATAATTGCTCAACTTATTTCTCACGTGCATAGCCATATTAACAATCTATCCTTTAGTCGGGAATATTTCCATCTGAATGATTAATGATATATCCATACCATAATCTGCTGGCTGAAAGATAATAATTTTAGAATAAATATCACAAGACAAAGGCGATGTAATTTCGAACACTGCGAGCAAAACCAATAGCATTATATATTAAATACATGTATCGACAAAAAAATTAGACTGCTGCTTTTACTCGCTTAGTGAATATTTAGACCACTGTAAAAGAACTGACCCTAATTATGAACCTGCTTAGAAATTACATGTAATTAACATATTTAGTAAAAAAAAATCTCATTTTTCCTTTTTTTTTTCAAATGTATAATTGTGTTTAATTTAAAATTTTGCATGCCATCAATAATAGTAGAACATAATGAACTTGTACCTAGATTAAGACCTTATTTTGTATGCATGTAATGTTTCTTGCAAACAAGTATATGACTATAATTCAGGCCAATACTTTGAATATAAAAACGAAATACTATAATATGCAGCCATAAATTAATCACTCAGTGTTGTTGACTAGCAAGACAGAGGTAAATGACAAACTTGGAGAGAGGCCTATGCCCCACTGTGGGTACTAAAAAGGTGATGATGATGTTGAGGACCTTTGATTCAGGTAAGGAATAACCATATAATTACATGATTCCAGGTTTGCGGAGACATCCATGGCCAGTTCTATGACCTAAAAGAGCTGTTCAAAGTGGGTGGTGATGTGCCGGAGACAAATTACCTGTTCATGGGTGATTTTGTAGATAGGGGGTTTTACTCAGTAGAAACATTTTTATTACTGCTTGCTCTAAAGGTGAGACACATTTTGTATACCAGCTAAATAAATAATATTATATATAAAAATAATAAATTAACCTAGCTCTTATCGGTGCAATGATGCATTTTCTCCACTTTTCTCTTGTCAATGTGGTCACAATAACTTTTTTATATGACATGACAGTGGCTTACTCCTTTATCTGACTGATATAGTTAATTTTTGGTATTTGCCTTCCTCGTCCTCCTTCCTTTTAGTAAAATAATATTTAAATATATATCATAAATCAATTCCAATATATTTAAACAAGCTTCTCCTCATGGCTGGATAAAACGTAGCATAAGTCACTAAGATATGTAGCTGTAAGTGAATTAATTTCCAAATCTTCCCTATCAATGGACTTACCAGTCCACTGCTGGATATAGACAACCTCTGTTGTGCAACGGGCGAAGGTAAACTGGTAAAGTCCATTGATCTGCAGATTTTTATTCAGGGTCTAGGTGTTTTTATGTTTAATTTAAAAAATATCTATGTATGTAGTGTATTTATTTTAATAAGTACATATATCAGTTATCTAGTACTCATCATAACACAAGCTCTGCTTAGTTTAGGGCTAGATGATGCTGCGTAAATTGTCCACCATTATTTATTTTATTTATTTATAGGCCGTCCTTGATAAGCTCTTCATTGTCTCTTATAAAGGAGAAAAATCATCATCCTAATTTTCAGGTTCGCTATCCAGACCGCATCACACTAATCAGAGGCAACCATGAATCTAGACAGATCACACAAGTATATGGCTTCTATGATGAATGTCTTAGAAAATACGGATCTATCACTGTCTGGAGGTATGTCAAATAAATACCAACCTATTGAGTCAATAATGTATATGAGAATGTATATTCTTTATGAGAAAAAATCTAAAAATATTTTATTGAGATAGTATAGACAAAAAGCAGTCAAAAATTAGTTTTAGTTCACAAAAATATCAAATAACAGACTGGTATTGATATGGATCAGTTGAGCTACATGTAGATTGTTTGCAACAGTCTGCAGTCTTTTGTAAATACTAGTTTTAATTTAATCTGATTTACAAATAATATTTTTTTTTAGTTTAAATCAAAGGTTTCAGTTTTTTTAAATCTATTTTAATGCTGGTCTGACTCTAACTGATGAAATACTCGTAGTAAGCGCAATGTTATTATAATCCTTTTAGCGCTTTTCCATAACTAACATAACACCGCTTTGACAAACTCAACTAGTACTCACACTCTACCCAAGCTATGACGAAGTCAACTAGGTCTTTTAGCTTGGGGCTAGGTGATACTGTGTAGATTGTCCAGCATTTTAATACTATTTTATTTATATGGAGTATGTAAACACACATCGACGGCTACACATGCCGACACCAACCTGCTGTCTGAGCGTGTTTTTTGTGTAGGCTCCTTAGATTCTCTAGACTTTTGCTTCCTCTTATTATATTAGACTGCATAAGGCCTAGGCCACGACATCGAGCTATGCGTCTTGCGACTGGGGTCGTTATGTCACTTTTCCGCAAGTCGCACCGCGGCGACTCATGGACACACTCAAACAACTTCTTTGATTTGTTCTCGCCGCGGACGCAGACGCAAGACGCGCGGGCGGGCATGTCAGGCATGAACCCCTTCTGCATGAGCTTTTACTGATTTTGTACATTACAGATACTGTACAGAAATCTTCGACTACCTTTCCCTGTCAGCTATAATAGACGGACGGATATTCTGCGTACACGGCGGCCTCAGTCCGTCGATACAGACTTTGGACCAAATCCGCACCATTGATAGAAAGCAGGAGGTGCCACACGATGGTCCAATGTGCGACCTACTGTGGAGTGACCCTGAAGGTAAGTTTCAATGAAACAAGAATGCTAAAACTATAATTAAACGATATAAGTTGATCCCAATATTGGCTTCTATATAAATCACGATACTCCTCTTTTTCTTCGACTTAAGGGCATCTATTACCTTAAATCAACTCCGCCGGATGTCCATATCCTCCAAACTAATGAATATTTAACTTTGTAATTTATATATGGTAAAGTTAAGGACTTACTCTATCGTTCGTATGTTTCGAAAACACGATTCCATAAAATATTCTCTGTAGAAAAATATCGCAGTCCTCAAGTTTTTTACTAAAAGCTTAATTTCTCAATAAATACAGAAGTTGAGAAAAAGCATGGCAATTGAACTAAGTATCTACATATAAAGAACATTTTGTGTTGCTTTTTTTTAAATAATGTCCGTATTAATAGATAAGCAAAAAATGTCCAGCAGTGGACTAATATAGGCTGATGATGATGATGATGAAGCAAAAAATGGATTTTGGGCGAATAAGATTTCGTGGCTTAGTTGGTTAAAACGCACCCCACCCTCAGTGGGGCGAAAGTTCCAATCCTGCCGAAATCGAAAATTTTTGGATCTAATCAGAGTTTAAGTCTGAAAAAAGTCCCTGACAGATATTTTTATCATATTTTGTAAACTCTTAGAACAAATATCTGCAGATCGTATAAATATTTGTTGGGAATCGAACCCGCAACCTCCTACGTCGCAGGCGGATCTTCGCCCGCTGCGCCATTGAGGTCGTCCCATCGGTTGTTATCCACAATGAATCTTGCGGTTTCGCAGTTAAGAGTACGCAAAAATAAGCTCTCATCCGGTATTGTAAATTCCACAGACACCCAAGGCTGGGGGGTATCACCGCGCGGCGCAGGCTATCTCTTCGGTTCAGACGTGGTCGCTCAGTTCAATGTGTCCAACGATATCGACATGATCTGCCGCGCGCATCAGCTAGTCATGGAGGGGTACAAGTGGCATTTCAACGAAACTGTGCTCACTGTGTGGTCGGCGCCTAATTATTGCTACAGGTATGTTTTTAGGTGATAAACTGGGCAAATATTTATAGTGCGGTCACAAGGACTCTGTCCACGCATTTATTTTCTTCGACTTAAGCTGAAGTCAATCATAAAATCAACCTTTTGAATCAATTTTAAGGCAAAAAAATCATTGAATTTTTTATTATTTTTTGATGAGCATCAAAAGTATTCTCGTTAGTAGGTTTCCATGTTGGGCTGTATGTATTTTTATGTAAATAAATGATAATAAATAAATAATATATTATGTTCGTCGATTTCTCCGTCAATCATGGACTTTTTTGGTAAATTATTTCCCTATTGTATGGAGAATGATCCCGAGGTGGTAAACAATTTATTCCCGAGTAAGTGATTAGTAAAACAGTGTAAATACGAATTTAAAGTCGTTATTTCAAAAATATCGAGTTATACGCTTTAGGTCACGGAATTACTTGTGATAATGATTATTTGTAGTTATGTATAAATACATACACAACACAACACCAGCAGGTTTTCAAACCCATGCTATGCAGGACAATAATCTAGGTATAGCTTCATCATCAGCCTGTATTCGTCCACTGGACATCGCTGGCACCGCCCTAATGAGCGCCATAGCGCCCTGTCTCCAGCTTGCCGCATCCAGCATCTGCCAGCAGCCTTTCGCAAATCGTCATCCCACCTGGTCGGAGGGCGTCCTACCCTACGTTTGCCGAGTCGCGATCTCCACTCAAGAACGCGTTTACCCCAGCGGTTGTCGGTTCTTCTCGAGATATGGCCAGCCCACTGCCACTTCAGCTTGCTAATCCTCTGAGCTATGTCGATAACGAGCTATGTGGATATCAATTACAGAAAAATACCACCCTGGTCGATATACCTCAGTGTCGCATCAAAAAATTCTGCTCTACATTCATAATAAGCGCGACCAAAGTGGAATAAGCTTCTAGCGTTTCTTTTCCTCCCGAGTACAATCTTGGAGTCTTCAAATCCAAGGTGAATAAGTTCCTTCTTGGAAAGCGTGCTCCATCTTAGGCTACATCTTCACTTATTAAATTGAGATGGTGGCCAAACGGTTGACCATCACCAATAAAAAAAGAATAAGTTAATGTGACTGACAGCGCTGATTGTCAGTGTCTCCTATCGGCTCTGATTCAAGAGAACAAATACGGACGGTTGGCGGTAGGGCTTACCGCCAAAATTTGCGTGTTTACTCATGTTTCAAGCTAATCGGAACAAATCATGGCGGATAAGGCCTCTCCTTGTACAATAGGGATTATCCTTTCTCTTTGCCTGTCCGGCAATACACTCTTTATTACGAAAATGACTTTCTACGTGTTGATTTAGATGCGGCAACGTCGCGGCGATCCTAGAACTGAATGAAAACCTGCAGCGGGAGTTCACAATATTCGAGGCGGCCCCTCAGGAATCCCGCGGGGTCCCCTCCAAAAAACCCCAAGCGGACTACTTCTTATAATGTTCCCTATAGTATTACGTTACAACTTTAAATCTAGTGACTAAACGTTTTACAATGTGGAAGTTATTTAATGTGATTTTAAGACTGGTAAGTGTGTAGTTTACCTTGGGGTTTTCGAGTTGTCGCTTGTTTTTTTTTTTCGTGATTGTTCATCCTAGGGTTCGTGGTGACAAATGGCCTATTATTTAATTAATGATTTCGGTTGCGTCAGTTTGCTAGCTTCGAAACTGAACCCCTAGATTCGTGTGGACCCAAATCAGGGGTCCGTTCAGTTATGGTAGATCCCAACCAGGGCTTATGCGAGTCTACCGTACTCAAAAAAACCAAGCCCTGATCAGGCTCCAAACGAGTGTAGGAGTTAAATACCAATGTGACATAGAATTTTCTTATAGCCATATAGGAACCATAATTTATTGGATGAAGTAATGTTTTAATACAGTTAATGTGAAACTCGAAAACCTGAGCAGACTTTAATAAAATCAATGTCCTAGTACAAACGTTCTCAGGGGTTTAAAGCCTTTGTTAGTTGACATTCAATAGTTTATACCCCTAGTATTCAATCTGAAAATATCGTATGGGTACTAATAACTTGGTTATTCATTCATTTTTGTTCCTATCTGTTAGTTACATGAAAACTGCATTGACAGAGCATTATTCATCAAATTATTGTATCATTTCTTTAGTAACAATGTTGGATTTGTTGCATATTAGCACTATTTTTGTAAAATGATGCCTAACGTTAATACCTCCTCCAAACTTAATTTATGATTATGTGTATGTTAGTAAATAAATCATTGTAATTTAAGGTGATAATAAACTTTCGAATAATATGTGATTTTGATCATTAAGGCGAAATTATCGTTAAAATGTGAATAGACGCAGACCCAGATATTGTAATACCTATTTTATTTTTATAAAGGTAGGGTAAAGTCTCGATATTCGCATCAGTGGCGATAGGTCCGTGCCCCACTGTCAAAAATCCTAACAGCGCACTCGGCAGTACGGCGGTACTCCGAATCCAACTAGACGCCACCTATTTTATTTTATTCATTAACTTTATTTAGGCTTACAAACTAAGCACTTGACAAGGCACATTTTATACATAAACAGCTTTATAAATAGTAATTATTATCAAATAAGAAACAAAATGTTATTGATTTTGTTCGTTCGCTTAAATTGTTTGCCTACAAGAGAAAGAAGCTAAAAATAAACCACCAGTATGTTTATATTATTACGGTGTCAACCAATTTCGGTTTTCGCATATCTGCTATACACAATAAAACTTTACACATGTATTAAAAAAAGCATATGATAGGTATCACAAACTGCCCCAAGCAAGGCGTGTCCAAACAGCGCGGCAAGTGCGCGACAGCAACACGCGGCGATCGCGAGACACGCGCGTGGCGTGCCGCTCACGATTACCGCGTATGTTTGGATACGCCGTAATAGTTTTTTTGAAATTCTTTTGTTTAACGTAATAATGAAATAAAATAGATGGCAGCGCTAGAGTGCGTCGTCCGTACCGCCCAGTATAACTATATACTACTAACGTAGTATTGATTGTTATAATTATTATTATCACTATTTAAAAGTTGTACTAGTGGTATTTAGCAGTAGGTACTATTGGTTTGAGATTTAGCCACAGTATAATATGTGTACTGGGATTTAACTTTTGTTCTTGGACATAGACTACCAAAATTTTATTACGATTTTCGGAAGTTGGGGTCTTTTTGGCAGTGCGGCACAACTCCCTACTGACGTATTATTGATCCAGACTACCATACCTTATTTATTAGCTGGTGTTTTTCCATTCAAATTTTGTCCTCATTTTGCCTCAATTATTGAATGACTGGTTTAAGAAATGAACAACGACAAATAGTTTTTAGAGTGCTATAAATAGGAATATTTATATGATACCTTGCCTGGTCTGTGTCTATTTAGTAAAGACATAATTTATAATCAGATTCTTGTTAAATTGACACGAAACACTGCCGTTACTGAGTACCAATTAGGAATAACATTTGTAAGCAGTTAGAGAAATAAGAGATACTTTAGCGTTACTATCTAAAATCTGAGACATAAACCCTTCAGCCATATCCAGTTTGGAACAAAATGTAGTGACACAAGGTATGGCTGAAGGTATAGGTTAAGCCACTGATTTTGGTCCCTGCTACTGATTTTTCAACATATAAATCCATGTAGAAAAATTATCGTTGCCTGTGCTCTGACAAATAAATAATGTGGAAAAAGACATTTTAGAAACTGAACTGAATAGGCAAGATTTGATTCACTGTGCTTCCCTAATTTCCGCCCAGGGAACAAAATCTGTGTCATTTTCTAGGATGTAGAAATTATTAAGTCTACCCCTTGTAGGTAGCTGTAATCTAGCTATTTTCCTACTAAACATTCTTGATAGCTTCCTTGAATTGATTTATAACTTATAACAGACCAAATACCAAGGGCGGGTTTGGTAGATTTTACACATTTCCGCTTTTGAGGAAACCTGCCCTTTTCTGCTTATTGTTGGTTAGAGTATCCTTTTGAAAACTGCCATCACTCAGGATAAGATTTCTGATGTATAAAAACTAGAAATTGTTTTTTTTTACTTGTTATACCAGAAATTATTGTGTGATCTCATTTATTTAACATCTATCATTATTACATTACAGTGTTTGAATCTGATTAGTTTCCTTAAAGTGGTAAGTGAACAAAGAATAAACAAATCTCTCCTATTTGTTGACTTACCTCTAAATTTCTTGAATTGTATGGTTTTCATTTGACTAAAGGCCTGTTCTGGCCTAGGCGCTATTTGCTACCCAGAGCGGTAAAGCTTGGATCGGTTTTGCGCGCTATTTTTATTTTAAGAAAACAGTAGACTTACCGTAGACCCACTACTTTCGCTACCGCTCTGGGTAGCTAATACCGCATTGGTAGAAAAGGCCAGTGATATTTCCACACCTTTATTTGAAAAGTTATTTTGTATTCCTACTTCTTTTTTATTTTATGTACAATTTAAAAATAAAAATGAAACACTATTTCAATGTTTTATTTACAAATATCAATTTCAATTCAATGAGGTAGTTTACTCACAGATAACTTAAATAAGAATAAAATTTTACACTATCTACAAGTTTATCACACTATGGGCTACGGTTGACTATTAACAAAGTTCTATGACAAGGAATTGCACAAGTCTGGTAAAATGTCTCCACATTTGGCTGAAACTTTTATGTTTACAAGATTGTCAGCTCTGGTTGGTCCAATGTTAAGAATTGCTACCTCCTTCCCTTCTTCTTTTGCCTGAAGTATTATCCTATAGCTAGAATAAACTGTGAGGCTGGAACCTAGGACGAAAATAGCATCACTAGCTGACACTTGGTTCCTGACTTGTTCAACTCTGGTTTTAGGTACATTGTTCCCAAAAAATATAATGTCCGGTTTTAGTGGGCTTTCACAATTAGGGCAGAGGGGTGTCTTGAACTTTTCAACTTGCTCCTGCAACAAAGATCATGTTATTTCTTTTCTATAAGTATTATTCAATAGCATTAAGCAAGACCTGCATAAATAGGTTCTGTGGTTCCCATAAAGGCCTTACAAGTCATCTAGTGCTGAAAAGAAACTCGACATAAACTATCCTATGTGAATGTAAATTCCATTAATGATGATGATAAAGTAAGACCTATATATAACATATTCTGGGAGATGAGTGAATGAGCACTCAAAAACTTACTTGTGACAATTCCACATCTCCATCAGGTCTTATCATAGAAATATTATTTTCTATTTGAGGATTTTTCCTTAGAAGTTCCTCTTGAAGAGTTTGCCTGTCCACTTCATATGGACAGCTTAAACATTTTACAATAAAGCCTGTTCCATGCAGCTCTATGATATTGCTGGAGCCAGCTTTGTGATGCAAGCGGTCAACATTCTGTGTTACTATTGAAGTCGCTTTGCCCAGCTGTGAAACAATACAATTATATTATGAACAGCGTAACTTTATGATTCATATACAAGAAATTAGCTGATTCAAAAAGCATTTATGTGTTAGTAAAATAATTACAGTATTTAGCTGTCTTGAAATGATGGTGTGGTGAGATGATGATGTGATGAGTCTTCTTGGTCTCACAAAGTTTTGTGTTACCGCTATGAAAGATAAAATTAAAGTTAGTTTTTGGAATTACTACCTACAATAGGTACAAATAGTCTAGGGACTATATATTTTGTATATAGATTTTTATAGATAATCTACCTTTTGAAGCTTGGTAATTGTCATATGTGTGATGTTGGGCTCAATAACGCTGAACCTTGGCCAACCCATAAAGTTTCTTGCCCAGTACCTCTGCCTCACTTTAGGATACTTAATAAACTCTTGGTACTGCACTGGCTTGTGATTGCTTCGTGCGTAAAGACCAACTTCTTCTGATCTATAGTCTGGTATTCCTGCAAAAGGTTTAAGGTATGTACTGTGCAGGTTATGTTGCATATTCATTGATAAGTTTTTTTAATAAGCTATTCTTACCCGATTCTGTAGAGATGCCAGCGCCTGTCAAGAAAAGTATTTTCGCGTGTTTGTGCAAAAAATCTTTAAGAATTTCAAAATCCTTTGGATCGGGAGGTCGATGTTTAGGTACACATACTACGTTCCTTGTAAGTGATTTCACTACAAGCTTGAACATTTTTTTGTGTGAATGGGTCCAATGAGTATACAATAACTATTTAGAGGGTCCTCGGTAGCAAGCAAAGACAATACAATAACATAACTAGCGAGAACAGAATAACTAGTACCTACGGTACAGAGAAATTGCTACCTATTGTATTGTAATAATATTACGATGGTAAATAAATTACCTATATTTTGACATTTTGATGAATTTGATGTCTGTCAAAAACAGCTGTAACTTTTTTTTTTAAGACTTGTTCCGTACCCAAAGGGTAAACCTACGCGTAACGGTACCCTGGTACATATATAGTGATCTGTGAACGGTACCCTATTACTAGATAAGACTTCACTGTCTGTCTGTCACCAGGCTGTATTTCAGGAACCGTGATATTTTGACTTAACGTAGTGAAAATTCTAAGTCTATGTATTTTGACCGTTGAAATTTTCACAGATTGAGATGATGTCGGTTTCGGTTTAAAGATGTTTATTCTCATAAAAACAAAAATGTTTACATAAAATGAGATACAAAATTTCTTATAACTAATGCATATGCTAATATTATGTTACGTAGGTACCTACACCGTACACCCAAAGAGAATTTAATACTACGTGGGGTACACCTCCGGGGCCGCCGCCGCGCTGGCAGCTGGTATAGTAGTGTCCACATGTAGGTATTATACCTACTACTTAGAATAAGTAAAGTGAATCTATATCTATGTATATGCTCTTAGTGAAGTAAGATCACGTATTTCAGTTGCCGCTATAACAACAAATACTAAAAAACAGAATAAAATAAATATTTAAAGGGGCTCCCATACAACAAACGTGAATTTTTTGCTCGATATTGATAACAGCAACAGGCAGAAGCTGAAATATTCACAGAATATTTAGCTATATGTATATTCACTTCTAAAATATGTACATAACATACATACATGTAGATTGTTTGCAACAGTCTGCAGTTAGCTCAATTGTTTCAATTGTAAATACTAGTTTTAATTTAATTCTATTATTTGATTGTACATACTTAAATTAATATTTAAGGGGGGCTCCCATACAACCAATGTGATTTTTTTGCCGTTTTTATAGGTAATGGTACAGAACCCTTCGTGTGCGAGTCTGACTCACACTTGGCCGGTTTTTATTTTAAAGAGAAGAGAATAATAATTAGACGAAGCTAGTATTTTTGGTAACGGAGGGCATTGATCTAACGAAGGGGATCTCTTTTTTCATTGATCCAAAGTTTGGTTAAATAGTGATCTAGATATTGATCTGTGGTTAAAAACTATGATGGAAACCGAGATGGCTCTCCGTAGGTATTATATTCTCTTGGATTCATTCTATCTGATTTCTTCTCAGGCTACAAGCATATTTTGATCTCTCTCTTGTGTGAATGAGATGGGTGCACGCACTACCTCTACTGGCTTCTTACTCTAAGGCCACTGGTGTTTCCAATGAAATTCTTCTTGTGGCGCGCGCGCGCATGTTAGCCCCACAGAATACATAATAAAACATAGACTATACTTCGTAATAAAATAAATCTGTGATTGATGATGATGACTGTCAGACAGAATGAAGATCGAAAATCAAGATATTTTGATAGGACTCTACCAGTGTTGCCAGATCTACTGATTTAGCAGTAGATCTACCTGCTTTTTGAACCGTCTACTGATCTACTGCTTTTTTGCTCAAATTTTGTGAAATCTACCTGCTTTTTCCGAGCATCAATAGCAAGTGACTCCATGTCTTTATTTTAGCTCACGTGACAAGTTACCAATGACACAAACTTCACAAAACTGAAACAGATGAATGAAACTGAAGAGTTCCGTGTTCCTTCGTTTCTTCCTTCCAGCTTTCACTTTCTTTCTGTCTGTCTTGGTATGTCTGTTCATTGTTTTAGATTGATTGGTCGGTCCGTTCGTTCGTTCGATAAACTTTTGCAAAATGCAAACTGAGTGAGACTGTAAGGTTTTTATTTAGTACTTAGTACTCTGGGCTTTTATTAATTTCTGAGTGAGACTGTTTATCGAGTTATGAGGTACTCTACTATGTACTAAATAATATATGTCCAGACCCACAAATCAAAGTTCAATCAGACTGAAAAGAACTGAGCAAAACACAGCCGACAGGCCGCCTGGCCTCGCTTTCCACAAAGCTAAACAGTTTAGGAATGTGGGCAAAGAAAACGCTTCCTAAATTTAAAAAAAACGGGTTATTTGCTTTGTTGTATGTTTTTTTTGCATGAAAATACTCGCAAAACACAATACATAGGTACTAATTTATAACATATTAAAATCTACCTGCTTTTTTCCCCAATCTACTGCTTTTTTAACAAAATTTCTACTGCTTTTCTCAGATTCCATCTGGCAACACTGGACTCTACAAATTTTGATTTGAGGTTATGTTTTGAAGAGGAATTACTGACATGTCTTTGTTGAAAATAAGATCTGCTCCCATCATTCTGATAGAAGATGACGCCAATAAGAATATTTTACCTTTGCTCTTGGAGTTGGTACCGTCTGAAAGAAGTGCCGTAAACATATTTTGTTACGAGCAACCTGCGCCTGTCTGGAAAAGCGTTTTCCACAAATCGGACGTCGTATGCTATGAAGAATTTCAGTCAGATTCATATAGTCAGTATACCAGCTCAAAATGCACCGTAATAGTTGACTCTGTGAATCAGATGGCTTTATGTTTAGGTTGGAATGAATGCTTGAAATGTTTCCAACGGCTCTCGAGAGACTCCAATGTGGAAAAACTAATATTAGTTCTGCATAAAGACTGTCTCAGTTCTAAGATGCAAATACATTTGAACTACATAGCCAATGCTGTGGTGTCATATGATACAAAGAATCCCTGTAAAGTATCATTGAAAATTAAAAAGGGAAGTAAGGTGAGTAATACTGATGAAAACCTGTCATATGATAACAAAACTTCAAATCTCAGGCTAACACCAATTATCAAACAAGAGAATAAAGATGATGAACCAGAAGTTAAGCCTTCACCTGGTAATCTTACAACTTTCAAAATAGAAGTGGACCAGTTAGAAAAGATGGAGAAGTCTAAACTGAAGCTTCCATACATGAGCAAGATCCGGGAAGGTGAAAGCAAAGTCTACTATGAACCAGATGCAGTCGATGATTGGGATGAAGAAGACCCGGATGATGATTTAGATATATGAAAATAAATTACCTACAGGAATTGTTTTTTTTTCTTACTTTCCTTTCCTTGTGTGAAAGGAGTAAAATATTGCCAGGGCTGCCTCATGTACTAAAACCTATACCTGCCTTTGTCTATCTTAAATAATAAACTCTGCAGGGAGTTTTAGTTAACTCTCTGTGGAGATCATTGGACAGTTTGGAGGCTGTTCGATACATCGATCACGTAGGCATGTAAGCATCATCAGCTGTTTGACCTAAGTAGGTTACTCGTGCCGCGAGCGCGGACCGAGTGCCTACGGAGGTCAGTGCATCAGCAGCAACCATTCAAACCGCACTCATTAACATCATTATTAGTCGTAGTTTTACACAATATACATATTGTTTCCATACTCGACTTTTATATCAGCATCCCGGGAAGAGCTAGCCGCGATTCCTACATGGTCCTTCGAGCCGGATGGAGAAACTGGTATCTTCTAAGGTAGGATTAAGCATAGCACAAGTTAGTAATTTAGAGCGTAGGTTAGTTAAGCAACAATCCTTAGTTAAGCAATTTATAAGCGATTATCAGCAGCCTAATCAAATGAAGTTAGCGACTTCAAGCAGCAGCAATCAGAGGGTAGGGCTAGCATGTCTCCTACCTCAACCTAAAACTTCTTCGGGTCACAGCCATAACGACCTGAAGTATATCCAAGGTTCAAACACATCAAAAACACATCAAAAATGTGACGTCACCGAACGATACAAGTTCTGTGACAAATCAAAAAAGGTAACGTTTAGATGTACTCATAGAGAATCCAGCCGGCGACGTAGCGAGCAGAGGTCTGACGTCATCACAGCTGACAGAGCGTTGGTTGCGGTGGCAAGTTCCTACCTTCTTAACTTTGAATAACTTCAAGCCAAAGCATCAACTCTTGAAGTCTCAAAGCAACGAAGAAGTTCGGAAGCACGTAAACGTAGCTTGTAAAATCTCCGATAGCAGCAGCATCATCATCGAAGATTTACAAACTCATCACAGCTCGTTTACTTCAGTAGCTCATATAGTAGCATGGGTATAGCGGGTGTTGACCTTTAGTGTTGGTAAACAAAGCCGGCCGGAGTGTCTCACCTTACACGAGCTTAGATCAGCAAATAACATTATATTAAAACATTTACAGCGCAATGAATTGTATAATGACACAGAATACCTACATAGCAGCAAGATGAACTCACTTATCAAAATAGCAAATTCGAATCTATATCATAAATCTAAAGCTCAAAAGAAAGCAGTCAAAGCGGAAGAGGAAATTAGTAAGCAAAAAAAAGCACAATTAGCAAACTCTAGCAAGCAATTAGGTAGAAATAAGCGGCATCCTAAATTTATTAACGTTGCATTTGCATGGATCTTTTATATGAGCATCATTTGGTCCAGCTTACCAGCTAACATAACACAATATAGCAGCAACAAGTCGTTATACTACGACCCGGTAGAAAAAAATAAATTAATCTGTGACCAGTGGAAAATCATATCACATGAGAGGCTCCGACTTTACCACTTGACACCAGTACCTGTTCAAATCAAAGGCGACATGAATAATCAGCATCATTCTAATAACAGGTTACTTAGCACCAAATCTGCCTCGTATCTACCGCTAACAAGCATGGATCTTCAAGGCTGTAAACATCAACATAAAGCTTACATCTGTCAGCGGTAAGGTCCTATCCAGCAGCTGAGTCCAGAAGGAAATACCTACTCGCATACAATCATATGTGACCGTGAAACTCGAGTCCATCCAGTCACCCAGTCAGCAAGGCCGGGCTCATTCACCTAACAAATAGCAAAGGAGCGTGACGTCACTATCTAAGTTCATTCCTATTAACAAAAAATTACGCTCAATCTCAAATCGGACTTAGTACCTATACCTAGCAACATAGCTCCGATACAGCATCACATCTTCAATGTTACTACCGTTCATCGAACCAAGTCAACATCATCATCTCGACTCCTCGCTACAGCAGCTCGGCGAGCAGATCAGTTCGATGAAGGAAGCAGCACAACAGGAGATGACCACAACAACACACGATATTTACCAATACTCAAAATGTGCAATATCGTACAACGTTATAGCAGCAGGCAGGCACCACAGCGTTCTGGTGTGCCTGTGGAGGAGAAGCAGACGAGCCGTCAGCGCGTCCTCCGCGCGCCTCGAGCAGCCAGCAGCGCCGCCGTGCGCGACTCCGCACCCGCGGCAACGCCGCCTCCTCTCCCGCCGAGGGAGGCATCCTCCAGCAGAGTTTGTGTTAGTGCGCGTAGGCCACCCGTGCCCGAGCTAGGGCATGGTGCCAGTGGGACCGTGCGGTGGTCTAGTTTAAGTGATATAGACACAATAACTTTGCCCATTAGCAAGCAGCGACCCAGCAACAACATAGTTTTGTAACCAAGCCATCAGCTATCATTTACCTAGATTACGAAACATTAAAGCATTGTATTAACATTCACTTAGCCTAAGCAAAACATTGATCACCTATGTAATACGTACTAACCCCTCAATTGTAGCGCCTCATCTCATTCTCTTCTCGTACCTCGCCCTCGGGAGTATGTTCGATACATCGATCACGTAGGCATGTAAGCATCATCAGCTGTTTGACCTAAGTAGGTTACTCGTGCCGCGAGCGCGGACCGAGTGCCTACGGAGGTCAGTGCATCAGCAGCAACCATTCAAACCGCACTCATTAACATCATAAATAGTCGTAGTTTTACACAATATAGCTATTGTTTCTATACTCGACTTTTATATCAAGCATCCCGGGAAGAGCTAGCCGCGATTCCTACAGAGGCACTCCCTCCATTGTGGTTTTTTATTTCTTTTGGTTTGGTTGTTTATTTGAGTCTTTAGTCATTGTTTAGTTGTGAGCAAAAAAACTACTAAACTAATGGTCACTGATTTTGCCGTGATTTCAGATAAAAATTAAGTATTGGCGATAACATTGTGTTTTGTACACTTCCATTCCATTGTGTTCATAATTTAGTTTAGTTAACTGCGCCGTAACCGTATCTAAAACATAATCATATGATAATTTTCAACATACAGAAATGGTTTCCATGGCAAAAGGTGTAAACAAGAGGTCTTCATTCGTCCATCACATCAAAGTTAATGAGACTCGAATTTTAACTATATGTCGCCACTTAAAAAATTAGATCGCGCTATCGTAGTGTTCCTTCCAAACCACGTAGTGGTTTTAATCTCTTTGTCCAAACCCATTTTCACTACCTAAGGGATTTGAAGTTTGTTTATAGGTTTAAGCACGCCAAATAATAATAGTAAAACCTTGTTGTCATTTTAAACAAGGGCACAGTACCTACCTACATCATACAGTACCTGCCTGGCTGTTACCTGATCTTAATTTATCTGAGTTAATTTTAAATAATAAACTTAGGATGGAAATTTCAACCAAACAAACCCTTGGTTACAAAGACTTCACTTTTTATTCATTTTCAATGTTCTGTTACAAATTTTGCGATTTTTTTTAATTTATTTGCCACATAGCTTACGAAATTATACAATATTTATTTTCTATGAGTAATAAGGAGAAGTTCAATTATGTGGAAGTTAATTTTATTAATGACACTGTAATTACATCACCATTTATTAAAATCAACTCTTAAATTATGTTTCATACATAATTAATTACTCGATCAGTGATTAATTTTCATAACCTAGAAAACTAAACAATCAATAATAGATAAACAAATTCAACAGAGAATCAAATAATGAAAACTCTATTGACACATATCATTACAAGTAAAAACATCTATTATTATGAATCAAATACAATTACTAGAGTGCGTAATGTGTCTGAGGAAGCAAATATTGAATTTCGAGACGAATTTAGAAACATCACACGAACTGACACCATTCGCTCACACAAGCCCGCGATACATCGAGTTGAGAAAAAAAAAACACTAGCATTTTAAATACTGCGACTTAATCAAAGCGGCGCGACCGACCCGCCGCGCACAAAACAATAAGCTCAAACGATACATAATAAAGCTAACAAAATATACGATAAAAATGATTTACAACCTCATAACCTAACAAAGATTCAAGTTCATATACAATTTGGCTGCACATTTGGGACAGGGTAAAGGTTAGCGGGCGTTAGGAGGATACATATACACACGGAGCGAGTAAATGGGCAGAGGCGATACGAGACTTATCGCGGAGCATTCACCGACTCACACGGCCCTTGGCGGGCTTAGCGCGTCTGCCGCAATAACGACAGCGCTATGGGTGTGGCAGTCTTACGTGAGCCCCTCACCCTATGTCCAACCACTAACGCTCTCACGCAGTTCACATCCTGACTGATACTCTGTATCCGTAATACAAAGATTTTAAATGGAGAACAATCTATTTGATTGTATTTTGTGAGTGTCTAAGAATATTTGATAGTAATTCCGTCCCACTTACGATCTTGTCATTTCCGAAAGAGCTGTTGATACTATTATTCAGAGCGAGTGGAACGGAATATCACGCGAACTGTGCTTAGAGCGTTCATAAGCCCGTGGTAGTAAATCAATTGAATTAAGACCTATTGTATCATGACTGCAAAAAGCTAGGTTACACTGCAGTACTTTTAAATGGTCTAACTAACTCTTTTTAGGGACAACCAGGCCTTGGTATCAAAGTGTGCATTTGTGTGAGTACTGCGGAAATTGCGATATTCTGGACAGCACTAGCAACAAATTTAACCAACAAATTGATAGCACTAAAAATGATGTTATCCTTGTTATTTCGATTAGAAAGGGACAGCAAGATTTTTAGTGCTGATTAGGTTTTAATGATATCTGAATAGACACATCTAATTAACGCCCTAATACTCAGACGCAACACAAATTTAAGCACGTCCCAAGAGACGAATTTTTGAGATTTTCATTGATAAGTGTAAAAAATCGCGACTAGAGGCGTGCTTACATCTAAGTTGCCTTTGAGTATTAAGGGGTTGGTTAATTTAGTAACTTTTCAGAGGCGATACACTGATAAGTTGGTTTACTACCAAAAGCTTACATAATTTGTGACATAGGCTGTGATTCACATGCGACTAGTGCAGTATGAATGCGGTGCGAGCGGGTCTCATCTCCCCCCTGCGTGTGGGGGCCTATTCCTTGAGCTCTTTGAGCTTCTCTTCCCTGGGCCGCGCGCCGCCGAATATCGAGGAGGCCTGGCTGGTTGAGGCCAGCGAGTTGACAGGGTCCTTCACCGTCCGCGGCGCCAGGTTGAGTTTAGGACGGCCGGTTGTGTCTGGAAAAGAGATTATGTTTAAAGTATCAAGTTGTAGCTGGTTTTCAATAGGAAATCAGGGACAGCGTCGATTGTTTCCTGTAGAGTCAATTCTCGCTTTAAGCTGCCGCTGTGGGCGGATTTTGTGTTGCCCTTATTTTCGTGTTCCAAGGCAAAATTTTGTGTTGCCCTTGTTTTCGTGTCGAAAATGATTCGAGATGAACTATGCACTTCAGATTGATTGAACTACAGCGACCTCAGTGGCGCAATGAGCCAAAATCCGCCGGCGACGCAGGAGGTTGGGGGTGCGATTCCCGCGGGTTGTAAGATCTGCAGGTATTTGTTCCAGGTCTAGGTGTTATAGTTTTATGTATATTACTAATTTTATATCCATAATTCAAGCTATGGGGTCAGATGATGATATTTTAAGATTGTAGAGGCAAAGAGTACAACTAACCAGGACGCGAAGGCGGCATATCATCGAAGTTGCGTCGGGGCGGTCCCCCGGGCCCTGCACCGCCGGGACCTCCGCCGCCGGGCCGGCCGCCGCCGCCGCCGCCGCCTCCGCCGCCGCCACCCGAGCGGCCCATACGGCCCCACTCGCCGGCTCCACGCGGCTCCTCAGAGGCCCCGCGAGAGCCCCGTGACCCGTCTCGCTCACCCCAACGCTCGCCGCCTGCGCCTCGCTCGCGGTCGCGTTCTGGAAACATATCCTGTATATGCAATACAAATATCAGAAATCAGGACATTCACTGCTGGACGAAGCCCCACCAAAAGTATATCTACTTCAGCCTAATTCGATAAGAAATGTTTTTAAACAAACCACTCATACTTAGTATCCAAAATTAAGTTTGTTTCCGTGTATTTTTATATACACAACTAGCGGTCCGCCCCGGCTTCGCACGGGTATATTCTATCGCCTATGTTCATTAGGGATAATGTAAGATTCTAATGATGAAAGATTTTTTCAAATCGGTCCAGTAGTTTCAAAGCCTATTTCAATTCAAACAAACAAATCTTTCCTCTTTATAACATTAGTGTAGGTAGATTAACAATTTTATTATAGAGATCTTTCCTTCAGTAAATATCATATACAATTTAACCCCCAACATAACCCGAAACTAGACGCCACATGTTTTTGTTGTTGTTTTGTTTAGAATAGAAATAGAAAAACTTAACTTGTCACTCGTACAGGTAGGAAAATACATTCATAAAGATACACAGAAATAAAAAACTTTCTCCAGTCACAAAAATTGGCCTTGTTTGGTGAAAAGTGACTTGGTTTGTCGTAGGTACTCTACCAATGACAAAATAAATAAACAGATAAAGAATGTCAATTTTGGCTAGCCTGAAACGTTTGGAGAAATCGTGGCAGCTGCGAAGATTTTTATGAAACGAATACAAAAAAGGTATCACCGAGTGGAGTGAGCCACAACACAACCTGTTTTGGCATGCTTACCAAGCTAAGAGAGTGAATTAGTTAAGAAAAAATTGTTTTTTCGGCGATTTACAACAAAAAAGGACCCAATACAATACAATTACTCATTAAAGCAAACCAAATAAAATAGATACACAGGGCAGGGAAAGACTAATACAGATTACGATGTATGTACAATGGCGAAGCGACCCGCAATTTTTCTATATGTTTGCGTGAGTTTTCGGAATCACCCCTACGGATTCAGCTTCGAAATGCCCGGTATCCACGGCGGACCGCCACTCCCCCCACCCCTTACGCTGCTAGTGAGCTACAATGATCAGTTCTGAGCGCGCTGCTCTCGATCACAATTTGGTCAGGTTCACCTTGTCGAATGTGTAGTTAGTCTGTCCACGTCGCCTTCCGATACGAAGTCCCCACATAAGAAAGGACAGTTTTGTGTTTCCCTAAAATACCTTACCAGCCACAGGCTACATACCTATTTTAATAATATTTACCTCAAGCTGAAAACGTCTAATATTAAGAAAGAATCTGAAAATGTTAATAATAACAGGACAAAGTTTTTGTTAAAACATAAACCAACACGATTAAAATTTTAATGCTCACCAAAGTCTGTGCAAAGATACAACAGCCTGGAAACTGCTGTATTTTTTAAGATAATATTATACAGAATGGTAGTAAACACAGATCGGAAAATAAGTGTGTTTTTATCTGGTGCTGTTATGTTATTTAAGTATAGTACCCATGCCAACAATATTATTGATGACCCACATACAATCAGTTATAATGATTTTGCAAAGCTGTGAATGAAATGTTAGTATTTTTATGTGATATACAAATTATTACAAACCTCGCAGTAATAAACCATAATGATTTAAATGGCAAGTTTTGTAATGTACAAATATCCTGAAAAAAGTGTAAGTTTTGTAATGTAATGTTAATAGTTCATAAAATTGGTACAGGATATTTGTAAGAACTCAGATCGGCTTTGCACGTATTTTCGAAAAAACAACTCAGATTTTTTTTATCTTTGACAATGTCTATCCGAGTTCACATATTATAGAAAACACCAATGGTGGAAGCACAAGCCATTACTGCAAAATTGTTAAAATAAATTGAGTAAAATGACAAAAAATTCGTTGGAATCTTACATCTTGCAATGAGCTTGTTTCTTCCTCCATTAGTAAACTCTGTAGACTTATTCACATATACCACAAAAAGCCGAAGTCATCTATTTCCTTTGTCTTACTCTGACACGTTTCATCAGCTTTTACATGCTGCCCCATAAGCTTTAGATTGTATACAGTTAATGTGAGATGGCGAAATTGAAGTTGCTACAGCGGGTAGAACGTTCTACGACTTAAAGGGCAGACTTGAATGTGCAAAGCAAGACCTTTAGGACCTTTCATGTTGAGTGCCACCATCGCACATGGCATTCTTGCCGCTGCGCAGCGATGCTCTTTCTGGGTCGTATTGCAGAAGCTAGGCAGTGAACGCGTTAAAAGCCACTTTTAAATTAAAACCCCGTCAAATTTATAATTAATTTTACAACCAAAAAAAACTGTTTCGGCAAATTTAGCTTTACGTTTGTCAAGGCTGTATCTCTTGAACCGTAATAGGTAGATAGTTGAAATTTTGACAGGGTGTGTTGACTTTTGCAAACAAGAAAAAGTTAATAAATTTAATAATTAACAGAGCCAACAACCATTACGTTGAGTATTGATCACCGAAGTTAATCAACGTCGGGCGCAGTCAGTACTTGGATCGTGTCATGTTGAGATGGTACGGAACCCTCCGTGTGCGAGTCGACTTGCACTTAGCCGGTTTTTCTCTGTTATTTTTGCCGATTTCACCATCTAGTTCTGACTGCACATCTAGGATTGCATTAGCCAATCCATACTGTTGCGACTGGAACCGCGGATAGATCCGTGCGGTTTGGACAGAGCGGATCAAACTGTCGTGCTAATTACGATTAAAAATGGGTCCACTGTTTGGAACGCCGGTAAATCTTACATATTTTGGCAAACGATCCGACCTGAGCAAGATTAAACGAAGGTAGGGGTCAAGGAGGTTTTACCGCAGAGATCTGCTACGTATCTTCGATGGCAAGGGTCGACGACGTACGGCTGTAGTGGTAGATGCGAGTAAGTAGTAATGAATGTTAGCACAGCGATGTTACCCTGTGTGAACCCTCCACCGGGCTGGCGAGGCGCGCGCCGCTCCTCGAAGTGGTCGTACATACCGCGGCCGCCGCCGCCGTCGCGTCTGAAACCGCCGCCACCACCGCCGCCACGCCCGCCGTCGCGGCCACCGTCCCGTCCGCCGCCGCCGTCGCGTCTGAAGCCGCCGCCGCCTCCCCTGTAATTCAAATTTTATTATAGCATACTAACTACATACATAATACTAATATTATAATGCGAAAGTGTAGTTGTTTTTACCTCTTCACGTTCACGTGAAGAGGTAAAAACAACTACTACACTACACTACACACACTCTCTGCAAAATAATGGATTATTTTGCAGAGGTGGCCAAAATGACCCTAAACAGGGATCAAATGCGTTGGTTGACAGACTGTGTTTTTGTGCTTTTTTTGTCAAAGTGATCCAAGGTGGAGTATAGCACTGTTAGAAATGAAAGAATAAAATTGTAGTATAAAAAAAATGGTCGCGACAATTTTTTTGTGATTGTTTTCAAATGATAATTCATTCGAGATAATTAAATAGAAAATAATACGATATATTTTATAGTTTTCATTTGACACTAGCATGGTGACAACCCTGGCCTACATACGCTGTCGCGTTACTTGTCGACATCTACCGTAATATCAAAGGCGTCGGCCTACTGTATGTTATATTTATACTGTGCTATTACTAAGACTCCGCTGTCCGTCTGTCTGTCGTCCGTCTGTCTGTCACCAAGCAGCAGACAGTGGAAATTTTCACAGATGATGTATTTCTGTTGAGGCTATAACAACAAATACTAAAAAACAGATTAAAATAAATATTTAAGGGGGCTCCCATACAACCAACTTGATAATTTTGCTGGATATTGCTTGAAGTATTCACAGAATATTTCGTTATATATTCCATTTAAAAATAAATAATTAAATTAAAATAAAACAAATATTTAAGGACATTCCATACAACAAACGTGATGTTTTTGCTCGACATTGATAACGACAACAGTTAGACGCTTCAGAATACGGAGTTATATTATTCACTTTAAAAATAAATAATTATATTAAAAAAAACCATACAACAGACATGATTTTTTGCCGTTTTTATAAATAATCGTATGGAACCCTTTGTGCGCGAGTCTGACTCGCACTTGGCCGGTATTATTTCTGACATATATTACAATATAGGATGGATGTGCAGCAGTTATTATATAGAGGTCAGTGCAAATATAACAAAAAAACCGGCCAAGTACGAGTCGGACTCGCGCACGAAGGGTTCCGTACCATTATCTATAAAAACGTAAAAAACATCACGTTTGTTGTATGGGAGCCCCCTTAAATATTTATTTTATTCTGTCTTTAGTATTTGTTGTTATAGCGGCAACAGAAATACATCATCTGTGAAATTTTCAACTGTCTAACTATCACGGTTCATGAGATACAGCCTCGTGACAGACGGACAGCGAAGTCTTAGTAATAGGGGCCCGTTTTTACCATATGGGTACGAAACCCTAATAAAAGAAAGCCATCTACGATCATTACCTATTCCTAGACCTTATTGTTTGTGACCTTTCTTTCAACAATTTCCCGCCGTTTTTATTATATTCATGTAAATCTTTAAAGTTTGACTTTTTTTAGGAAATGAGTGAAATGACACGGTCGTTGTCGCGCCTTGAAGTTCTCAAGACAAGACACATCAGATGAGACACAATTAATAAATTCATGAGTTAGATAAGCAATGCCATCCCTATATAATAGATATTTATTGCATTGGTTAGGTGATCTTCATCATCATCAGTTATTTAGTCATGGAGGCCTAAGCCCAGCAGTGGGTCTGATAGGCTAAGGCCTACATAGCTTTGTTGTTGATGGCTTTTAAAAACAATTTACCTACAACCAATTGAAGTTAGATAAAATAGAAGATAGGGAGGAAGGTGGTAAATTAAAACAATTGAGCTAACTGCAGACTGTTGCAAACAATCTACAAGTAGCTCAACTGATCCATATCAATACCAGTCGGAAGCGTGCCCAAGACGCTAGCTGAATTGCCCCGCTGTATAGCAATACTGATGCGCTGCGCCAGATACTCACCAGCGAAGGTGGTAGGTAGAGTACTCTTAAGAGGTAAGTTGACCATAATTTGTTGATTATTTATTACATCTAATCATATATCATCAGTCACTGAGGAACAAAACCGGTACAGGTATAACTCAATGCAGCTACTACATATGTTTCTGAGCTGGAATTTATTATTTTGCATTACAAATTGGACTACTTCAATCATCTACATTGATATTAATGAACCCATCTTACAATAGGCAATTTAAGCTCTACTTCATAATACAGTGTGTCCTATTCCTCAAGGTGTTAGAATTTGTATTTAAAAAACTATCCACATTAAGGACAATGTGGAGGACAATGCTCAAGCTGTTAGCTCTTGAGCATAAGAAATAAGTGACATTAGCTAGAAACTTTGTTTTATTATCAAAGTAAGCCCCAAAACAGTAAAATGGTTACCTGTCATTGCGTTTTTCTTCTGCTACATCAATTTTAATAAATTGTCCATCCACATTTATAGCTCCATTCAGTTCTATTGCCTTCACCAAGTCCTCGAGGTATTCAAACTCAACGTAACAGAATCCTTTGAATTTGTCAGTTTCTCTGTCCATAACCAATCGCACATTCTTAATAGACAGATCCTGTGAATAACAAATAGGACATTATCACATGATGTTTTATTTCTATAGTTTAACAAATTAATGGAAGTTCACCTGTTGTACCTATGTTTTTATCACAGCTACTAATCCAATAAGAACACTAGCCTTGAATAATCTGCACAACTATGTATCATTTATGATCCCTAGATACAGGTAGTACCTTACTTACCCTATTTTATATTAAAAATTGATCATGATAAGGTTCTTGTTCGTACACTGATTACTTTGTTGAGACAGTTTACATCAAATCCTATTATATATTTTAGTGTAGATGAACGACGTGCATTATTGAAAGTGAAACTTCAAGGACAGCAGGAGTGATTGAAATGTTACCAATACGCACAGGGAAAATTCTATTGATGTCGCCTTGAATGATACCACCAGGCAAATTTCCGACATATGCCTTGTAGGGAGGCTCCGAGGGTAGCGGGCGCCCGCCGGCCGTCCTCCGGCCGCCACCGCCGCCGAAGTCCCTGGAACAAACATCCCAAACTTAACCATTTTCTAACCTACAAAATTATCAAAGTTTCATTCCGAGAGGATATTATAAGCCTCTCACTGCACTTCTGTGGCAATTATCTGTCGACATATTAATTAGAATTTATAATTTTAGCTAAAAATCCCGTTTTCATTCAGTGTTATCGCCGTGACAAAACATGGAAAATCCGTCATTATAAACACTTTTATTTCACTACACTGTAATAATTTAGATGTAAAAACACTTTGCGCTGACTTTTAGTTATATTTTGATATGATTTTAGAAGTATTTTAGCGTAATTACCTGGAATTCACATCATCGTATCCACTGCGACCTGCCATGTTTAAAAACATGGATCACTGAAAGCGCGCACATCAATTTCTGGAAGTGGCATGGCATAGGTTTCTGGTGAGTCGTGATGGTGTAAAGTGGACGTGAAATTTTTGTCTATTATTTTTGTTATGATAGGAACGCCAACAGCGTATACATAAAGCATTCATAAAGATAGGTAGACATAAATATAGCAGGTTTACTGCTAATATAGTGCTTACTCTGGGTATCTCTAAGAAATAAACTAGGTACATAAATATAAATATATTTCATATCATTTAGAATAGGTTCTATTATACACGCTAATAACAGGCGTACACAACATTGTTCGTAAAATATTATTAAAAACCAAATTAACTATCTTTTAACCTAATTATACCTATATGACCTACAATAATAAATTGAATAATGAGATCAAATCAGTACCTAGGTATAGTAAAAATAGAAAATATGTTATTAAACTTAAGAATCATTATTGAAAAATAACATTCAACAGTTCTTGTCCGTGACATTTTGCAAAAAAGACATTTGCATGCTTAGGCCCCCTTAATATAAATTGCTTGCTCAGTCATGGATCTATACATAAGTGACGTTTATCCCGTATATAAGTGTTAGGTACTCAAGCATAGATAGATGACGGAGCAAGCTTTTTTAATACGGGTCTTAGCTGTATATTATTGTATTATTTATTTATTATTTACCGTGTCACACGCTGTGCATTGTACGCTGTGCATTGCACTGGCACACTTAAGCTGCGTGGGTTTATCGAGACTGAACCTCTTTGTTGGTTCTCTAAGAAATAAGGAGAATCAGCTAAATCATAAGCAGCAATAACCCCCCTCCCTCCATTTTCAAGAATGAGAATGAGTGTGAGTGACGTCTAGGGCCATTATTAATGAGTTTATTGTGCAAGTGCAAACCCTTTATTTTTCCATCACAAAACGTGAAATTAAACCTCAAAACCGATGGACTTTCGTATCTCCATGATGATTCAAAGAAAATACCGAGCACCATCGGCGGCGGCACCGCGGCGCGGCACCCGGCGTCTCCGCGTTGTCGTCTGTCAATATCGTCGTTAGCATTCAACACTGCCATCTGCGACCCATCCAGTTTTTTTAGATCTTCGAACCCGGCGCAATGAATGAAGTTGTGCGCGCTATCATAACGCCCCAGCCACACCACTCAGCTCGCGCTGCTATTTGTCGTACGTCCGTACGTCCCGTCATGATGCTTTTCTTCTTCTTTTAACTTGGCTCTGCACCTCCACCTCATGCGATACTCATTCGTCCTCGTCGCACGACGACCACGGCACGCACTGAGATGTCAGGTTTGGCAATGTGTCAAACGAAGCTTCACGCCCTGTACGCTTAAGCGTACAGGGCGTGAAGCTTCGTAAACATATGTAGTAGCTGCATTGAGTTATACTTGTACCGGTTTTGTTCCTCAGTGACTGATGATCAGTGATCGGAAATTCGGGCGCTTATTTACCTATAGTTGGTGTAAGACACAACATGGAGCAGTTAAAACCATCTTTCTCGGGAATACTTTCCCGTAAATTCCGGGATTTCAGAACATTCTAAAATAATGATTTTTTCACCGGAACCTCATTTAAAGACGAAATATAAGACACTTTTATTCTGACGCGAAAATCGATTTTTGTAAAAAAACGCGTTCAAAAAAGGTGTCTTATAATTCGTCTATAAATAAGATTTCAGTGAAAATACATTCTAGAAAATTCCAAAATTCCCATTTGGAATAAAACAAGTTTGGTTTTCATCTCACAAAACAGACAATTATATACCTATATTTTTTTTATAATATTTGTTTCTTTTATTCTTACGCAATTATCAAACAAATTATAAATGCGTATGAATAAGTGTTTTAAATTTCGTGTAGAAAAAGGATTTTGGCATAAAATCATAAATATAATTAAAAATGTTTTTTTTTTCAGAAATATTGACTTTAGTGAAAAACACGTCAGAATAAAAGTGTCTTATATTTCGTCTATAAATAAGATTCCGGTGAAAAATCATTATTTTAGAATATTCTGAAATCCCAGGAATTTACGGGAAAGTATTCCCGAGAAAGATGGTTTTAACTGCTCCATGTTGTGTCTTACACCAACTTTAGGTAAATAAGCGCCCGAATTTCCGATCACTGCTGATGATATATGATTAGATGTAATAAATAATCAACAAATTATGGTCAACTTACCTCTTAAGAGTACTCTACCTACCACCTTCGCTGGTGAGTATCTGGCGCAGCGCATCAGTATTGCTATACAGCGGGGCAATTCAGCTAGCGTCTTGGGCACGCTTCCGACTGGTGGAAGCTTAGATCTTGCTGATACAAGCGCGCTTGTATCAGCAAGATCTAAGCTTCTTGCTCTTAGTTCTTGCTTCACGCCCTGCCCTACAATCAAGGTATTAAAAGATGATTTAGTGATGCCACAGTATACATATGGAGTGATGCCATTCCCTTCGTCCGAGTTCGTATCACGCGCCCCGCCGCCGCGCCGGCGCCGTCGTCGCCGCCGCGCGCCGCGCCCCGCTGCCGCGCTGCCAGCCACCCCACCCCGACCGCAGCCGCCCACAACTCGGAAAAAAAACTATGCTCAAAATAGCAATAACCATTGTAACACAATCTAAATGTCAACGTCAAAAATCGAGAACGAAAGAAAAATTGAACTCTGGAACATTTTTTCACCAAAATGTGGCGGATTCCATGTGGTGTTTTGTTTTTGTGATGAGAAATAAATCAAAATGAAAGATCCAAGCGTTACTAGTGACCCTCCAACAGATCGCAAGCCGAATGCTTCTGTGTTAGACGCTTTTGATTTACTGAAAGCGACCCAAGACGATGCAAAACTTATCGGTGGGGCAAAAATTATCGCCCAGCTACAGAGCAACGAGGTTAGTTTTATACCGTTCTAATACCAAACTAAGCTCAAGTTGTTTCCATTATGTTTGAATAGAGTGTAGCTTTTCTAATGGTTGTTCTTTCTTTTATCAGATGGAGAAAGATATAAAGTATGTCCTCAAAAGGTTAGTACGCAGTTTGGGCGCTAATGTACCTGAGATGAGAACAGGGTATTTCGCGACCCTTGTGGCCCTGCTGAAGAAGTTTGAAAGTATATCTGTGTCGGATTTACTAGACCTGTCCAAAAAAGAACTACATGCTAATGGGTCCTCCAAAAGTGTGAGTGTATTGACTGAATTTGTTCTCTCAATGTAACGGTATTACTATAAATTCGATTAAAATATTTGTTCTGCATTAATTTATTATTTCAGGAAGTGGGTGATGTAGCTCTTGGTCAAATATTGCTCTGCAGTGCCATATTCCGATCTGGGGCCATTTTCAAAAGCAGCAATGAAGAACAGAAAGCAGTTGTGGATTTGTTAGTCACTGCTAGTAAAAAGAAATCCTACTTGAACACTGCAGCTTATCCCATACTATTGGACTTTGCCAACAGTGTAAGTTAGCATGTTCACGCGACCACATCGTTTCAACAGACTGCTTAAATTGACACAATTTGAGTTAGATGTCTATGGACATTCTGGAGTATTTCCTCATGAGGTTATCGGTATTACATTGAATCATGAGTTATCGGAATTTGTTACTCCCATTCTGTGGAATACTACTCGTAGGAACATGTTGTGGTTGATTTGTCAGTTTAATTGAAGTATCAGAGAACTATCTGACAGGTAACTTAGCCAGGGTCATAGTTTCTGTCCAAACCATATTATCAAGCTTGTCTTATTAGTTCCTTAGCTATTATTTACCAGATTTACTTACTTTGTAATTACTATGTTTTAGCTGAATGAAGAACAGTTCTTAAACACTTTATGGCCATCAATTAAACCTGAATTGAAAAAGGAGATCAAAGAACACACACTTGACACCCTTTACTTCCTGATAGTGGTTTCTGAAAAGTTCCCTAAGCAAGTCAAACTGAAGAAACTTATTGGAGTGGGTGAAGTCCTTCATGAGGATAACATACATGCTTTGTGTGAGAAGATACTGGTAAGATCCCTGGAAATCAAAATAATTATTAATAACTTACCTTGCATACAAGGCATATCGGTATAGCATGTAATTGGTGAGTCATTGTGGAGGAGAGGTTAAAAGAGTTTACACCTACCTGCTGCTTTGCATGTGATTGTATGGATCAAAAGGACCTTAATGTTATTCCAGGGTAATATTGGATATTGTAACAAACAATAACTATTGTCACTCTTTTTTCAGACTGGTATTGACTTCAACTCAGTTGGTCATCCAATTTACAAAGAAATTGGCACAAGAATAGCAACCTCACCACACTTACAATTATTCTGGACATCTGGTATTGATAGCCACCTCTCTAAGCACAATAGGAACCGGGAATTAGTAGCTATCACTCTACTCAGCAACATCTTAAATAATTTAGCTGATAACACTGAAATCATACCTGAACTGATAAGCAAGAACTTCTTCAAACTATTCATGGACTGGTTCAAAGGACTCCAAACTGCCAGCAAGATCCGTAATAAGCGAGATGATGAAGATGATAATAAAATCATGGTCAAAAAGCAAAAAGAACTTCTTAACACATTGGCTAAAGCTCTAAAAGGTGACAAAGTTTCAAATGATACTAGAGTAGCAGTGCTAACAAAGTTACTAATTGACCCTGGAGAGATTAACTTCACTGATATCACAGGCACCACAATAGTGAGGTCCACTATTGCTGACTTAGAAAAGAGTGGTGTAAAGAAACTAGCTAAGCTTTTCAAAGGAATACTTCTCAATACATCTGAGAAAAATGTTAAGGATACTACAAGAAAGTGGTACAACAATGAGAGAGTTAAGGCAGCTGATCAATTATCATATTTAGTGAGCCATGAGGCTGTGAAGGATGATACAGAGTTCAAGTTAACTTATATGAAGCTACTCATGTGTTTTAGCTTCTTTAAGATCAGTGGGGAAGAGAATATTGCTGTGTCTAGTGAACTGTCAGGTATGTAAGATGTTAATCACACAATTTTTGTAGACTACTGAAAAACTTATGTAATAAACCAAACCCTCAGGTAAAACAAACACATCCTTTATGTTTCTACTTAGAAACTTATGATGTTTCAATTGTGATTGTTTTACTGTGTATTGACTTGGTTATTTGTCCTTTCAGGATCTATAAAGCAATGTTTCTACCGTTGCTTCACCTCAAAATTCTCCAATGTGGACAACTTGGTAACAGTTCTTTCATCACTAAGCAGCTTCATTGTCAGCATCTTACAAAAGGAGGAAGTCAAAATAAAGCTGGAAAAGCAATTCCCTAAGGAAAACATGGATTGTTGGAACACGCTTATGGAAATCTGTGGAACTATTGAAAAGGCTGAGTCAACAGCGAAAATCGACAAAGTTTTTCTGATACTACTGTACCAACTTGGTTTGTTTCTTTTCTCCGAACCAGCTCATGTCAAAATAGCTACTAGTTCAATAACAGAACTCAAAAGCTGCTATGAACACTACAGAAAGGGAAAGAAGAAGAAATCCAAAGCTACAGGAGATCTCTCTGAAGAACCAGAATGGATTGAAGTATTAGTAGAAGTTTTACTGTCTATTTTATCCGCCGAATCGAGCGTCTTGCGATCTGTGGTGCAGTGTGTATTTAGGCTACTATGGGAGTACCTGACGCCGTCTTCCATTGGTCAGATCGTGTCAGTGTTAGACCCTGAGAGTGAAGACAACCCTCTTCACGAGAGTGATTCGGAAGCGGAAGGCGAATCCGATGCAGAGGATGATGCAGAAAGCGAAGAAGACAGCGAAAGCGAGACGGCTGATAAGGGAAAAAAACTAAATGGCGATGTTAAGAGCGATGAAGGAGATAGCGACAGTAATGCCTCTGACGACGATGATGACGATGACGTCGATATGAAGACGCCGGATCAACTCCGACTGGCTGTGCAAAAAGCTTTAGGCGCCGCCGTAGGATCCGACGCAGAAAGCGTAGACTTAGACCAGATCGACGAAGACGAGGGAAAGAAATTGGACGATGCCTTAGCAGAAGCATTCAAGCAGTTCCACCAAGGGAAAGGACAGAAGAACAAAAAAGAAAGAAAGGACAAAAAGGCGTTATCTGACTTCAGAATCAGAGTTCTTGATCTTATTGACATCTACCTTGAAAAGGACCCGTCTATGGATATCTGCTTAGGAATGATCGCGCCGCTCACAAGATGTCTGGAATTCTGCATTCAAGACAACCAGTTTGCAGAGTTGGAGAACAGAGTGAGGAAGACGATTAAGTTACTGACGAAAATAAGAAAGTTTACAACTACCGACGATGTGACCGTCGAAGTATTGGCTGAATATCTAAAGGCGACGATCGAAAAAGGCGGAAGGTCACATTTTTTGTACCAAGCCTTAGGCGATGTTATAACGTTCTTCTCAATTTTCATTATCCATTGCTCACTAAAAATTCAAATCAAAGCTCCTAAATCTCTCAATAAGAGTAAGGAATCTAAGGCCGCATCTCCCATAGTCGAAATCTTGAAGGAAGCATTACAAAACTGGTTCCAGAATAGAAGCTGTCTCCTTCCCATAATATTCTTTCACAATGTCTTACAAACTGAATGGAAAAGCAATATTGAACTTGTGCACATAGTAATAGAGAATGTTTTCAATAAAGATGTGAGGCAGTACAGACGCAATGAGGGTTTGGAGTTAATATCAGGGTTCTACCGCGCGCTTAAAAGAAACAAGCCTTCCGAAAAAGAGATTGCTAAGCTTTCCAAAATGGAGACAAAATTCGAGACTGCATTAAAGCAGACTCTAATAGCAGGAACGGAGTTCCAAGTGAAAAATAACTTCTTTGTTGTTCTAAAGAAAATGATTAACACAATGAAACAGTTTCATGAAAGTTGCCATATCCAATCTAGTGTAGATTTCAAAGCTCTTTTAGATTTTGTTGGAACAAATAAGAGTAAAGTGATATCAAACAAACCTCAAACAACAGAAGCTCAAAAAGCTAAGCCTAAAATGCCTAAAAAAAAGAAAAAGAAAAGAAAACATGAAAAAGTAAATGGGCATGAGGAATCCCAGGCAAAACGAGCAAGAAAAGATTCAAGTCAATCTGTGGAATCGTAATAGGATTGTGATTTTGAATTAATTTTTAAGTTATAATAAAATTAATTTTCCGGACTTATAAACTCTGCTTGTTTACTTTTTAGTTACTACCTACTTTGTACTACCTTTTTACTCTACGTCCTCAGTTTATATTTATAATATTATTGGTCTACGTCTGAAACGATTAAGGTCTCAGATGAAAGGTAGACGTTATTAACTACATTTCTGGTGACAGCTATCAAAATTGATTATGCCATATTTCGGAAACTACTCGTGCTAGAGTTTCGTTTTAGGGCACACATGAAAGCTATAGGGAATATCGAATATCTACATTTTAGTAGTATTATAGTTATCATAGCTCAAATTAAAGATTATTACAAAATCTACATTTTTGATGACAGACAGTTTGTGGAATCCAGTTATAGTGTACTCGTCGTAGTCCGGTTACTCGGTGCGTCGTCGCGGACACTGTTAGTGTTGTGTGTCGTCCGAGTGTGCAGTTGGACAATAGGGAATTGTCGAAAACCCAGTGAGGGTAGTTTCAAGTATTGATGACCTAATGTTACATTATGAGATACTTATCTATTACAGTTAAATGATGTGGTTTATAGTAAAAACATTGTTACCCGTGGTCCCCACACTAGGCTAGGCCTGTTTCGCGGGAGACCGAGTGTACAGGTGGGCTTACATTATTACATTGGTAGGTACACAAGAAATGATAACAAACCACGACCTAAAAAACTAAAACTCCCTTGCTTGTCAAGTTTCTATAATGTATATTGCATCACGCACGACAAACGCGGCGATATTATTGTAGGTAGTATGGGTGGCTTGTTTACAAACATTCTACATCGAGTTTGGCGGTGTTTAAGTGAAAAGGCAAGCGACAGATTACGTGCTAGTTACTACCAGTAATAGCCGACACAAACGGCATTGATTGATAGATAAATGAACGTTCCACCCCTGCTATAGGGCCTAAAATACCTTTTTGGCATTTTTGGCACTGCATTTGAATGACATATTTCATTGACATTGAGCTACCAAACATGGTCCCTAGATGTCGCATAACATTTCCGCTTAGTATTGCCATTTTTTTATAATTCCACCAAATCAGAAGTATTTAGTGATTCCAAGTAGATGGGAAGGGCGCACCAAAGTTTAATGTGGTGCGACTTATTGATTTTATTTATTGACAGAGTCCACGAAGTATTGCAAAATTTCATTGAAAAAGAAATTAGTTATTTCTGAATCACAATTATTTCACGTTAAATGGTTGACGACTTCAAAAACTTGAATAATATTCTTCGAAGCAAAAAGAAAAGGAAGTCGTTTTAAAACCAGAACCAGAACTTCCATTGCGTAATCGGTGAAACTTCAAAAAGCGCCACCCCCTCTGGTGTTTCAGCTTAGGTAAAGTACACACAAAACACGTAGACTTTTCTGATAGCGGCGAGCGGTGCGAAATTGTAGAAAATGAAGTATTTCAGATAAGTTGTTTAAAAACTTTCTTTTTAAGCTTTTGTTACTTACCTTATAGCGCGTTTAGATTTATGTGCCGCTATGGTACTCACCAAATTTATCAAATTCAAAGAGAAAATGAGCAAAATAAAATTTATCTCTATTCGATATTGTGTTGACCTTTTTTCCGATCAGCAGCATTCAAAACATGAAGCTGGTTCTTATAGCGGCGAGCGGAGAGAGTCCCAAATTTTTGAGACATTAATGTGCCAAGCGACAGCGAGTTGCTCACATTTTTGAAACTCAACGACCAAATATGTCCGTCACATAACATAACAAAGGCAAGACAGAATTACAATTTGCTGATAAAAAATAAACAATAATATAAAAATCTCACACAATTATTATAATTATAACTCAAAAAAAATTGCGGCATGATTTCGACAGTTTTTGAATGTCGTTACAACAGTTAGAGCGGCATCATTTATTAAAATAAGTGACAATTTTTTTACGACAATTACGAAAAATAACGAAACATTAGAGTGGGATACAACACTACTAGTGTTGTGTCCTGTTTGCCTTTACTACACTAACTTTTATATAAATATCAATATAATTATATAACTATTACACGTCATCAAAATTTGCACTGCGCACGTTATATACGTGCAGTGCAAATTTTCATGACGTGAAAATAATCATAAGGTGTGTAAATGACTTTTAAAGCGTTTTGGTATGTTAGTAACACGTGGTCATAGAGGTAACCCGTAGGGGTGGGACTAATACTCCACCGTTGATTATGATAATGTTAGAGGTAACCCATGGATGGAACTGATACTCCAACTCCAACGCTGATTTATCGCAACTGTTTATAGATAGATTTAAGTCAAAAATGAAGGTTCAATACGGAATAATAAACATCACGTAATGGCGTCATAGATCGCACTCTTATATTGACCAACGTTAACGGATCTTAAGAGTTAATTAATCAAATTTAGTATAGGTTTATCGTTTTGGTAATCTAACTTCCTAACTATAATCTATCTATACTAATATTCTATAGAGGAAGGATTTGTATTTATGTATCTAACGACTAAACTTAAAAACTACTGGATTTCAAAAATTATTTCACCATTAGAAAGCTTACTTTTCAGGGAGTGACATAAGTTATGTTTTATCCCGGAATTCCCACGGGAACGGGAACTACGCGGGTGAAACCGCGAGGTGCTGCTAGTAATATTATAAATGTGAAAGTGTGTTTGTTTGTTTGTCCTTCCTTCACGCCCTAACTAAGCAACCAATCGACTGATTTTTGGCATAGAGTTAGTTTGGAGGAGGGAGGGTAACATAGGCTACTTTTTGTCCTGGTAAAACATAACACGTGTGAAGCTCCGGGGAACAGCTAATGTGGTAATAAAAATAAACAATCTCTCAAAATTTATATGGTCTACCTTTTACGGTTCTTATGATACAGCCCGCTGAAAGATGGATAGTCGGACAGTGGAGACTTAAATAGGCTCCCTTTTTCACCTTTCTAGTACTGAAACCAAAATAGCCAAAAAAAATATCGAAAATTTTATTCCTTACTAAAACCACCACCACGAGTTTCATTTCTATGCTAAAACGAACATATTCCGCTACAAGCGGTTCTTGCTTCCCGTGCCATACTTGATTGTTCCACCGCACTGTAATTTGTGGTAGCAGAATACGGATCAAAGATTAGATTTTAATAAGAGTAGTAGATTTTCTGATTTTGCTATGGTCACACTTACCATGAACCGGAAGTAAGCAGCAACTCATATGTTTCAGTTCACACAACCTGCACAAACTTAGCCAGCCAGCCATCTTTTGTGTGAAAAATCGTTCGTTTCGTGTCATCGGAGTAAATTTCGGAATCACAATTAAATGTCAGAACCACAGTCTTCGCTTTTGTTAAGAAAGCAGTTAGCTGGTAAGTTCGCAAAGTGGATAAAAATCGTTTGTGCCAGTCACTGATTTCAAGCGTCAGACATCGTCTTCGAGCAATCATTGACCTCAGCGGGTCGAATTTTTAGTATCTTTGTGATGACCAAGGCCCGGATAAAGTGTAGATCTTGCTCCCAAAGGCGTGGTGTTTTTATCATTGAGTAAACATGAACGACACAACGAAATAAAATCAATACATTTCGCCGCAGTGACAGGCATTCCAGGTGTCTTGGAAAAGATAAACTATTCAGAAATTATAATTGCGTTGCAGGCTCAATTTTCAAGAGCTTCAAACGTATTAATCGGTCAAGCATTGTGAAGTGTCATAGTCATCAACATTGTAAGGTAACAGTGAGACTTGGTTTTTCAGAACTGAACAAGAATCCAGTAGAAGGCTTTTCTGCTGGGTTGATCGACGATAATGATATATACCGATGGGAAGTCCTCATTATCGGCCCCCCGGACACGTTATAGTGAGTATTTCATAACAATTACCCATACCATAGCAATAGAAACTTGAGTAGACTTCCACTATGTATTTTTAAACATAACCTCACATTCATGGTATTTTAAAAACCTGAAACACAAATGCTGGCAAATTGGTGTAACTTGCCTATAATTAATGTCCAAAGTCAGTCATTACATGACCCCTATTACCTCGCTGCTTAAAATAATTCTGATTACTGTATGTTTACTCTCTTCAATCTATTTTTATGAACTCAGCAGTGTTATCAATAAAAATATAGTTTGCCCTCTGCTCACTCTACACTGCCTCTTTGCCATGTAAGCAATTGGATGTCTAATTATGATAAAAATAAGAGTTTTTATGACTTTTTCCTGTTTTCAGTGAGGGTGGATTCTTCAAAGCACATTTACATTTCCCAAAGGAATACCCTCTAAGACCACCCCGGATGAAATTTGTCACTGAAATATGGCATCCAAATAGTGAGTAACGTTTCATTTTACTTATAACAATACTAAAGTAAGGACATTAATCTACCCTTATGTAGGTATGCTGAGCTTGTGTTATGGGTACCAGATGACTGATTCACATAAATATTACTGTTACACTCAAGCAGGGCCTAAACAATAGAAAGGAATATAACATACAACATAAATAATATGAAAAAAAAATTAAGTTTAAGTTTTTCTTTGTTTGTGTATTGTGTTGTGTTCATTTTGATTATTGTTTTCTGTAGAATAATGTGACTATTAGATTACTTTGTACCAATTTTATATAACCTATGGACCTAAGAAGTCTGAAAATACAGATTTTAATTTGTCTATATTCTAACAAATCCACCAATGTAGTGAAGATTTAAGTTTTTTCCTATTAATTCTATATTTACATATATAATATGGTTGGTTGGATGTTCCTGGATAACTAATAACAAGTGTTTCATTTAAACCAAGCTCTCTCTACATTGTTCATTTGTTGCTTCTATTCTAATTCTAAGTGGAGAACTGAGATCTACACTGACATCTTGCATGGGAGTCTATTGTGCATTGTCCCTCTGCCTAAGCAGCCCAGCTCCTTGAAGTACCGGAGCCATTGTTTTGTCAATCTTTTATATGGTCAGCTGTTACAACATCCACGGGTTAAGTAAGAGAAGTTGGTTCTTTCGCTGAGACCACCACAACTTTTATCAATAAACATCTTTCTGAGCACTTTGTTCTTATTTCAGTTGAGAAAAATGGTGATGTTTGCATATCAATACTCCACGAGCCCGGTGATGACAAGTGGGGCTATGAGAAGGCTTCAGAACGGTGGTTGCCCGTGCACACCGTGGAAACTATACTGATCAGTGTCATCTCCATGTTGGCTGATCCAAATGACGAGAGCCCTGCTAATGTTGACGCTGCGGTAAGCTTACAAACTTCTACAGTATAGTCCAGCCAAACTCAAGCTGTAAAATCACTTGTTGATTTTTGACAGAACTTGCACTGCTTGCCAATTCATGCTATTTTCGACAATGCTCATGATGACACTTATTTTTCAAACAGAATTTTTGGTTATTTGTGTGATGAGTTGTTTACAAACATTGTACCTTGAGAAGGGCCAGAATATAGTTATATGTTGACTAGCC
This sequence comes from Eupithecia exiguata, assembly GCA_947086465.1. Taxonomy (NCBI): domain Eukaryota; kingdom Metazoa; phylum Arthropoda; class Insecta; order Lepidoptera; family Geometridae; genus Eupithecia; species Eupithecia exiguata. The sequence goes on from OX352247.1 coordinate 4,553,998, forward strand.
TGTATTGATGGATAAAATGTTGCTTTCTGTCAACAACTGGTGGTGGAGGTCCATCGTTATTTTAAAGAACACTATTATTCTTCATGCTTTTGGGTTTTCTTTTCTCACAGACTACATTTCTGTGGTTTTTCAAGTTTTGCAAGCTTTTAGATATTAATTTATTGAGATGCTTCATTTTCAATGGAACATAGTTAACACTTTATACGGTAGCTTTTTATAAACTAGACTTTGGGAATAAAGCTCCAAATATGCCTGTGATACCCATCCTTTCTTGCGTTTTCATTTCATCAATCATTAGTAGATATAATCTTGTTAACATTGCTCATTAGTTATAGCTACAGCCTCAATGTAGTTGGCTAACAAGATTAACCAAAACACACATTCATAGTACACAGTAATAAGCGGCTAGCTATTACACATACAGGTTGTCTTTTTTTATAGTTAATAGACATAATGTTTGACCACAATCTCACCTGATGGAAAGTGAAGATATGGCCAACGATGTCTAGAAGATACCTATTCACTACTAGTATATACATATATTTATATAGCCTAAAATGATTCAAACTACAACCCCATTTGCACAATATTTAGTGAACAACTTCCCTCATCAGGATCCCTCATCTCATCACCAAATATCAACGACTTTTGCTCCATGTTGACGTAAACACATTGTATTTTGTATACCATTTAGTAATTACTTTCTGTTTATATCTCTAGTAATAAAAGAAAGTTACAATCAAATAATAGAAACAAAACTAGAATTATTATTTACAATTGAAACAATTGAGCAACCTGCAGGCTGTTGCAAACAAGACGCTGGCTGCATTGCGCATTGCGCCGCTGTATGGCAATGCTGATGCACTGCGCCAGATACTTACCAGCTCTCGGAACACGCGCGTTAATACAATGTTTATTCTATGTAGTAATAATAACGAATATTTAAAGGCCTATTCAGTCCTACGCGGTATCCCTCGAGCGGCAGCGAAAATTTTGTTCGTTTTTGCGCGTCATCTCGTCTGTGATTTTCTATGTACCGCATACGGTTCTCTTCGGCTTTCTCTGCCGCTTTTGGTAGCACATACCGCCAAGATCTCAATAGGCCTAAATAAACGATGAAAGGGAATCTGTCTTTTATGGCCATAAAAAAATACTAGATTCCATTTTGCAGGAGTCGACTCTAAAGTGTGTAATATTCAAGCCTTAAAGATTCAGACGTTTTACTAAAATAATTAAATGATGTAACAGCTCTTAGGTTCAAAAGACTTATACTATACAGGTGGCTCTCATAAATCGAGGACATGACTGCTTTCGCGAATTTTCTGTAACGGTCATGGTTACAGATTTGGCCGTTCACTCCCATCTCAAAAAGCCACCCTGTGTTCAATTCATTCCTTATACCTACACCTGTTGCGTATTATTAATTCAGTCTGCATTTTTTTCCATAGTTTACTTACAGGCTAAGCGTTTGACCACAATGTCACCTGATGCAATTATGTAAATATTATAGTTCCCTGCGATGTTTGTGACAACATCGGTACTACGCACACGTCTCGCGTCACGAGCCGATAAGGCCTTTTAGCCCTTTAAGGTAAAGACTTGAGGGTAAAAGACTGTGACTCAAATCTTAATGCCGGGTACAGACCAAGCGAGCGAGAGCGCGCGAATGCAAACGATTGGGGTTTGACAATCGGTACGTTCGTTCCATATTGCTTTGATGTAGCGACAGCCGCCGGAGCACGGCTGAAGACGAACGAAGGCCCTTGTTTGGACTCGCTTGCTTTCGCAATGACGTCCACACTGGTACTTTTGCGTTCGTTCGTAAGCCTTCGCTCGCTCTCGCTCGCTTGGTCTGTACCCGGCATAAGACTCAAGACTTGAGGGTTGAAAGACTTGAGGAGACGCGCCTTACGATACGACTAGGCTCTTGACAACTCTATTAGTGAGGCGGTACAAATGAGGAGTTTTAGAGGCCATACACAACTGATTCTCTTTCATCACTAACCTAAATGTAGGTAGATGCTGTTTAAAGTCGATTCGTTGTCTCATGTAATTTATCATTGTTCATGTAGTGCATCACTAATATTTCCATTTCACATTGCGTTCACAGAAAGAATGGAGAGAGCGATACTCGGATTTCAAAAAGAAAGTTGCCAGATGTGTTAGGAAAAGTCAAGAGGATTGCTTTTAGGAGTGGCGGGGGATTGAGATGACGATACACAGAGAAGGGCCAGCCGACACCACACCTAGTACCAAACACACCGCATTGAAACACCTCGCCCGCGGCGGGCTCTGTCACACGTCATAGCCTCGCGCACGTCACTGCATTCGTGTACGCGTCACTAGGCGGTGAACATGTATAACCCAACACAGACATACTGACACGACAAAACTCTCGGCGCGGCGCCCCCACCCGCCCCCGAGCGACGGTATCCGTATAGCGTCGGTCCCCATCGCGTGCTCATTGTGCTTCTTTTTACAGAAACAGTGGAGAGAATCATATTCGGAATTTAAAAGCAAAGTACAGAAGTGTGTGAGAAAGAGCCAAGAGGAGTGTTCCTAATGTTTGAGTGCCCTTTTTTGTTTAGTGAGTGTTCGGTGGTTGGACGATCGCGAGCCCACGGCTCGAAGCGGCCCCTCGGCCCAGAGACACTATTGAAATTGATTTAAATAAATACTATTGTAATTAAAATGGTAACGCTGCCGTATTTTATAAAATAGAATTCAGTCTTTTTTCATCTTTTTTAAGACATGTTAGCTAGCTATTGTTATAATAATGAAATGTGTATGGTAATTTTTATAGAAAAACAAATCTGCATTTTGTTGTTTTACTTTCTTGTACAATTACCTAATTGTTTGATCTCTGTATAGTGAAAAACCAAATTTGGAGTAGGTTGAACAATAGGAGTAATTTATTTTGTCATGTAGGTATTCTGGAAAATGTTCAATTAAAATAAAAAAATCTTAAAAGAAACAGTCTATAAATTGTAAGTTACCGAACAATGGAAGGGTTTATTTACAGAATTAGTGGAATCAATGCTTGATGTGCCCACGTTAATTCTAGTGCTAATTATAGTAGTAAATTTATAAACTATTTAATTAAAGTTTTTAATGAATAAAACATTTTTTTGTAACTTTTATTGTATGGATTCTTCCTATATGCCTTCAAGGACAAGAAAATACCTGAATGCATTATTTACTGATCTTTAGTTTATGTCCACCCCTATAAGGGCAAATCTACACTAATAAAATAAAAGTACTTTGCATTAATATCAATATCCTATCTAAAAGTAAAATGTTATGATGCTTAAGCTATGTTACCATAAAATTGAAGAATATTATAATAATGTTAGATTTGTGTAGAATGTATTTCAAAACCTGTTTTGCAATTTATTCCATCAAACATTGATTTTTGTGACATGTGTATAATAATTTTAACTATGTATATTTTTTGCTATAAAATCATAATGCAGTGAAAACGACTTGTATTTTATTTTATTGCAGGCCAGTTTCACCTATCTTTTTAACTGATGCAGATAATCGGAGGACCATAACAGCTAACCTTTTTACAAGTAGGCTGGCATTACACTTATAAAGACAGATAAAGAAATTAATAAATCCCAAAAATTTACGATCCCGACGGGATTCGAACCCGCACCTTCCCCTTCAGCGCAGGGGTGCTCTTTTTCCAACTAAGCTACGTGATCTTATCTAGTCGGCCCGAAAATCTTTGGGAGTTCTTTCGGCACTTACGCCGTCAGCGCCACCTACAGAGGAAACAATGAAGTTATCCAATTCTGCTCAAAGACCAAATTTACATTTAGTTCTTTGACGAGAGGTTTTGCCGTTGCTTGATTCTAAGGTTTTTATTGAAAGTAAATTTTAAGAATTGGATAACTTCATTGTTTCCTCTGTAGGTGGCGCTGACGGCGTAAGTGCCGAAAGAAACTCCCAAAGATTTTCGGGCCGACTAGATAAGATCACGTAGCTTAGTTGGAAAAAGAGCACCCCTGCGCTGAAGGGGAAGGTGCGGGTTCGAATCCCGTCGGGATCGTAAATTTTTGGGATTTATTAATTTCTTAGAAATTACCCAGAGTATAATAAATAAAAACCTTAGAAGACAGATAAACTTAAATAAATAGTTTATTTATGTAGTAGTAACAATTTACAATGAATCAGTATTATATTAGTATCAGTCTATTCACTATCTGAATTTTCAGCTAACACCACACCATGGATACTTCTTGGATCATAAGTGCTTTCAAAACATCTTTTGAACACAGATTTGATCATTGTTCTTGATGTGGGTGATCCTGGTATGTTATCGTTATCACAGTCCATATCTTCAATAAGATTTTTTTTATTTACTGTTCTATCCAACTTATTACTATTCCTAGCATTGGTAACATTTATATCTTCTGGTATATCAATAAAGTTGAATAAGTGTGAGTCTTCATCCAAACATTTTGATATCTCTACATCTGGTTCAACCAAGTGTGGTTTCTTTTTTGCTGATTCCATTTTACTTCTGCTTGTGTCTTTTCTTTTATTTCTTTCAACTGTTGTGTTTTGTGTGGATGAGGTTGCCTGCGTCGCATTGTCTGCTTTTGAAGTAGCCAAGACAAAGTGTGCTTCAAATGTAGCTCCATTGTGTACTATGAATACAGCTGGTTTGCCAGTGGTCTCAAAATGTAGTTGTAATGGTAAGTTCAATGCTTCAGCAAATGCTAGTAGTGCTCGAAACTCCTTTAGGGTAAAAGTGATAGTTGTGTCAGCGCCTATGATATAGCTATCAAATTCTAGTGGTTTGAGGTTTATCTGTGTCCTTATTACCTTGGACAGGTCTAAATTGGTGTCTATATAGTTTCTCAGCAACATTGATTGTGATGTGACCTCTACTGTGACTTGGTCATCTGAGCTTTGGAAGTTACTGAGCGCTTCTGAGAGTATCCTTTGGGGTGATGTTATTCTGAAAAGAGAAACTAGTCAAAAGCTGCAACTTAGGTATGTCACTATTTTAGGTTTAAATAAGTGTTGATTGTACCTGTTAGGAACTAAATCCTTAGTGTAAACTGCTTGCATTGCTTTACAGTCTAGAATTGATACAAAATGTGTCTTTACAATGCCATGTTTGCACTTCAATTGGAATATTAGTTTACAACTTTCCGGGTCAAGTTTTATTTCTAAATTCTCTACTTGTTTGTCCATGTGTGCAGGGGATTTAAATGTATTCAGAGCGGACTTCATGGAGATTTTACACTTCAGTCCTTCATTGTCTTCAGTGGAGTAGTAGTTGTAATTGAAGTAAGAAAAGAAGTTTTTATTGAACTTCACCATCGCGTATGCCGACTCGGCAGCGTTCAAGGTGCGAAGTAGTATACTGTCTGGCAAAGATTCTAAGTATAATTCATCGCCAAACCTAGCGAGAGCGTGCACTGTTCTTCCTAGAACTAAAGAAAAATTTTATTAGTGGTAAACATGATCACTAATTGACAACTTAGATGAACTTATTACTAAAACCATCAACTTCACATACCTTTTACGTTAGGACCTGGGACATGGCATTTCATGATTAAGGTCTTTATTGCTAAATTGTTATTTTTTCTACGTAAAACAGGTAAATCTCCAAAAAATTACCCGCGCCTGTCGGTAGACAGACAGCTGTTTGTTTGTTGATTTTTGATTGACTTGTTCAAAAACTTTGACCACAACACTGAGCGAAAACGTCAGAACCAAAATGTCTTGTATTTCCTTTGGGAATAAATATTGGAGACGGGAAAATCTACGAGAAGTAGGTTATATAAATTAAAAAAACCCCTCAGAAGTAAAAGCGCTGAGTGCTGAATTTGACTCAAAATCAAGTGAAAGTAAGTATAGCTTCATGAAGAAGTAGTATATAGGAAGAAAAAGTTATTGAACTCACCACGACAAAAAAAAAAAAATCAGCAACTGTCAATGACTGACAGTTTCGGACAGGAACATACATTCTTTCATTCTACTTTCAATCGCAATGGCTTCGGCCTTTTTTACCTATTTATAATCTATGGTAATGGTAGATTAAAATAAAATAAATATTTTAGTAAGCGAAAAGCTTTCGAGCGTACTTAACGCATGTGTTCTATGAACACATATTTTTTATTACACTTTTCTGAACATCGAGAAAATAGTGTCTTCGCTCGTTTTGGCTCTTACGGGCTCGCAAAATTCCAGGCTCTATCACTACATTGCGTAAATATTGGTGTAGAGCAAGATTACCAATCTGCGTTAAATTAGCGAATTAAATTAGAAAGTGTGATTTTGGTCTATTCTATACCGATCCTATGCATTTCTTGTAGTCTACGACTTCGCATTTGGACAGTTTTTCAAATGGATCCTAAAGGTAAGTTGCATATCGTGTAAATAATTTCTGCCCATTTGTACATGTTGCATTTAGCTTGCTCTAAACTGGTAGAACCCCGATCTGGGGATCATGGCATTGCTTTCGATGAGAGAGACATTAGGGCGCTCGATATGCGAGGCTTGAGCTATGTACATCGTCCAGCCAACTAGTACCTACTTGGTGAGGACTAGAACTTATCCACATACTGATGCGACGTGAAACTGGTAGAGTAGGTAGTACCTAGATCTTCAAGGTTCTCAAAGTGGGCTTACGATCACGAAACCTCTTTTCTGCTGCATGGCTTTTTACCCGATAAACAAAAGAGGAGGTTCTATGTTCATCTGTAAGTTTTTTTTATGAAGGTGTGTTCATCGATTTTGACCTATATTTGGAAAATTCCTTCGCTTTTGAATGGAGAATGATGCCGAGGTGATCCGATAAGTTATGTACGAGAAGGATAACTATTTGTCCCGAAAAACTTAAAAAACAGCGTAAATAGGTACAAGGAATGCATTAAAACAAACAAATATTTTAGGTTTTTAGTTTTCTCAGAACAATAGAATTAATGTCATCTGGTGTAAACGAAAATGGGTCTCGTGCGACCCATTTTCGTTGTAATTGTAAAGTAATAAGTAATTGTATAAGTAATTGTATTTCCGGAATCCTAGACTCATCTAGGGTTCCGGAAAAATCATAATTATTACCTACCTACCTACATATTGTATACCTATGTGTCGGACACGTTACCTATAAGTTAAGTTTCAAGGGCTATAAGTTGCAAATGTTGCAATGATAACTACAGTAGGATTTTCGGTAAATTTTAACTTCCTAAGCTTGGCACAGTTGCTACTGAACTTATGTAGAGTCGGCGCCGCCGCCGCCGCCGCCCGCCCCGCTGGGTAATTTGGCCTGCTGCTGCAGGCCGATAGTTAAGGATCACGTTAGATGAAAATAAATCGAATGCTTAATGCTAATTAGCTAAATAATGGATTTAAAACAACCTTGGCACATCTACATAGGAAATAAATAATGCTGGACATTCTCACGGCGTAATAAGTACCTAATTAAATAATTACCTAGCTGGGTATAACTATAAGTAGGTAGGTAAGTACCTGGGTGCTTAGTTACTTACCTACTTACATACATATAGGCTGCCTATGTAAGAAATCGCTTCCCCTTTAATATCTACGAAATAAAACAAAAAATATCATAATCTGTCTTTAATCACATGCTCAAACGGCTGTTGTAGTTAGTTCTCATAAAAAATTTCTTAAAACTGTGCTCTTCCTTCAAAAACTCGAAGTTTTCGATGGTAGCGTTAGAGACATGCCAGGCTACCATAAGCTTGCAGGAGCCATCAGCTTCTGTGCAGTAGTCCAGAGGAAGGCTGGATTGGCTGCGGTGAGGGTAGAAAGTATACTCGGAGATCACACGCATGCTACATTGGATCAGGTTCTCTTGGAGGCTTCTTATTAGTCCTGCAAATATAAATGAAACATTAATTTCGATCAGAATTATCAGAACACAGCCAATCTCCATCTGGGAGAGCGTGCTCCAACTTCACTTACGCAGTAGGTATCGGTTTCGGCGGGATAATAATTTTAATAATACCCGATAATTATTTTATATATAACCGCTAATTTTTGGGAACTTATTTAATTTCTTAGAGATACCCAGAGTGCTGGTTAGCACTATGTATAACAAAAAACCTTCATAGTATTCCGGTAAAGTTTTGTGTAAATTATAGAAATAAAGTAAACGAATAGAAATTTCTGCCGTAAAAGTGCATGGGTTATAATTAGGGGGTTCTGTCGTCGAAGGTCATAATTTTGGGTTTTGCTCCAACTTGAAAAATAACAACTTGATAGGCTTCGTCGACATAATTGTTCGTCGTTTCCTCACATAAGACTACATACCGAAGCGACAGAAATCAATAACTTCACTTTATTTCCGCGTCGGCGTTTGTGTTTAATTTCAAGAATTAGATTTTTTCGAAGTGTACATAATTTATTAATTTGAAGGAATTGTTAGTCATGTTATCTTGCTTTATGTATGGTTTTATTAACACCGTGTCGTAGATAAACCTCCGCGGTACATTAGCAGTCATTCTTACTTCTGTGATCAACTTTCGTCTTACCTAAGCCCGTACTATTTGCTCAGTCATCGCATCGATCTATGCTTGAGTAAAGCTTTTGTATGGCATAAACCTTACTCAAGCATAGATCGATGACTGAGCAAGCATTCATAATTACGGACCTCACCCATATCTTTAGACAATTCCTCAGTATGTTTTGGAAGGATGCTCGAGGTTCGAGGCGAGGTGGATCCTCCACTCAAAAATCGACTCCTCAGTCGCCTACCCGCAACTTAAAATTTCTCAACTCCACGTAACTTAAAATTTTATAATCAGTTGCTTAAAATTTTAGAACTTGCAATATTGGCGTCAAGAGTAGCTTCAAGATATTGTCGATTTCAAGCAAATGGAATGTGCAAAACCGAATCTTTGCTGAGGCGATATCTTCTACGAAATTCGCCATCGTCGTAAACGTCTTGGGTTTTCTTTTCAGCATCTAAAATACCTTCGCGATGGACAATTGTAGGTTTTATCATCGTTGGGTACGTAAATTCAATTATTAACATACTTAAGCCCGTATTATGAAACCTTGCTCAGTCATAGATGTATGCTCGAGTGACATTAATGTCATAGAAAAGCGTTGATCAAGCATAGATCGATGACTGAGCAAGCTTTTATAATACGAGCCTTACCCCCGAATACTTAAACGCGACTCAGATAATTATAAGCACGTCTCAGGTGACAAGTTTTTGACAGATTTTCATTGAAAACTGTCAAAAAACGACGACTTGAGACGTGCTTAAATCTGAGATGCGTTTGAGTACTCGGGCGTAAGTCTCCAATTATCTATCGGTCGTATCTATCAGTTTCGTGAATGTCTTACCATTAACACAGGTGTCGTTGATAAGCCTCCGGGGTACACTCCTGTACTGCTCCACTGTCTCGTTGAAGGAGCTCTTGAGACAGAGGTAGTCATCTTCAGAGTACACCATCCGGCGCTGAGTTGGGATCGTCTCGTACTTTATTACGGAGTTGAACACGCATGGGTCTACCGCTGTCGGCACCTAGCAAGGGAATAGAGAGAATAAAACGTCATGATTCTTATCTAAAACGTCACCGTTTATGTATAGTACCTAGGTACCTACCATTTATGTAGAGTAATCTAGAGAGATAAACCTTGACTCGTAGAACAAAGTTCGTATCTAATGTAGCTCGATATGATACAGGATAACTTAAAAAACGAAATTTTGATATAAGATTTAAATTTTTTGCGTGAAGTTGGGTGAGGGAACGTATAATAACTTAGATATATGGTTAGGTTAGTATAATATTCAGAACGAGTAAGTATTTTAACTGAAGTCATTCAAACACAATGTAGAAGAGAAGGTAGGTACCTACATTGAAAGACTAGAAATAAACATAAACTCGCTGTGCCCACAACTAAGCTACACAAATGTAATATATTTTTTATAGGACAATGTATACGCTTCTCCAAAAAAAACTTGCAAAAAAAATTCATTAAATAAATTAAAACTTATTGTCAAAGCCTTCCTATGCAAAAAGGCTAAAATATCCTGATCTAATGAAGCATTGTTAAATAATCCCACTGTTTAAATCGGGTAGTAGATCTGACCCCACTAACTTTAGACCGATATCAGTACTGCCAATATTCAGCAAAGTTTTTGAAAAACTAATTTTACACCAATTGCTTAGACATTTCAATGGCAATGGCCTGCTACATTGTAAGCAATTCGGGTTTACTCGCAGTAGGTCGATCGACTACTTACCTCTACCGGTGTAGAGTTAGTATCGCACATTTTTGATGCTTGGGAGAAGTCGCAAAAAACAACTAAAGCTTCTTTAGGTGTTTTTTGCGACTTGTCAAAAGCATTTGATTGCGTACACCACAAAACATTAATCAGGAAACTACATCACTATGAAATAATGGAGACCTCTTTGGATCTTCTTACATCTTACTTGAGTGGTAGAATACAAAGAGTTGACATTAATGGGAAACGGTTTTCGGGGTCTGTAGTTACATTGGGTGTACCGCAGGGTTCTATCCTCTGTACTTTCCTATTTTTAGTTTGAATTAACGACCTGCCTCGTCCTGTTAAGAATAATCACAAGATTGTACCTATTATTTGCTGTTGATACCTACTTCATTAATTTTTAAAATGAAACGACAAAATGCAAACTTCGACGATGCGATAATGCAATCTTAAAAGTAGTCCATTGGTTTAGTGTCAATAATCTTTTGCTTAACGGAACAGGTATTTTATGGAAATGGTGAGTGCGCCTGTAGGTACAATTTATGTCTTTTTGAGAACAAACCATAATCCCAACGCTGGGTTGCGTATCGCAGTCCTGTGGTGGATCTAATTTGCTGGGTCGCTGTCGTCCCCCGATGGGTATCCTTTAGTCACCTCTTACTTACGACACCCGCGGGAAGGGTTGGGTTGGCATAAATGTTAGGCCAGCTCCACGGCATGTAGAACATTATCAGCACACAATTGCAATTTTGCTGGCAACGTGTTACATAATTGGTGAATCGGTAGGTAAGGTACTTATTGTTCGTGCTCGTGTCGAATAAATGGATATTGTTTTTTTTTTAATTCAACCATGCTAGCGAAATTAGTAGTGTCCAATGGATGTTTGAATTCGTTGTGCAAACCACTTTGATAGCGCCTAATGTAGCTAGTATTTTTCATTAAAATATTTTGACATGTAGTCGTACCTATACAGGGTGCTACGGAAACTGTGTACTATGCCGAAAGTGGTCCTGGAGTTTTTTTAAAGATTTTTTTGACCCAGTTGTTATTCCTATTCGTTTTCTTTTACACGCACTCTTGCATTTTGTAACACTATAAAATATTTCACAAATATTTTTAGCTCGATTTCATTCAGCAAAACCTTTACAAAAAATATGTACTTAAACCCTGTTAAATTTCAAAACAATAATAATAATGTCAGAACGACGTTGAAAAAACGAACATGAAAAAAAAAATAGAATAGAAGTTATTCCACTCGGGGTCCAGAATCACCCTTTTTCGGCTTAGTACACATCTTTCGTGATATTCTGTATAATGTGTACTTTTGAAATCTATACAACAGATGAAATAATGTTACTTCGCTTTTAAGGTGAGTTACATTAAAATCTCAACGGGACCGTTACGGCCGTATACTACCCTAAATCAACTCCGTCGGACCTCCATATCTTCCAAACTACTAAATATTTACATTTTAAATTTATATAATGGTAAAGTTCAGGACTTACTCTACTACTCTATCGATTATGTATCGAAAATACGATTCCTTAAAATTTTCTCGATAGGAAACAAATCGCAAAGTTACCTCTAAATTTTTACTAAACCTTAATTTCTCAGTAGATAGAAGTTAAGATCTTGAGAATAAGCATGGTAATTTAAATAAGAAAATTATGTGTTCTAATGTCCTAATTAAAAGATAATAAGGAAAAACTTGATTTTTCGGCTTGCGTTGCTATGCTCTGTCCCGCTCCTACGAACGCGAAATCCTATGTCTATCCTTTGCACAAAATGGCGTCGTATGGTACCCCTTAATATTCACTCGCCAGTGATTGACTTTTTATTCCGTGATCATGCCATGAAATAACGAATGCAACTGTGGCGAACGAAATATAGCAAAAATAAAAACAACAATCAAATCATGGTAGGTACCTACGTAAATACCTATCCAATTGTTTTTTGGTATAATACTTTGTTTGGGTCGACTGACAGTAACAAAAAATACATAATTTATGTTAGCAGCAGACAGACGCCAAATTATATACCTGATTATATATTAAGTAAATTCTGATAGGTATTCCAAGGCCACTCATGTTTTTACCGCGTTAACCTGTTTGTATGATTCGCACTTTGGACTAACTTCTGAAAATAGTCGTTACCTCGGTACCCGTACGACCAGAACGTATAGGTAGACTTACACTTAGGTGTTAGCATTTACGACTGTCTCACATTACCGCGCGGAATCGTATTTGCGGAGCCGCAACTCGCGGTCCGCAGCGCATCCGCGGCAGTCATCTGCATCGGCATCTGTTCCGCATCTCGTACCACGGACAACGTCGTCAATTCGAAACTCTTGTAGCACCGCGCACCTACGGTACCACGCGGTAGTGTGACAGCGCTCTTACTTACTGTGATTTTATTTAAATCGCGTTTTATAGGTACTTGTAGAGACAAGGACTGACTGGATGACTTGGTAGAGACATTTGGGCTGAGGCCAAACGAACGTGTCATTTTTTGAGTTGGGTCTCGTAAAATTACCTCCTCTATACAAAAGTGGACCTAGTTTCGAACTACCACACGATTAATTGCCATTTAAGTACCTACGCATTTCACGTTATTCACAAAACAACTAAAAAATATGCTCGTTTATTAACTATTAGTTTATGCCCGCTAGAAATGTCTTTTCATTCCAATAGGTACTGTTCTTTGAGGTAAAAAGTAGCCTATAATATGTTTGATTCCAGGCTCAGAGTCGCACACAAAATTTCAGCAAAAAACGGAATCCGTTACGTTAGAGTAGTTTTCGCGTGAATAAGTAACAAACATCCATCCATCCAAACATTCGCTTTTATAATAATAGTGTAATGATAATAATGCATTGGTAGAAGCCACGTGAATATCGCTTAACTTAACAGGTCTCCGATTCATATCATCTTGTTCTTAATCGGGTCATGCCCTTCACACAATGCAGTACTCTATCATCAGTCTATTAATATAGGTTCCACCTTCGATTAAAGTAAAAAAGTTTTTACTTTTATCGAAGGGACTCATAAAAAGATCCGGTTTTAATTCTGTTGTTTTTAACACTCTAAAATCATTTATAACAGGATATTTAACACCACAATGCTAAAGATAACATCATTTAAAATTTGTAGTGGTAGGTAACAAATCCAGAGTCTATTTTTCATTGCAACGATGATGGGACACATATCGGATACGGCCACACCGTTCTTCATTTATCACGCCGATTGTACTGTTGGCAGCGGAGGCCGTCAGATAAATTCGCATCGAGATTAGACGCTATATAAAGGGAACCATTCAAATAAAGTTACAATTTTTGTTAGTTAAGTAGGTATTTTTACTTAGTTGTATTTGTAACAATTTCTAAGGCCCGTATCATGAAATGCTTGCTCAGTCATCAGCCTATATGCTTGAGTAACGCTTTTCTATGACTAAGCAAACTTTCATAATACGAGTCTAAGTGATAAATGTAAATACCTACTTCATTCGTCACTCAAAAATAGTTGCACTTAAAATTAGTACTCTTAAAAAGTATCATGGTTAAACAATGTAGAGAAGCCAAAAGTGAAACTGTTGACCATGAAGAATCTTCTGTTAAATATTTTCAACAAAACTTGAAGATCTGTATTTAATATATGCATGAACACCAGACAAAATTGTTTGTAGAGAGAAGTACCTACTTATTAAGTTAATTATTGACGTCGCTATAGTAGGTAGGTATATGCATTCATTGCAAATATGTATTTTGCGGTGACGATGTGGTGTAATTTTTGTCTATTTTACCCAAGACAGACGCTCGCTAACGTAAATCTGCGTAAATCGCATCTATAGTATATACTCTAGATCTAGCCTATCCAAACTCAAGTGAGTTTGTGCAATAGTTCCCACCCATAGCACAGTGGTAATGTTACTTCGCCCACTCACTAATATTATAAAGAGGAACGATTTGTTTGTTTGTTTGAATTGAATAAGCTCCGAAACTACTGGACCGATTTGAAAAATTATTTCACCATTAGAATCCTACATTAACCCTGATGAACATACGTGTAGGCTATAGAATATACCCGTGCGAAGTCGGGGCGGACCGCTAGTAGCTCATACTTAAAAAGTATCTTTCTTGATTAAAAGTATCTATCTCTTTCCTATAATGGTTAAAGTGTCGTCGAATTGGCGCAGAGTTTTAAATAAAATTAATATAATTTCAAACTCTACGCTAATACGAGAAATTTTGGATGTTTTGGCGAGTTGTTTACAAACATTTTACCCCGAGAAAGGCTTGAGTAATATGTTGATTATGCTAAGCCTAAGGATTATGGCATAAGCTTACCTCTTGACCAATGCACCGTGGCATAGAGAATAAGCCGTTGAAAGAGGTGGAGGATGGAGCAGTAGGGGACTGTATGATGCCAGTGCAAAGAGTCCATGTTCCCTCGCGGATGATGTAGGACCGTGCGGTCTGCCCCATCGTGGATACAGTCACTGTTGATATGCCCGATCTAGAAAAAATCAACCAAAAGTTAAGAAACAAGTTCCTGTAGGTATGTATAGATCCGTAATTACCTACTATTGTTAGCAAAGGAGAGCTGTGCTTTCACTTTTCCTCCGCTAGCAAGCAGTTTTTTAGTCACTATATGCGAAGATATTAATAGTTAATAGTTTAGTTATAAGTTTACATAAATAGTATGTACAGCTGTTTATTATAAAAAAAGACAAAACGAAAAATAACCCCGGTTGTCGATTGTCTGATCAGACTACTTATCTGATTCACTCGCAAGCCAATGAACCAATGCTGCTCGGTCACCGATCTTATGCTTGAGTAACGTTTATGCCATAGAAATGCGTTACTCAAGCATGAATCTTAGATACCTTCTCAAGTACTTGTTTAAAAAAAGCCTGATTCACTCGATATTCCGATTTTTTTAGTCAGACATTTTATGAACTTTTTTATATCCTTCCATATATACCAGAAAGAAAAGTTATCGTTGTCTTCATCATCATCTTCATCCGCAGCTGGATTTTACCCACTGCTGGTATAGGCCTCTCGAAGTTTGTGCCATCCACCACGGTCCGTTCGTTGTCTTAATTGTATCGAAATCATATACATATAGGTTTTCCATAATCAGTGGCTTCCACCTTGCAGGTGCTTGTGCGGCGCACGAGACAAGGCCAATCAGACACAAAAACAAAATTAAAAAGTAAAAGAGTTTTTTATTTTTTTAACTTGGATAAATTCGAACCTTTGTTCAAATTTTTGAGCACCAAAATATGTTAAAAGATGATAAGGAACCTAATTTCCCTTTATACATTCCAAAAAGCAAACTAATGAAATTGTATAAATTGTGGGTATAATGCCCAAAAATGTGAACAAAGATACGAATTCTCCAAGTTTAAAACAAATTAAATGAGTCCCAAACTCTTCAACATTCTGTTTTTCTTTTTGCGTCTGACTGGCCTTGCGAGGGGCAAGGTGCACAAGCACCTTCAAGGTTATCCATTCATTATGGGGCACCCTGTATACGAAACATTATTTTATGCCTTTGTAAGGAAAGTAGGTAAAGTGAAATAGGAGACCACCTCCATGGTCCGGTATACCGCCGGCGATATTATCGTAGAGCCAGGAAGTTCTGCCTCCCCACAATGCGGCATAACTTCTTCTGTCTTGCCGCGTGACAGCATCCATGAAGGTATATAATTAGGTACCTACCTACGTAAATAGATAGCACTAGGTACAATACTATAATGTGACTCTTAATATGGGGCCTACCTTCCATTCGCAATAGCATCCTTCAACTTTTTCTCTTTGGAAGAAAGCTCAACTATTTGTACTTTCAGTGATTCCGCTAGAGACTTTGCAATCTCCAAGGCATTTTCCACTTTACGCTTAAGGTTTAATGTGGATTGTTCGTTTTTGTGACCGCCCAAGAAGGCAGTTTCGGTACGATCGTCGCTGATAGATGGTGAGAAGATGGACCCTATCTTCTCATTTTCATAGTGGTCTTCGAGTTGCTTCAAGGTGACAGAAGATGACGCTGCCGAGGCACCCTGCGGCAACGAAACTTCTTCTCTGAAAAAATACGATATCTTGGACTGATTATTTTAGTCTACGCACGGATTCTCGTATACTTCTTGTATCATTTTGATAAAATTGTATTCCACGTGCAAGATTAGGTATATATTATTCAAGGTATAAACGTTATTTTATCCAGGCTAATCCTGGTTGGTGGTCGTCTTAAACCTCACTATGTATGATCATGGGGAGGAGGCGTTACGTTCCTAAAGTTGCAAAAAAACATCACGTGATTAGGGACGTACCGTACCTAAAGCTTTTTGTTTTGACTATTTGAGAGCACAAGATTTTACTACTATTTTATTACGTTTAAGAAGATAATATTATTTTAAATGTCACAATGAATAAATTTGAATGTAACTCACAGCTGTTCTTGGACCGGACCCATCCAATCTGATACCTGCAAGAAAGATAAGACACGAAAATATTCTTGTATCCAGCAGTGGAGGTGAACAGGCTTAGTACCCCATATCTTTAGTCAAGTCAAAAGTCAATAACTTTATTTCTTTATACTTACAAAATAAGCACTTAGACAAGTCAAATAGTCGACTCGACCTCGACTAAACATCCACTCAACGAAAGAATTTTACCGTCCACACTTGTGTAATGCAACATTCAATGAAAGCCAATTCGTAAGTTTGTTCGCCTTGCGAGCGCGAAACGAGCATTTCAAGGTGAGCGCGGCGCGATCTGCGATTAGTCGGTTTTTACGAACAAACGCAAAGGGGCTCGCACGCAGTCTGGACTGGTTGTGTTGCGCGCGAGCACGAACTGAACGCTATGGTGACAGCTACCAACGACGACGAATTGTGGAGTGATGAAGCAGCCATACAATTAATCGAAGCGTACAGAACTAGAGAAATATTATGGAATCTGCCAAAGGATTTAAAAAAAAAATCATCTCAACAGGACGCTTGGTTGGAAATAGCTAATTTTATGTCAATTTATCTACCTACCTATCTACTTTCAGAAAATGCCTGTTCTCCCTTTCCACCCACGCAAAAAATCATTATTCTGCCAGGTTACCTACTTTACCATTGATTGGTAGGCAGAGTATTCTAATCTTACCAGACAATTCATCATAGGTAGGTACAGTTGTACCACTTTTAAAAGCGCATCGGCAAAATTCGTCAGCACAGAAGAGACCAGTTCAACCCGATTGAGTACGAATGCCAACGCCGTTGAAATGACTTTAGTGCATTGCGTTAAGCTTTTAAGTCAACAAAAACAGAGGCTCATTCTAACTCGCTCCTATGATATGAACACGGGAAGAAAAAGGACCAACGTATTTTCATATAACTCGCAAATGTCGAGATCGCGTCGCCGAACGCTAACGTCATGCGCGTAGCCATCACCCAATAGCAACCACATATGTTTCGCGGGCATAGGCAGAGCGCATCGAGCACATACGATGGCAGAGCGTTATGATTGGCTAGGATTTTTTCGCGCCTACCAAAATTCAGGCTTCTGCGCAGGTACATCGGTGTAACTTATGAACGTGGTCAACCTGAACACCTGAACTTACCTAATGTAGGCAGGTATTTTAGGGCTCATCATAACAAGCACCACAAATATCCGCAGTAGGTAGGTATCTAGGTATAAAGTTATCGCTTAATCGTTGAGAGCGGTTTAAATTATCTAACCATAATCGATATGTTTACCTACACAATTTTGCATTCAAATCATAATCACATAATGTTTAATCGTACCTAATCGTAATCACACGGTCTTATGTGGTTATCATATCATCACATGTACCTACATAACTACTTAGGTAAATACATTTTGTTTTATCTTTAATCAAAAAACTAATTTTATGAATTAGGTAGGTACCTACCACAGAAATAGGTAGGTACCTACTATCTAAGGTTTACCATATCCCAACGATATTGTAGCTAGAGCTACTATAGCAACTATCTAAACTCTATCATATCAAATTGTTGCTCGTTGCATTGCATTCGAACCGAATTGAGTCGATTTCAGATTATGTTTATATTTATTTGACGGAAAACGCGCAATCAGTAGGTTAGTAGATATTCTTTTTCCATAAGTTGTAAGCCCATAATACGTCCACGTCCACTGCTGATAAAGCCTCCTTCTGACGATGCTTAGATTCTTTTAGTGGATAAAAAATATCATGGATAAACGTAGTAAATGTGTAGAAATCTTACCCAGTCCGAAGTGCAAAGTTTTACGAGGCACAAAAACATGCACAATTTCCGATTCATCTCGAATCTCTTAACTTCACTATAATGACTGCAAATTCAAAGGCACAATGAAATGAAACTTCCTGATAAGGCTCATGATGTAAAATTTCTAAACAACCATTGTTCGAAACTAAGGTTATCCAAAATGCAGGTGGCAGTTCGGACAACGTGTGTTCGGGGCATCTATTTTTATTAAGTAGCTACCCTACGTAGAATGAAGTGGTATTATAGTTAGATAGAACAGAACGTCTCTCCGTGTTACATGTCTCTTAAGACCTATGTGGGTATAGGTAGAGACGTTTGTTTTGTACCGAGACAGCATCTCACGGGATTTCTACCGAAAACACTAAAATAATTTGACTAATTTATCTTCGTTATTATTTTGCTGAAATGTAGGTGTACAAAAGGTCTTCTGATTAAAGCTTATCCTGTACATCCTGCTTCATCGTACAAAATTCCTAGTACGCGCAAACGTCCTTTATCTTTATTGTATTATTAAAAACAAATTTGTAAACCTTAAAACAAGCGGGGTATCGCAAAGGCGAGCTAGATTAATTCTTACTTAATTCGAGCTATGATTAAAGTTACAAAGAGTTCTCTTCCAGCAAACCTTATTGGGGGAGAGAGAGACAAGCTTGTAGTAGTGGGTACGTGCATACAGATAGAAAGAAGATACCTACATAGTTACATAAAATAATATAAAACTAGCGGTCCGCCCCGGCTTCGCACGGGTATATTCTATCGCATATGAGGGATTATGTAGGATTCTAATGATTAAAGAATTTAAAAAAACAAAACTTTCCTTCTTATAATATTGGTATAGATACTATAAATACAAATAACATACCTACCTACCTTATAAATATTATAACAATTCTAATAATAAATACTACGCATTTATAATAAATACATAAAATACTTACCTACATCGTCCTTAATCGTATGAGGGAATTGAAATTAAACCGTAGTTATTTTCCTCAAACTTTTTTTACCCAGAGCAAAATATCCAGTTTTCAAACTAACATTGAGCCGTTAAAGTACGATAGGTATCAATTTGGGTCGGACAACCACGATTTTAATGCTTAACTTTGGGCTCAATGAACTTTGTCCAAGGTGTGACCATGATCTTACTGTGTAGGTTGTGTTGTGCTGGGTGCCCTTTACTTATGCCATTTTTCCCGGGTTTCCACTGGAAGTTACTTATATTAAGATAAAATCACATGATAAAATTTTAATAATACCTACCATCTTTAGTAACAAACAAAATTACAATCAAATAATAGAAACATTTGATGTAACTGCAGACTGTTGCAAACAATCTATAGCTAGCTCAACATTACCCGCTGTATGGCAATGCTGATGCGCTGCGCCAGATAGGTACTCACCAGCTCTCTGAACTGGTCACGCGTCGTTGCTACGACCCATTACGACATGACGCTCAGATATTTTTTGAAAACCCGGAGAGACTCGGTGACCTACGGACCTAGGGTTTCGACTCCAAGGGGAGCAAATGCGTAGGCTCTGTCGAGGCCTGCATATTTGCGCCTCTTGAGATCATCAGCTAAATCTGCCGCTGCCAGACCTCACGGATGACCTCAGAAAAAATGTACCTGTAAGAACGATATTGTTTAACTTCCAGCGGAGCAGTACTTCTCCCGGCTGATGTCCCGGGAGGCGGAGGAGACGGCCTCGGACGAGATACCGCCGGAGCAGCTCGTGTTGGAGCTGCCTCCGTGGTACGATGAAAAACTCTTCAAAAGGTTGGTTAACCTACTTCCCTTATACATTCACTGCTGACCAAGCCTCCCTCAAATGGCAAAACCCCGCTTGTTTGATAGGATACACATACTGTAGGTACAGTTCACACAAAAACACTACTACATTACCTACGGTTCTATGGAAGTACAGCGCATCTATCGTGGAACTACGCAATTCCCATACGAAAATTAGACGAATTCACGATGACGACGTCTAGATACTTACTATCGTCAAACCGAACTCAGGGCTCATTTACTTAAGCAAATTTAACTCGAGACTGGGTCCTTTTCCCACACGGATAAATAAAACCTCTGTTAATTTCCAGAGGCCAACGTTTCTATCATGACCATAGCTTCGCGCTATCAACCTCCATGCTGTACGGACTAGTGTCAGTATTCGCGATACCGTCTATCCTGCGAATCCTGGTCAGCACACGTCGCTCCAACTCTGTGTTCACCGCCTACCGTCGGTATCTCTCCACGGTGCTGCATACAGTCTCTTGGTTCGACTATGACTTGAAGCCGGGCACCACGTAAGTAGAAGCATGAACCGTTTCATCAAACTTTCAAATCTAAACTTATAAACTAGGCACTTGGTCTGAATATGACTTGAAACCGAGCACCACTAATAATTAGATTATTATTTTATTAAAGATGGATTTGAATTATGGGACCATATCAGGACCATATCGATATCATTATCTAAAGTACTTATATACCATAAACAATAGCAAAAGAATCATCAAAATCGGTCCTCGGAAATAATGTTGGAGGAAATGTCGGCGAACGTAAAAAATACAATACTTTTTCTTCCTTTTCATGAAGTAAAAAAAAATTAAAACTTAAGTATAATATTCAATAACAAGCTTGATACCAATTTTTGACCTCTAAACTTGAAACCACGCATATTGTGTATCCCTAAACTTGTAACACTACAGCTTGCCTATAATTATTCGTAGCTTAAAACGAGGCAAACATTTATTCCAATCAGTCCTAAGTTAAATTACTAGAGGTGAGAGTAAATTAAGAAAAACTTATCTCTGCACCAGTAAAATCCGCACCTGATAAACAGCGGGGGTCTTCTATATGCTACGCAAGCAAAAGAATGTTCGATCGAAGTACACAGGTGTCGCGTAGCGTCGTAGCACACTCTACGAAGCTCTACGAGGAAATATATATTTTAATTATTATTGCAGTTTAGGCAGGAGTAGGGGTAAGAAAAAAATTTGGAAAGTAAAGCAACCTCTACAAAAGTTAAACTTTTACGTAATGACGGGAAAAAAAACAGAGTTTCAGAACAGAAAACCTACCGACAAAAATCCGGTGCGCGTAGAGGTCTTTTGTATGCTACAGATGTCTAGCGTAGCACACTCTACGAAGCTCTACGACAAAATGGCGTCCTTGTGTAGGAGATACAGGCACCTGGCACAGATTAGGTAATGTTACTGGGGAAGGGAAATGTAAGTATTAATAAAGGGAAAGAAGAAATACCCCCAATAATAATCTCTACAGTGAAAACCGACCTTTAGTTTAGCATCCTTTTTTTGAAGTCGGATAAAAGTAAGTATATTAAATTCGTTGCTCAAAATCAGAGCCCATCTGTCTGACTGCCATATCTGTACCTACTCTTCAATTAACATCAATTTAAATACATCCTGATGCCCAACATTGTAACGGTGGTGTGATGCAGTCAAGTAGGTATGTAGCTCACTCAGGAAATGTCTTGTTCCTATTCAAGCAGTGGGTGCGAGCTAAATATAGAACGAAAGTGGGTCTAACCTACATATGGCTTGGCTAGCTTTTGTGAGAGTTGCTTTGGGTTTTGCATTGGGTTCACATATTGTTTTAAACCAGGAAAAAGTTATTTTTTGGAGACAACGCCCAGCCCAAACTGCTGAAGCTAGAAAGCTGAAATTAGGAGAGTACCTTTTGCCACCTCCAATTAAAAAGGGATTTTTTGAAATTGCATCCCCATAAGGTGTAAACAAAAAAGGTATTTTTTGTGTTTTTTTAAACTCTACCCATTTGCTTGAAACTTACACAGAATACCAAAAATATAAACCAGTTGAGCTACTTGTAGATTGTTTGCAACAGTCTGCAGTTAGCTCAATTGTTTCAATTGTAAATACTAGTTTTAACTTAATTCTATTATTTGATTGTAATTTTCTTTCATTAAAACCTAATTTTTTATATAATATATATTTTTAATTTAATATAAATAAAGATTTAAAAAAAAAGTGCCATAATTCCCACGCTGGGCATGCTATTTGGGGATCGCAGTTCAGTAGTAGATCTTCTCTGCAAGATGCGCTGCTGCCCGTCCCCCAGTGTGCTCCCTCAGAATACAGAAAAGGAAGGAAAGGAACGACGGTCCTTTTCTGTATTCTGAGTGTGCTGCCTTAGTTACCTCTTACGACACCCACGGGAATAGTTAGGGTGGTGCAAATTCTAAACCGGTACCACACGGCTATAGTATAGGCAGAGATGCGAAAACAGAAATTGGTGGCCATCAAAGGGCAACTTCGCATCTCTACCTAAACTAAAAAAAAAACTGTTAAGATAAGATAATGTTTATTAATTATAAAAAAACACAAACCAAAATATTAAATAATAAATTAAGTTCGTGAATTTAAATAATATTGTCAATATGTACATTGTTTTTGTATGAGAGTTACATGAGGCATTAAAATAAAACATAAGATAGGTATCACAAACTGCCCATGTTATTTTGCTATTTTTTTTTATGACTGCAACTTATAATATTTTTTTATTGAGCAATTTATTATTAGATGTCTACAGTAGACAGTAGGCGTCCTGTGTCTTACTATAGTGCATTTTTTCCCTCCTCCTTTCTTGAAAACTGTTAAAAATGCTCGGCGAAACCGAGAAAAATATTACCAGGCTAATATTATAACGCGGCTGCTCTTGGTAACAATAAAACAAACAACGCGTAGCTCCGAAAATACCATTTAATGAAAAGGTTTTAATGAAATTGTATCTATGTTTCTTTCCAGTGCATGGCGCTCGATCCTCGAGGTCCGTTCTAGGCACATCCGCGCCTCCTTGGGCGGTAAGACCAAAGGCATCGGTATAATTTCCCAACGAGACGTGGCGTTCACCATGTTTGGGTTCATAGGCTATGCCATCCTGAAGCCCGACGCCTTTGGGGTCCGCCAGCAGAACGAGGGTGAATGGGAGGCGTATAATCATTTCTGGAGGGTGTTTGCGCATATGATTGGACTGAAGGAAGAGTAAGTTTTTGACCTATAATAAACGAGTATAATAGAGCTTGTAATAGTGGCCTGTAGGCTTACCCACACTTAGGGAAAGTTCTAATTTAGATAAAATGAAATCCTCAAATCCAATCTATTCTCAATCCATGGGGAGCGGGGAAAAAACATCAAGTGATTCTTAAGGAATAAGAATAAGAATATAATTTATTTTGTTAAAAGACTTACACATACTTACACTAAAATACACAATAAACTTAAAATAACATACCTACAAAAATGTAAGCCCAGTAACAAAATGGCTCTGCCTCAGCATGAGTTGGTTGACTAGCAAGCTAGCAACCAACGCTGGTCTTCCCTCAGAGCCACTTGTTGACGACCCCTTTTGTTTGTTTGATGCATACACGCATCGTAACAAAAATGAATGTGCAGGACAACATGTTGTTAATAGATAGATTTCATAAAATTAGGTATTTAGAATAGGGTTTAAAATCGAACATTACTTGAGTTAAACAGAATAGATAATTGTTACCCTTTTCCGACAACAAAAGGCCATAGATTACGATATAGTTGTCGCGGCCGACTCGCATGTACCTATCTACGTATGTAAGTACCTATAGATTGTTATCTCGAAGGCATCGAAAAACAAGAAAGTTCTAGAAAGGAAAGAGATAGATAGTTCTTTAGTTTTTTCTAGAAAGTTTTCAAGGCTACAACTGAGGTATAAATACCAAACTTGTACGCCGGTTGATTCATTCTGTTTTCGGATACGAACGAGTGAACAGTGACTAGTTAATAGTGAACCTATAGTAATATTAATCCAGTACTGCAGCAAGGAAATAAAGAAGCTCTTCTCACAGAACAGTCTTTCAATTCCACGCCATCTTCATCTTCAGCGGATTTCTCCAATCCAGCAATAGCAAGTGTGCACCCGCTCAATCGTGATAGGCCCTTCTAGTGGGATCGCACATTTTATGGTCCTTCGAGCCGGATATCTGAGGAAGCCTCTGAAGAAAGAAGATTGGAATTGATTTCCGTCATGCCGCCAGTCATACGCTCCACTGGAAAAGGACGCAAGCCACCGACTATTACCAGAGCCGGAACGTCAGGGGAACTTGCCACAACATGGACTGCGGTAGGAACCGCTGCCACGGATTCTATGGCGACCACCTCCGCCACGAGGTCACGAACCGTCATGTCTGCCATGGAGTCTACGGCGGCTTCTTCTGTCACCGTGTCTACTCTGACCGCGCCTACTACGAAGCCGTTGGCGACCATCTTTGCCACTACCGCCGCCACTGGAATGACCTTGGGAAGAACCATTGGACATCCTGCTGCCCCGCCGTCTGCAATCACTTCCCACTCGTCCCCACCTAGCCGCGGGACCAATATAGTGAATAAAGGAACGATGCAGACATTACTGGATCCATGCCTAAAGGAAGGCCTGCTGCCAGACCAGCACACACAGAAGAACACACGTGCTGGGTCTACTCGTTCTAGAAAAGAACAGAAGATAGCGAAAGCTAAAGAAGAACTCGCCCGTCGACAAGTCGAGCTAGCCGCAGCGCATTTGGCTGCGTTAGAAGCAGAAGACAGCGAGAATGAAGAGGATAACAGCGCTTCCGAGTTTTCAACAACGGAAACACACGCCGAAGTGGATAAATGGCAGTGCAACAAGCCTACACCACCGATGTTAGCCATCAAACAAGAAGAACATCAGCAAAAATCCGTGACACCACCGCAATTATTCGAGACGGGCACGGAGTACCGGGTACCTCACACATCTGAAGGTGTACAACACATTCCGGCGGGAGCCGCTCAACCGGACTTCAGTCAGCTAGCCGCAGCCATCACGCTCGCTGTCAAAGAAGCAGGTCAGCGGCCACGATTCATCGAGCTACCCATCTTTAACGGTTGCCACCAGGACTGGCTACCCTTCCAGGCAGCATATAGAGAAACTGAACACATGTTCTCACAGGTTGAGAACATAAACCGCCTACGGAAGAATTTGAAGGGAAAAGCCAGAGAAACCGTCGAGAGCTTGCTTATCACAAACACTCATCCATCAGACATAATCAAGACACTCGAGAACAGATTCGGAAGACCAGAGACGATTGCCATGTCAGAGATAGATGCACTTCGAGCCCTGCCGCGCTTGAACGAGTCACCGAGGGATATCTGCACATTTGCTACCAAAGTGACCAACGCCGTGTCTACTCTGAAAACCCTCAACTGCGTCTTCTACCTCTACAACCCGGAAGTCTCGAAGGCCCTCGTTGATAAGCTCACTCCGACACTGCGATATCGTTTCTACGACTTCGCCGCCATGCAGCCGAAAGAAGAGCCGGACCTCATGAAGTTCGAGAAGTTCATGAAAAGGGAAGCTGAGTTGTGCGCACCCTTTGCACCACCTGAAGCAACATCGCCAAGCCAAGCCACCACTTCACAGAAGCGTCCTCAAATAGTAAACACAGCCTCAGAGAAGCACCAAATAGAAAGAACGCCGTGTCCCGTGTGCCAAGAACCGGAACACAAGACGGAGGACTGTGAGATGTTCAAAGCAGCGGAAGTCAGCGCCAGATGGGACATCGCCAAGGACAAACGCCTATGCTTTAGGTGCCTGCGATATAGAGGGAGGATCCATCACTGCCGGCTGAAAACGTGTGGCATCAATAGCTGCAAATACACACACAACAAGATGCTACACTGTGATCGATCGGTCAAGGCAGTGGACTCCAAAAAAGAATCTATCAACTCCGCGTGGACAGCTAGCAAGCAGTCATATCTCAAGATTATCCCAGTACGAGCGTCGGGGCCAAAAGGTTCTATAGAAACTTACGCGCTACTGGATGACGGATCGACGGTCACACTAATAGATGAAGACGTTGCCTATGCAATAGGAGCCAAGGGACCAGTCGATCCATTGAAAATAGAAGCGATCAACGCACTCAAGACTACGCGATACCAGTCAAGAAGAGTCAACTTCGTGCTCAAGGGATCAAACAATCACGAAGAACAAATACAAGCCAGAACAGTGAAAAATCTCAAGGTGTCGCCACAAGAGGTTTCCACGCAGCAAGTCAACGCCTGCAAACATCTGCGAGACATTGGAAGAACGCTGAGCTACAAGATTGCGAAGCCACATATACTCATCGGTCAAGATAATTGGCACCTTCTTCTGACAACGAAGGTCCGAAAAGGAAACATGAACGAACCTGTGGCATCCCTTACGCCATTCGGTTGAGTTTTACATGGGACACAGAAACCCGCACTTGGTCGCAACAGCCATTTCGTGTCTCACATCACAGAAGCATCCGATGGCAATATAGAACCAATAGAAAAGCTCCGCAGATGCCCGAAGAAACCGCAGATACAACCAGCAGAGCAAGCCCTTTGTATCACAAGCGAGCAAAATACAGTTCACAACGAAAATAGAGGATACCAAACTGCTCTACTACGGCGGCAAGAAGACACGAGCGTTCCTGGCAATAACAACTCTCTGAAACGACTCTTCAACATAGAAAAAAAGCTGGATCGCAAAGTAAAGAGAAATAAAGATCACATGGAAGCAATGATAGAAAAGGGATATGCCGCGCATGCACCCATAGAGAAGACGCCCTATATACCAAAGTACCTCCGTCATTTCGCAAAGCCAGACAAAATGCGGGCGGTACCTGATACAGCAGCAAAAATAAGAAGAATCGCCCATAACAATCTGCTGCTAAAGGGATCAGATCTTCAATCGCTTCCAGGAGCCATAGTAACAAAGCTGAAGCTCAAGGCAGAAGATGCATGGTTGCAAGTCACGGATAAAGAGGAGACTCTTAGCGTGACCATCGATAGAAAACAGGAGCATGCCGAAGACAAACCAGAAATTTCACGACTTTATTGGAACAGACTTCGATGCAGATCAGCAGCAGTCTTAGAATTCTTCCAACCGAGTAGAACCGCCGAACAGAAGGTCATCTATAAGTGCCGAAAGAAGAATTCAATGACTTTCCCAAATTGGAAGAAAAAGAAGAAACAGACGAAGTCAGGACTCTTCGGTAACAAAGACACCATCGTGAAAAACAGCTGGCATACCGCACCTGGCCCACTCCAGTTACAACACCGGCGGGAGCCGCAAACACCAAGACCCAGTACCTAAATGCAGTCGACTTAGCTCAAGAATCCTGCGGCCATCAATGAGGAAGATGGTGATCCAGCAGGTCGAGACGTCGTCGTCCTAGCACCTAGAGAAATGCAACACGGTTGCACGGCGGGAGTAATGTGCAGGACAACATGTTGTTAATAGATAGATTTCATAAAATTAGGTATTTAGAATAGGGTTTAAAATCGAACATTACTTGAGTTAAACAGAATAGATAATAGTTACCCTTTTCCGACAACAAAAGGCCATAGATTACGATATAGTTGTCGCGGCCGACTCGCATGTACCTATCTACGTATGTAAGTACCTATAGATTGTTATCTCGAAGGCATCGAAAAACAAGAAAGTTCTAGAAAGGAAAGAGATAGATAGTTCTTTAGTTTTTTCTAGAAAGTTTTCAAGGCTACAACTGAGGTATAAATACCAAACTTGTACGCCGGTTGATTCATTCTGTTTTCGGATACGAACGAGTGAACAGTGACTAGTAAATAGTGAACCTATAGTAATATTAATCCAGTACTGCAGCAAGGAAATAAAGAAGCTCTTCTCACAGTACAGTCTTTCAATTCCACGCCATCTTCATCTTCAACGGATTTCTCCAATCCAGCAATAGCAAGTGTGCACCCGCTCAATCGTGATAGGCCCTACTAGTGGGATCGCACAATGAAGGACCAAACTTTTAGGGGGGGCTTAGCTTTGATCACAGACAGGGAAAAGAAATATTTTGAATTTTTTTTTTTTTCGCCTTAGTTTTCGAAAAATAAACAAAATCTGATCTAAAGAAACGCAATGCCTGTTTTTTATATTTTTCCCATGTTCTGTTGTCGAAGCTGAAGCTGAAGCCCTTAAAGTTTGGTCCTTATTTTCTGTTACACCCTGTATAATAAAGCAGTATGATGCCTTTCCGGTAAAAAAATACAATCTGACGTATATTTGCCCGACTGCGAAAACGGAGGTTAATGCTTTTTTCACTTTCCCTTACAGATACAGTTTAGCCCGCGAGACAATCGATGAAACGCGTCAAGCCTGCCAAATTGTTCTAGATCGCGTATTCACGCCGTGCCTTGAGAACGTGCCAGAATACTTCGAACACAGGTAATAATGTTATTGTTAAAATATCTCATTTTGTATTGGCTTCCTGTATTAAAGTATTTTGTTTTCTTGCTTACTATTATTTTATTTTATTATGGTGTCGTATGGGCTCCCCCATACGACACCATAATAAAATATATTACCAGCAGTGGACGTATATGGTGATGTGATGATGATATTTATTTGAAGGTTTTTGTAATTATAGATATACCTACCTAGTGCGTAAGCCCTCGCACTCGGGGTAACTCTACGAAATTTAATACTTAATATAAAAAAAAACGCCGAAATCTTTGGGATATAGTTTAATTTCTTAGATGATTAAGTGGTTACTGTGTAAATATAAATGCACCACCATAGACGGTCGCGGTCGACCATAGGACACTGCATTATTACTTACGTAGGATTAATTTATTATCGTATGGATGATCGTTTCGGGTTGGCGCTGGATTCAATTTTTTCAGTGGTTTTTAATTTACTCTGCGTTCAACAAATAATAAAACTTACAAAAAACTTGCCGCAAATCGTAAACCATTTTTTTTATGATTTTTTTTTATGAATAGGTACTTATGAAAAAACTGACTGGTTTATTGGTTTTTTGAGCAATGGGAAAGTGATTTGGGCTAAAAATCGATAATTTCCAAAACACAATTCAATTGAAGTTGGTATTATGATGGGTTCATAAAAAAAAGTACGATTTGCTTTTTTTTATATTTATTTTGCTTTATGAAAAACGCAGAAAAAATTAAAAGCCGATTGACCTTAAGTTATTGTGCTGTGTGTGTATGATTAAAGGTGATCATATTAATTTGACAGCGCCCGGGTAATGCTGGACGGCCTATGGTCTTTTAACCCTACGATAGACGTGGAGGGCCACCTGTGGTGGACGCGGTACCTGGGCGGCCAGCCCGGGTACATCTACACGGAGAGTGAGCGGGTTGCACTGCAGCGGAGGATTATGCAGGAGTTGGCGGGGAAATCGCTCGATACAGGTAATAAGTTTGTATGGACTCAACATGGACCTTTTCAAAAAGGAATTGGCTTCCATACAGTTTCTAACGCCTTAGTTCGAGCGTCTACAGATTCATTTTATAATTTTGTAAGCTCTTTTCCTGTCATGCGGATTTTCACCCACGTGCGTGTGGCCCACGCGCAAAGACAATAATAATAATACAATACTTATTTAAGTGAGATGGTGGCCAAAAGCTTGGCCATCAGCAATAAAAAAGAGATGTCCTTGTCCGTGTGATAACAAACTTGTGAAATTATAGGTTTCGGGTGACCCGCACGCGGACCAGTTCCTCACGGGCGGAAATCAGCATGACAGGAAAAGAGCCCTAACTAGAGTTAACATAACATTTATTTGACACAGGTAGTCCTGTGTTAAATTTTTTACTTTAATCTAAGTCCCATTGATGCAGTCACAATCATTTCAAGCCACTGAATGTACACCGCTGGACATAGGCTTTCCAAACGATACCATAAACTCTATTCACAGCGATCTTGAGCGCCGTCATCTGCCGACTCAACCAAGCAACCGGTAAAATGTCATTTAGTTGAATGAGTCTTTTAACACGGGACGTGTATCATCATTCGACTGAACAACATTTTACCGGTTTTTGTGGGAGGCCTTCGCCCCTACTGGATGAGGGCCTCCCACAAAAAACCGTTAAGAGCGACAAAAAATTATATTAACCGCTCACTTGTGTCCTTAAAAGTCAAATTGCTACCGAAACCCCGACACGAACTCACTGTAAACTACAAAGTGTGATAGGCTATGGGAAGCCTCCACACATCCACAAGCTGCCCGTTGATGTCAGACTTGCGCCTTCCATCTACTCCTTCAAATCTAAACTGAAGTCCCATTTCCTTTCTTCAGCTATCTAAATGTTTCCTTCAGTCTTCCCTCCTTACTCAGATTATGTAACTTTAGATGTGACGTTAGCTTCATTAGTGATGAGATGAGATTTTCTCATTATATCTATCTGTGGTACCTATTGTATGCTATTTGTGGATAAGTTCTAGGCTAGTTTCTAGTATAGTTGTATTATGTATGTAATATGTATCTTTTTGTTTTTTTTTGTTTGATAATTTTTCGTTCTGTTTTTTTTGAATGTGCTCTACCAACTATTTGTCTTATATCTTTTTCTCCGAACCTAGGTTGCCTGGAAGAAATCGCTTTCAGCAATAAGGCCGCCTATTGCACTGGAATAGGCGGCCTTATTGACGGAAGACCAGCGTTGGTTGCTAGCTTGCTAGTCAACCAACTCATGCTGAGGCAGAGCCATTTTGTTACAGGGCTTACATTTTTGCATGTTTATCTAAGTTTATTGTGTATTTTAGTGTAAGTTTGTGTAAGTTTTTTAACAAATAAATTGATATTCTATTGATATTCTATTCTAAATTGATATTCTATATTCTATTCTATTCACTGGGTATCATAATTTAGATATAAGGATTATTTATGTTATTATTTTTAAGTGCAATAAAGAATTCATTCATTCATCCACGCTCCACATTGTCAAACCGGCATATTAGATAAACAATAGGTACAATAAAATTTATATTCATTCCAGGCGTAGAATCGACAAAGCTGATCCACAAGGCCGTCATAAAGGGTATGCCTGATTTACCTCCCAGAAAGCTCTACTATAATGACTACAACACGCTCGAAGACTCCCCCGCATACAAACGACTGAGCGCAAAGACCAAATCTAAGCTCTACTTCAACTACCTGAGTATGTGTGTCTACACTTCAGCAATAGGCCGATGGTACTTTAATATCAACTTTAAGTTCAGTGTGTTTCTCATGAAGTACTTCCCATACCTTTCTTTCTTCAGATTTGGGTTCAAAATGTCTTTTGTGAACATGTTTGTAGAAGACGTGAAAGACGAGGCAAAGCTTGTACCTAATTCCGATTATACAAGCGCTGTTATCCCAGAAACGAAATGGTACGAAAAACTGTTTATATTTTTTTGGTGAGCTTTACCAAGGATTTTAGGTGAAAATTATTCTTAAGCTACATTTTGGTTGTATTTATTATATTCTAGTTCTTTACTAGATACAAAAATATAACGTAGTCGGGCGATAATTTGTATATAGGCGAGTCATCCGAAACCTATGATTGCTCCAGCCAACCGGCGCGGCGGCGTTCCGCGTGCGTATGGTCTGCGTGATAGGAAAAGCTTATGAATTATTGGTTTTGGGTGGCCCGCAGATCCGTACGCGGACAGGAAAAGAGCCCTATACAATGTGTAACAAACATGAAGGACCAAACTTTAAGTGGGGGTTGAGCTTCGATCCCAGAACACGGTAAAAATAAAAATAAAACTAGTTTTCGCAAAAAGAAATCAAATTGAATTTACCACTAGACTGATGCGTGTGCTTATTGTCATTTAAAAAAATACATAAAAGCCTAGTTTACATCCCCTTTACAAAATCGTCATCCACTCCGATGATGTCGCGGGTCGATAACCGCGGCTCTCGACGAAGGTGTTTTGACCTTCGTCGACAGCCGCGGTCAACGATCCGCGACATCATCGGAGTGGACGACGCGCCTTAGATGCGGTAGTTGATACCACAAATGCATTTTTTCTCACTTCTATGACAATATAGCACATGCATCTGTTATTGCCTAGTAGTGTTTTTTTTTTTTTTCGAAAACTAAAAAACTAATTATTTTGGTATTCCGTGATCAAAGCGATACCCCCCTGGAAGTTTGATCCTTCATTTTTGTTACACCCTGTATAAGTCAGTTGACTTTATTGAAATTATGTAAACGGTTAAGGCGGGGTTTTGGTAGGTACGTTTATCAATAATCGTGCAGTATTTTACTCTATATAGTATTGTATATAGTATTGTCATAGACAATAAAAAGTAATAGAAATCAATAACCCTATACGGATGGTTAGACAATCCATATCAAAATAACATATAAAATTAGGATATAGATAGTTTTGGAGCGTTTATGCACAATGACATGTACATATTTCAGTGGTATTAATTTAAGTAATATATTTTTTTCAGATTTCTTTTACTATTTTCTACGTCTCGTATGATTTTAAAAATCAAAAATGCTCGGCCTTTGCCATTTTGAAATATCTAGCCATAAGCATGGGGGAATGTCTACAAACATTGTATCTACAGCTTGGCCAGACTATAGAGAAAAATATAGAGATAAATAGTTTTTATGGTAGCTTTATTGATACCATCAATGTTATCAAGAACACAATATCATGTAATAATATTATCAGAACACATGTCAGTTTCTATTTTATATTTTTTATGGTTTTTATTTTTATCAGTTTGACATTATTGTTGAATATTTTAACAATGTAAACTGTTGGGAGTTTATAAATAATAAACACTTGTAAAAATGCCAACAAGAATTTCATTTATTGTTCTAAAAATAGCCTGTAAAAGGGCGTATTTACACAGCATTCGTTTTACAGGATCGTCGTCGTGATGGCGGCGCACAGTGTAAAATGAACCCCAATTTTGTTTCATCTCAGTATCATATCGAAAACAAATAGTTTTTATCATTTTAAGCACTAGAGCATCGATAGAGCATGAGCTATACAGGATATAGATGTACATAAATATACTATACATATAAATATACTTAAAAATCTTCGATCAAAAATAAGGAGTTCGCGGCCTCCCCCGTAGATACCTAGAGCCTTACAAAAATGTCACTCAAAATTGGGTTCGTTTTGTTTTGACGCAGACAGTTTGCGCAGAGCCTGACAAGTTTTTTCCATACGGAACAAGAGATTGGTGGAGTCGAATTCATTTTATTTTATTTTGTAAGTAGGTAGGTACCTACCTGAGAATTATATACCTACCTACTCAGTTTATTTTCTATAAGGATTAATTAACAGAATTCAGGTAAAGATAACGAATCATTTATTGATGAAACTATAAATTGGTGTCTCAACAGTAGGTATTTATACAAAAGGGTCATTTCAGACATACAATAATTTAAACTTACAATACAATTTCAGGCAGGCACTCTAGATTAAAAAGAACTGGTTCCTGTCTGCGGCTTTGCACGAGTTTTTTTTACGGGAAAAAAATAAACGTTTTATAAATTCATACTTCTGGTAGGTAGGTAAGAACCTAGTCTTTCTTTTATTAGAGAGTCTACGCAAATGAAATTTTAGGGCGGGCCAACTAATTATTTTACAAATCATCAACTAGTAATATTAAACTTATTTTTATGAAAAATATATTAATACATACTATAAATGAAAAAAAAATTTAGAAGAAATAGCCTCTCCATTTATCAATTTAGAACAAAATTAATATTTTAACATAGGCAAACCAAACAACAATATTTTATGCTGATTTCACAAGTATATGACTCACATCTCAATATACGGGTAAAAAATATATATAAACTTACTGAAAATAAGAAATTCCATCCTTTTTCAGCACTTTGGACGAGTGATTCTTGCATTTTTTGTACCCATGCTTTTTGTCTGAACGTTAAAATGACACTAGTTGAAAAGCTTCCCTAACATGTCAAAATGTCTGTCTTTTGCTACTGAAGGTTGTGGCGTGCGCATTGTGAATCTAAGGGGGGCCGGCAAAGCCGGACATTTTTGATCGATGTTAAAAATAAATATAAAATATATTTAGTCGTTTCGAAGGACTAAATTATGATCGTCGTGTTCATCTGACGTATCATCATCCATTAGAATGTTATGTTCACTAATAGGTTTCAGCAGATATGCTACTGCTGATGGTAATGGGATCTTTTTTGTTTCATGTTTTCGTTCTTTCATTTTAAAATCTGGAATTACCGGGTCCGATGAAATGTGAAAATAATCAGACAGAAGCAGAAGTATATATTAAAAATGATCGTTTGCTTCATATTTCCTATAACCAAAAATAATTCAAGCGGCAGCCCTAGGCCCAAAAAATCCGGATATAACGTAAAATGTTGTTAACTTCTAAACAACGCGGATCTAGATTATGGTTTTAATACTGTAGATAAAAGTTTATATACAATCGTTTAGTTTAGAAATTTCAATCAAATACGCCATTAAAGTGAAGAAAAAAATAATGTTAAAAATATTAATAGGTATTTATTAATCTATACGTAGTACAAAGTCAAAAACTTACTTATAACCATTGTTTATAGATAAAACTTAAATATGTAGCCCCGTTATTTTTATGTTTTTTTTTATGATTCGGATATATGTTAACTATCGGTATGATCTATCGATGCCAGAGTTTTACTGTAGTGCCTAAAATGATAAAAACTATTGGTTTTCGTGATAATACTGAGATGAAACAAAATTGGGGTTCATTTCACACTGTGCGGATCCGAAAAACGACCTGATACTTATTTCACCTGGAGTAAATCAACTGGGTGCATTAAGTGCTACGCACGGTAAACATGGTGCATCTGGGTTAACTAAGCACAGCTTTCAATAAAGCACCCGGTAAGCTTAATTCACCTGGAGTAAATCACCTTCGTGCATTAAAACACGATCTCTGTAAAAACGGATCCGCTGTGTCAACATTATAAACATACCAATGTTCCCAGAAAATGACTTATTTCTAGCTTATTTCCTCTGCAGTGTTGGAATTCAATAAATCAATGTTGTTACACTTCACGCCACACTCGCGTGTTCACCTCTTTTTCATCTAAACATCTTTGTATGTACAATAAATACATTAAAGGAACTTAATAATATACAATCACCGTACTTCTAATCACCCCTTTGTCTTTCATTTCACCTATAAATCGTCAAGGTCACTTTCAATTATACACTTTCATTTTCACTTTTAAATCATAGCCTTCTCTATTCCTTCTCCTCTAGTATGTTTGTAGATACATTTAATATTATACACGGGTCTTTTACACATCTTGCATAATTAAGTCAATGAAGGCACTAATAAAATTAAATACTGTTTCAATTCATATCTAGACTGTTTTTGAGTCAAAAGATTCTTCTTTGTACTTTTCAATCGATCTATTTATAGACGTACCTCTGTAGCTGATTTTATAAATACGTACATCTTTGCACATGCACAAAGCCAATAAAGGCACTGACGAATAGTATTTCAATCTATCTGGCTGCTCGTTAGCTCTCTTTTTCACAGTGTGTTCTTTCATAGCCATTATACCGCGTACAGACCTACGAACCGAACTTAAAATGTAATGAAATACCATTCGATTCGTGGTCGTGAGCAACACACCGTCCACACTGGGCGCTCCGAGCACACTGCGAGCCCCTTTGTTTTCGACCGAAAAACCGACAAATCGCGGATCATGCAGAGCTCACCTTGAAATGCTCGAAGCGGGCTCGTGCAAGGCTCGGTTCGCGCTCGCAACACGTTCACACCTACGAATTGCTTTTCAATGCATGATACATTTCAAGTTCGGTTCGTAGGTCTGTACGCGGCATTAGAATCGTCGTAGATAATGATGAAACAAGACTATAACATGTGCCGTAGATATTTGACGTCAACGAAGTTAGTAAGTCTTTCAATCCGTCTAGTTAGAATGTTTTAGAGTCAGGAGAGTTCTTTGCATGAATGGAGAAACTCTCACAAATGGAAACTCTCGAATGCTCATGCCCACTAGATATTTCTCTATCTCAAACCTATGCAGTATAGAATTACTTAAAAAACTCAGCAGCAGTAACTCTTGTCCTTTTCGCAACATTAATCTGAAGTAAATTATCCGTAATATTGTCCCCAGTTTCATGACTCTTCGGTGTTCGGCTCCCTTTCTTGTGTACAGGAGTGATCACTCGGTTCGGCGTTCGTTTTGGCGAGGCATGGTGAACGCCGACGTCATTTGGCGTGAGTCTTAGGCGTGGAGATAGAAGGTGCTTCGCTGCTAGCTTTCTGGCGGCTGGAGACATGCTTGCTAGGCGTTCTGTGTTGCTTCTGAAACTGGAGGGAAAGGATGTTGTGAGGTGACGACCGATGTGGGGGAGGTTGCGGGTTCGATTGCCGCTTTGAGACAAATATTTGTTTTGGGTGTGTTCCGTGTTCTGGAGTGGTGACCACGACTCGGTAAACGTAGTGTAGGACGCCCTCCGGCAAGGTGGGATGACGACCTGCGAAATACTGCAGGCAGATGCTGGATGCGTCAAGCTCACACGACGTAAACGGACGGAAAGTATTGTATTGATACCTTGGTGTCGGGGGTACTACTCTGGGCGTGGTAGGCCGTCTCCGTTTGGCAACTTGTTCCGCCAACTGCAGCGCGATCCGTTCCCGCGCGCCGCCCTCCAGCATGCGGTAGGCTGCGCCCGCGCCAACGCTGCAGCAAATAACAAAGTGAAAAAACATACAAGGGAAAAAAATATCGGCGAGCGTAGCGAGCCTCATTAAAATAGTGTGGTTTTGTAAAAAAAATGTTGCTACTACCGGTTTATTTATTTTAGAGGAATGCCTACAGCTTTTATAAATAAAAAGTAACTTACAAGAACCTATAGGATACCTATACCTTGCAATAGAAACAATAAATACCACGCACCAGAAAAACTAATAATAGAATGATAAGGCAAAAAACCTGTATCAACGTTTTTTGCTAGATCTCGAAAAGAAGTGCTCATGAGGTTAGGAAAAAAATATATTCCCAATTTTTATTATCTCATAAAATTTAAAAAATATTAATTTTTCAATTTAATTGAGCTCATGACTCGTTTCACGACTTTTCTGTAACTCTCATGGTTTCTGATTTGCCCATCCACTCCCATCTCAAAAAGACACCCTGTAGAGAATAGGAGCGATCCGCAATTTTATTTTTGCTGTGGTTAGTATTCAAAGTAATAGAAGTTATCGGCAATAAATTAAATAAAAGCGAGCGAAGGAATTTAGATTTGAGAAGTAGTACCTCCTGTACTAGTTTTGAGGGGACACTAGGAACTGTGTGTACTCACGCTGGTAGTGGTGTATCCCCCCCGTCCAGGCGGAAGGGCGTGCCCTCGATCTCACCCCAGGTCATGAGCGGGGACTGGTCGGGACCGGCGCCGGGCCGTGGCGAAGGCGTGCCAACGAAACCGTACGGTTCCTTCTCTGTTGTGACACTCGTACCGTCGACGCCGATTTTACCGGTTGATGACGCGTCCTGGAATATACAAAAAATAAACTATTAAGTTCATCGTCGACACTTGATCAAAAAGTAAAAATCACGTCTTTCTAGGCATAAAACTTTTAACACAATGGGTGTTTAAAGTTTTATGCCTAAAAGACGTACATTATATGGAGGGGACTGAGTAACGCCATGTGGCTAGGGAAGGGGAGAGGATTATACCATTAATACCTGAGTCCTAGCCAGCGCAGAGATGGCCTCCTTGCTTTTAACATGGTCAAAGGGCTCCGCTTTCAGCCGCGTGTTGTGGTGCACGAGCTCTGGCTTCGGCGGCGGAAGCTGCGACGCGGCGCGATCTGGGACGTACATTATGTGGTTGCGGGCTGTGTAACGCCATGTGTCTAGCTGAAGAATAAGAATTGCGCGTGTTAATAATCATTATTTGATTTTTTTCTCCAACTAAATCGACAAAACCTACCTCATCGGGTCTTTCAGTCTGATCTGCCTGTTTCTCGATAGAGGGCAGGGCTAGCGCCGCCTCCACCAGCTGTATCGAGCGAACCTCCGCTTCGAACTGCGACGCGAGCTTGTTGGCTCGCTTTTTGTTCTCGAGGGCGATCACACGGTCGTAGCTGGCGTTGTCTTCACTTGTGTGTTGTGAGAGGAATGAGTCTGATTGGAAGAAATGCAGCAATTTTATAAAATGGAATGTTTTGTTTATTACATTTATTAAAGTGGCCCTAAAAAGTGAATATGAGATTATGCAATATAAAAATCATCATCCTCAAAGAGACAGCTGGACAAAGATTCTCACAGTTAACTGTCCACAGATTTCATAGATACACAAGTTCCTCTTTGTTGGCAATATTTGCATACTAAATGAACCCTTGTAAATAATGCAGCCAAAAATTACAAGTTAATTAAGTGGTGATGATTAAGTGTATGTACACACAAACATTGGCAAATCAGTTTAAACATTACCCAAAATTTTATTTATTAAATAAGTTTATTCTGGTATGGTAACTGTAGGTGAATTGGTACCTAAACTTTGATTATTGGTGATATCCTTTGGTTTACTCTTGGCACTGCTATCTGAACTGTTAGATTTCTGGCCCCTCACTGTGGGTGGTAGGGGAGAGAAGGGCAAGTTGTGTTCCGGTGTGTCAAATGTTGCAGGTGAGTTATCTGAAAGCATTTTAAAATAACAATGAAAGTTACAGGTTGTGCCAAAATAATAGTAGTTTTTTCACTTAGCCCATTACCTCACATTAGCATCTTGGTTTTAGGAGAAAGAATAATAGAGAAGACTTAATTTTTTTCAGGTCCTGCATTAACCCTTAACCACTGACGTACGAATGTCATTCGTCACCGCAACCGTTATTTGTTCAAAACTTCGTTGTGCGCGGGAATACGACGTCGCCATTTTTAGTAGTTTCCTAGCCACCAGTGACGCTTGCGCGGCGGGGAAAAGTGGACGCGTGGCACATGTATAAACAGGTGAGTTCGATGACCCACGTCACATTCGTATGGTCAGTGTTAGTGTAACTTTTTGAGTTTTTGTTTGGAGATAAAATGAATAGCAAACGGTGTCATAATGATGCTTGGATGCCGCCCCACAACACACTGAAGCTCTGAAATTTGAGACCTTGAAGAATTGTTACATGTGTTTCAGGCAGAAACGACGCAGAACCCATTATGGGTGTGCAATGTGTGGTCAACGGATCTGCTAGCAATGGAAAACTAACCTGCAATCATTGCCGTTAAAAAGTGCCTATATATGTGATTTGCTGATAATAATTGATTGATCTCATAAAAACCATCTGAATTACGTTATAAAACGAAGGAAATAAGTTCCTGTAATACGTAGTTTTTTTCTAATTAATTTTTTAAAATTATATGTGTTTCTTTTGATGTCTCTAAGTATGTTAATTAGTAAATATTTTTCTATGAATATTTTTATTGTTTAATTTATCGCAGTAACTAGTATTTGAAATGTTCTTTAATATAACAAACAATAAACATATAAATAAAACTTGATAGCTTTCTCAGAGGTTTTTAAAAACACAGACGAATGTCATTCGTACGTCAGTGGTAGTGTAACAAAATGACACGTCAGTGGTTAAGGGTTAAGCCCTAGTGTACTTAAAAATGACTAAAATTTAGTATTATTTGGTATTTGTTTGTAAAGGAGCTCTGATCTATCTCAATAAAAGAACAGACAAAAAGTAAATCCATACTAAGTATCTTCTATAAATACTATAATAATAATAATAAAGAGGAAAGATTTGTTTGTTTGAATTGAATAGGTTCAGAAACTACTGGACTGATTTGAAAAATTCTTTCACCATAAGAATCCTACATGGTCCCTGATGAACATAGGTTATAACATATACCCGTGCAAAGCCGGAACAGACTGCTAGTGTAATATATTTTTTTATATAATTATAAATTCGAAAAAGCTCCTGTCTGATGGTCTATCTGTCTGTTACATTTTCATGCCAAAATGATCTCAGATTAATTAATACAGGGATACCACCCTGCTAAATTTAGCAGGAAGGTAGATGGTATCCCTGGGACCGATATAGACTACTTTTTATTTCAGAAAGAGTGTGGAGTCACGGGGAGCATCTAGTATAACATAAATTACTCACAAGGCTCTGTAGGTGGTCTACTTCCACTGTACTTTCTTGCAATTTCCATGAGTTTGGTCAAGTTTTTGTTCTCCGTCGCTTCCAAGAACTCATTCTGAGCATGGAGTTTCTCTATATCAGGGAAGAAGTCTCTTTGAATGATCTTAGCTATACTCTGAAACATTAGATAATTTAAAGTTGTAGTTGAATAAACACAACAACAATATGGATTAGGTTTGAGCAGCATGATTTTTCTCTATGGTTTGAGCAGATGGACTCAAAATAATGTGAATTGCAAATCCAAAAACAAACACTGTTTAAGATACCTAATTCTATTTTTGTGGCTAAAATAGGAAGGATAAACTCACTTGCACGTATAAATCTTCATCTAAAGCCATTGCTTTCGGTTTTGCCTTCTGTTTTGGAACTTTTGGAACCTTGAAAACAGTGCTCTCGCTTTTGAGGAGTTGCATGTTCTTCAAGGCTGCTTCTCCAGGTCTAGGACTATTGTCTTCTTCGGCCATCGCTTACAGATAAGTTAGATACGATAAAGATTATGAATATGATGCGTTTTAGCGAAATAAACACCAGATTACTAAAAACAACACTAACCAAACACACGACACCATTTTTTACAAAAAATTCGTAAAATGACATTTGTATGACATTAACATTTATAATAACTATGACGTTGACAGTGACTGTACTGTTCGCAGAAGCATACCAGTCAAGGAATCTTACAGTATAAAAAATCCTTGGATGATTTTTTGAGAAGGGCGGTGATGGCCAAGTCCGAAAGAACGAGAGTTACGGAAAAGTCCGAAAAGTCATGAAAGGAGTCATGCCCTCGATTTATAAGAAAAAAATAACAGTGTACCTACTTTTTCAAAAATCTTTTGCTTTTGACGGAAATGGACCCCAATGATAAAAAAAAAAACAACGTTGACCTTCGTAGCACGTTCTACGGTGCTACGAGGGATCAGCGTAGCATACAAGACTTCAACGCGCAGTATAGCTAACTAACTAGGCTTCACGCATTCACGTCTGTGTGGTCAGAAAATTTTTGTAGGTACCAGTAGTTTAGTGAACAAAACTTGCTTTCATAAAAGATGCGTTTCAGACCATTTTTTATTAATCGATAAAAACTAGTATTTATAAGCCTTTGCATTATATAAACAGTTCCTGGTGGTTTTCAGAAATAGTTCCGGTGTCTCTAAACACTAAACATAATTTAAAGATTTCGTAAAGGATATTTCTGCTTTAGTTGGAGTCGTGACACACCTGTTCTTTAGACCAGGGCAAACCACTATTTAAATAAACTGCATCGAGTGAAAAGATCTTCTCATAAGGGTTTGATCATCATCATCATCATCAGCCTATAGTAGTTCACTGCTGGACATAGGTCTGCCAGCAGTCTTTCTTCAAATCGTCATCCCACCTGGCACTTGGTCGGCGGCGAATGAGGCCTTTGACTGTGTCGAAACCTGGGCTAATTCTAATTCTAATTCGAAGTGGGGGAACTGGGATCTGCACTGACATCTCGCATGGGAGTGTATTGTGCATTGTCCCCCTGCCTAACTAGGCCCTAACCAGCCCAGCTCCTTGAAGTACCGGAGCAGGACTTTTGGTGATTGACAGCTTCGTTTCAGCTTTTCTGTGGATGTGGACAGGTTTGCTGCCCCTATTAGGCTTTTTAGTCCTGTTTTCCGCCTGGCTTCCTCTGTGGCCGTGCAGTGAACCACAACATGTTCCACAGTCTCTTCTTCCTGGAAACCTGGGCTGTTCTGGAATCCTTACAGCGATGCTAAGTAGACTATCCTTATATCGAGGTGCTGCAATGAGATGTCTGTATGATGCCGCCACCATGAGTGTCAAAGTTCAGGACCAGCAGTCTA
Organism: Eupithecia exiguata; assembly: GCA_947086465.1. Classification (NCBI taxonomy): domain Eukaryota; kingdom Metazoa; phylum Arthropoda; class Insecta; order Lepidoptera; family Geometridae; genus Eupithecia; species Eupithecia exiguata. The sequence continues at coordinate 4,596,322 of OX352247.1, forward strand.
AACCCATCCAACTGCGCAGAGGAGTGGGACACGGCGGTGTTACGTCTCCGAAACTGTTCACAAGCGCGTTGGAAGATACCTAGTTTTATTGCTTGTGGAGCGCAGAAAAAATTCAAAACCACAAAAAAGAACTCGTGTCAACATATCCTATTAGTAAGCCTCCTGTCTGTCTGCCCGTCCGCGGGCTGTATTGTATTGTACTATTATTCAGGAGTTTGAATTCAGTTTATTAAAACACGTCAAATTACGCTGTCCACGACTACCTACGTTGAATACCTACCAGCCCTTTATCCTTCACGGAATAGCCTGCACTCCATTCCACCGTATTCCGTGCTCTATGCTCTGGCACCAACAATACCTTAGTCTCGTTAGATACATATACATATTCAAATTCTTAAGGACTTATCATCATAATTGGCGAAGCATAAGCTGTTATCCGTCCACGACTAAAGATAATGTAATGCCAGGACTGCCTACAAAAGAATATACAATAACTACTAACTACGTTGAATAAAAGTCTAAAAGGTACTGCACAAAATCCTACCTACATTATACTTCCAGGCTAGAGAGTATTCCTTGATTCCAGGATTACAGCAGATTCCTCTATTAATCTACATTAGGTAGGTAGGTTGGTATTTAAGTGAGCGTTTAGTGCCAAATAAAATAAAACAGAAAGATAAAACTACAAAATATAATTTCTTACAAATACAACAACATAATTATCCTACCTAACTACTCTTTACTTCTTTATTTTTCTTCATAGCATACGTTTTGATGTAGAAATCTGTAAATAGGAAAAGTATAAATATGTTGTGTGGTAGAAACACGAAGGAGACCCACTTGGGGTACTCGCAGGAGGGCTCGAATAGCACGTGACCGAAGTGCAGGATCAACAGTAGGAACTGCAGCTGTGGACAAAGACAGTTAACAAAATTAAGCTTAATTCTCCCGTTACATACATAAGTTCGTAGCCATTTCGTAGCTGTTAAAAACAAAAACAAATTATTATCATCATGTCAGTTAAAGCGAAAGGTTTGCTGATTTTTAGGGTTCCGTACCCAACGGGTAAAATGGGACCCGATTACTAAGACTCCGCTGTCCGTCTATCCGTCTGTCACCAGGCTGTATCTTATGAACCGTGATAGTTAGACAGTTGAAATTTTCACAGATGATGTATTTCTGTTGCCGTTATAACAACAAATACTAAAAAACAGAATAAAATAGATATTTAAGGGGGCTTCCATACAACAAACGTGATTTTTTTGCTCGTTGTTGCTCGATATTGATAACGGCAACTGGTAGACGCTTGGAATATTCACAGAATATTTAGTTATATATTCACTTCAAAAATAAATAATTAAAATAAAACAAATATGTAAGGGAGCTCCCATGCACCAAAGGATTTTTTTTTTGCCTTTTTTATAGATAATGGTACGGAACCCTTCGTGCGCGAATCTGACTCGCACTTGGCCGGTTTTATTAGTTTGTCACCTTATTCATATGGTCTGCTAACTTAAAACAGGTTCTAAGCCACGTCCAAGTCAATAGAAGAAGACAGAGTGATAATGCAATGTGCTAACTTAATAATAATACTTATTTTGTTCGTGTAGGTAGGTACTCTGAGTGGGCAGGATATGATATAATATTATGGTTGATATCAGGTTGATAAAATAATATTCCCACGCTAAACAAACATTTTCGGGTGCAATGCAACTATCTCTGTGGTTTCCTACCACATTGTCTTATCAATGCGATCGTATGATGTTCATTGAACCATCGCTCGTATTGGTAGTAGGTAGGTAGGTACCTCATCAGTAGACTTACGGCAACCGCCATAAAATAATATACCTAAGTACCTCATCTCAACATCGGCTCAACAGCCTTTAAAGGATCACTGCTGGACGCAGGCCTCCGCCTGACAATCGCCTTATTGACTTTTATCTCACGGGGGTAATACCAATAATCCCCACGCTGGGCATGCGGGTTGGGGACCGCAGTTTGGTGTTAGATCTATTCTACAAGAGGCACTGCTGCCCGCCCCCCAGTGTAGTCCCTTAGTTGTCTCTTACGACACCCACGGGAAGAGTTAGGGTGGCGCAAATTCTAAGCCGCCACCACACGGAATAATTATTCCGTGTGGTGGCGGCTTAGAATTTGCTTACTTTTACGTTACTTAAGTAACCTAAGTACCTACTAACCTATTGCCTACGTAGTAAGTAGGAACTTAAATTATTGGTGAGAATGTGAATGATAACAATTTATTTTAGTTATTTGTAAGTAGATTCAAAACTGTGGGATAAGTTCGCAAAATAAGTGTATGTTACTCACAATCTGCAGCTGCGTGATATGTTTCTTCCACCACTGGCGCACCCACTGCGGCCGTACGATGGAGATCAGGTAGTAGGTGTACATCACTGCGTGGACCATCGAGTTGATGAACCCGAGCATTATGCCGTGACCACCTGTCCACAAATAGGAACAAGTTACCAATGATCACATCACATCACACTAATATTATACGAAACGAAATGTTGTAAATGGATTCGATTTGTACCCGTAATTGTAGTGGTACTAAGAAGGCCCACAATCCATGTTTTGGTGTACTCTGTGTTGATGCAATGTTAAATAAATACATGTTATATATTTATAATATATTTTTTTATAAAGGGTTCGGCGCTCGTAAAGTCTCTTCTTATGCATTCATACATCCACTGAACATATACCCCATACATTACATACTTCCCCCAAACGAGGGGATCGCAGTGAAAATGTTGATTAATAGTGTGTGTGTATGTATCAAGCACACTGGTAGAGTCCATTTACGACATCCACGAAAGGTAGATTCATATGCCCGTATTATGAAAGCTTGCTCAGTCATAGATCAATGCTTGAGTATAGTTAATACCATAGAAATGCGTTCCTCAAGCACAGATGGATGACTGAGTAAACTTTCGTAATACGGACCTTAGGCCGCTACAGCCAAGGTTACGCGTAATGATAGGTAGGTATTTCATGTGCTTATCGTACCATATTAAGTAATCGCTAAATTAACATACTTACATATTTTATAATAACATAACGAATTTATTAATAATTAATTGCCTTTTTAACCCACTTCGAAAAAAGAAGGAGGCTGTGTGTACGTTTTATTTTATGTATGTTCGTCGATTTCTTTGTAAATTCTTGAACTATTTTTCTTCTTATTCAAGTAATGATCCCGGGGTGGTCCCATAAAAATGTTATAACCCGTGGGATTAATTGGTAATTTGTCCCGAAAAACTTCAAAATGTTTAAGAGGGATACGAATATACCTATACGAATACGGTTTTCGGTTTTTCAATAAATGGTAAATCTATTTTTTAAAATTCTAAGCCGTCGTCACCAGAAGGTAGAGTGCTAATTTTAGTATGTAGTCTTTTGCAGTCTTACTGTTATCTCATCTCACCTCAACAGCCTTTAATGGCTGGACGCAGACCTCCCCTTATAATCGCCTTAACTATCTCATGGGGGAGTATTTTATATGAAGAAATAGTATATGAAGGCGAAATAGGTTCGTATTTTGGAGACAAGGACGAGCGAACGCCGCGCGGTGATGGCGAAAACGCAAGTTACGAAAAAGCCGGCCGTCGCGCAAATTTTTATTTATACATTTGATATTGCTCCAAATAAATACATATACTCTTTCGCAAAAAAATTAAACCATAATCGTCTTACTAAGTATTTTTAGACAACATTTCATTACGATATGTTGAATAACTAGCAAATGAAACTGGTTTTCCGTAGTAAAAATGAAAATTTAGAGGAAACTGCGATTTTTTGTATGAAGTCAAGTTGAGTCAATCGTATTTCGAGTCCCATAACTTACTAACAAAAATCCTTAGCTTTTGATGCTCATCAAAAAATATTTAAAAAAATAGTGTTTTATTGCCTCAAAATTGATTTTCCCTACAGTCAAAACGTGGGTTTTGGGACTCATTTCACCTTAAAGAGTTATCTATCTATCTAGATATTATTGTCAATGTTTCAAAATATTTGCCTATCTAGGATATTGCTTCAATGAAACCCCTAGAAAGCGGTGCATCCTAGGGCCTGCGTACACGCACGCGATTGTTGCAATACTGACATTGCTTCACGGAACTCTGCTACAATTAATTTGTGCCTTTTGTGGTTATCCAAATTATACGATTGTTGTTTTGCATTTGAATATTTATTGCCTATAATTGTTAGGTTTTGTTCTGTTTTGGGAAATCATATTTTTATTGAGGGTTTTATTGAACTAAAACTTGGGGAAAAACATTAGTGCTTTATGCTTGCTGACGTAACTGTAATATTATGGTGCGCAAATGTGTACGTAAACTTTATGCACACACTTGCGCATCATAGTATGTCCGGTGCACTTATAGTCTCCACTGAGGTTGGAGGCTGGCCGCCGTCGCCGAAGTTCGATGGACGCACGCGTCTATCGACATCACCGCTGCTGGGCCGCGGCGGCGGCGTGCCTCTAGCTCATGCACTAGACAACACCTACAATCCTATGGAACGTAGGTGCTTGATCTTAGCTACAACTACAATTTCCTACTAATAGAGATACAAGACTCTTAGCTAGTAGACCGTATAGGTATTTAAGTAACCTCTCAGTGTACTTTACCCTGGTTTATTCTATGTTTTTATTGTTTTAGTTCTAGTAATGTACCTGTTTACCTATTTGCGCGTACTTTGTATGTCTTTCATTTCATTTCACGTACCTGGAACATATTTGGTGCCGACGAATCCAAGTAAACACATCCCCAAGTGGTGGTAGACGTGGAGGAATGTCACTTGATTGAACTTCTTTCTAAGCACGAAGAATACCTGAATATGGAGTTAAGAGAGAAAGAAAATTACAATCAAAGAATAGAAATAAATTAGAAAGAGAAGTATGAAAAATACCTACATATTGCAAACAATCTACTCAGGTAGCTCAATACATTGATACAAGTTATAAAACGAAACGGTATTATGAATTGATCAGTATACAGCGCATCAGCATTGCCATACAGCGGGACAATGCAGCCAGCGTCTTGGGGACGCTTCTGACTGGTATTGATATGGATCAGTTGAGCTACATGTAGATTGTTCTCAATCAACTGTCAGCAGTTAGCTCAATTATAAATTATTTGATTTATTTCTATTATTTCTTTGTTAATAAAGATATTAATCAGTAAATAATAATCTTAATAATAAGTACTCGGTGTTTATTACTACTCTATTAAAAATCCGTGTTATATGATAGAACTCTTGGAGTTTTAGATTATTAAGTATATTTGAGTCTACAAAACTCGTGGAAGATTCTTAGAGAGAGAATAGAATCAAAAACGCAAGACGCAGTTTCATAATTTCATTGAAAAGATTTAAACGCGCTTCATGCTAAAGCGCCTTTTAGGATCGAATGGGAATGTATTAAGAATAGGGTATGTACGTGACTTCAAAAAAGGTGATAAGTAATATTTATTTGTACTCTATAATGATACAGAAATATATCTGCATATGCATGAAGTTTTTATTGTGAAATTCATAGAAAAGTAGATAGTTTTAGATTCAATCGCAAATTTCTTAGCGTGACGTCACCGTTCACCGTATTGTCATGAAGCTTTCAGCGGGATATCTTTTTTGAAAGAATAAAAGAAAGAAAATTATTTAATTTTAGAGACAATAAGATTTAGAAATTTTAATATCATAATATTTTTTTATATTATATTTCAACAGGTATAACAATATCTTAAGAAACAACACACAAACAAGAAACATGGTGGTTTTTATCATTTATTTGGATCTAATTCTGTATTCATAGAAGGAATAGAAGCACTTTAAGTTGACAAACTGAATGGTGACGTCATAGAAAAATGACAGCGTTTTTATCACCTGAAACTACATAAGCGCAGTTTTATTTTTAGTTTTTTTCCTTAATCATTAAAAATATAACAACCAAAAGTTTAAAATCTTTATGTGGTCGTCTCGTCATGTATTGTTGTTTATTGAATCAATATGATCAATATTCATCATCATCAGCCAATATAAGTCCACTGCTGCACATAGACTCCTAATAAACACCAAAGCGCCCTGTTAAGAAAATTAAGGGGTTACCGAGTCTCTCCGGGTTTTTAAACTTAGTTATAGGGTCCCGTTTTACCTTTTGGGTAAGGAACCCTAAAAATTATCTGAGCGTCTGGTCGAAGCGACGCGTGACCCGAAAGCTGGTGAGTATCTGGCGCAGCGCATCAGCATTGCCATACAGGCGGGACAATGAAGCCAGCGTTTTGGGGACGCTTCCGACTGGTATTGATATGGATCAATTGAGCCTGTAGATTGTTTGCAACAGTCTGCAGTTAGCTCAATTTGAAATCTAGTTCTAATTTGTTTGTATTATTTGATTGTTTTTTTTTTTTTATAAGGTTAGGTTCCTATTCCAGGAAATGCTTAAATGCGTACTGTATCATTTTAATTTTGTGAGTAGGTACCTAAGTCATGTATTATTGTATTTTCTTACCGTGTCCATAAGATCAATAACTTTGATCATGTAGTACAGCCAGACCCTGCTGACGACCACTCTCTCCAGCGGCGTGTCATCATTGATTATCTTCTGACACCACAGACTGTAGTAACCGGGGAGGTAAAGTCGGGTTATGCACTGTAATAAATAGATAAATATTTCTGTCAAAATTTTCCAATTCATAAATTTATTATTAATCATAAATTTAAAAAAAAATTGTTTACAATAAATACATCATGGCCGGTGATCAGTGCTGCCAGATATTCTGTCTATCCAGTCTACCTACTGCATTTTTTTTTCAAAACTAATTTAATATTACATTTCACTTGGGTGTTATTTATGTGACTTTCAATGTTTTCATACAAACCTAGGTTAGGTAGGTACCTACATAAACCACGTAATTTTACAAAAAGTTTGAGAGCCATGAATATTTTACTATGCAACTTAAGTAGGCACTTTGACGAACGCCATCATTGAAAATTAAAAAATACACGCTCGTTAAACCAAAAAAAAAAACTAAATTAGTTTTTTTTCATTATCGCTTTTTGTCCCATTACATCTTGGATGGATGAACCGTTCAGGAATAATAGTGGGACAAAAAAAAACGTTAAGATTGTCACTTTTACACGTGTTTTTCGCGCCATCATCATATCATCATCATCATCAGTCTATATTAGTCCACTACTGGACATAGGACTATGGCGCTATGGCGTTCATTAGTGCCATAGCGCCCTGTCTTCAGCTTGCCTTCGCGTATAGGGCTAAAAATAACAAACAAATTGCTACATAATAATTTGAATATTTCGAAAAAACTAAAAACCGACCTCAAATTCCTTAGTATTTACACAGTTTTTAAATTCTTCGGGGAAAATACTATCTCGCGGGAGTAAACTGTCCAACTCGGGATCATTCTTGATCAAATAGCGAAAAAAATATAGAACAAACAGTAACATAAATCATACATTCTAAAGTTCAGTCTTTACGTTAGATTAAAGTTCCGACAAGATAGCTGAGATATAGGCTGTATCTCAGCTTGGAACGACTAGTCCGGCTAAATCATATAGCCGGCCTAGTCATTACACGGCCGTGATTGTAATTGGTAATGTACCTATATCTACTTGCTTTAATCCCCAAAACTCTACATAACATTAATTTTATTGCCAAAAATTACGCGACAAGCAATCATTGCGGAATATAGATCCGTGAACGTTCCGACAGCTGACCTCTGCAGCTCGCATATATGCATGAAAAGTGACTGCGACACCATACATAATTCGATATGTGACTGGTGGTCGTCTACGCAAACTTTGAGGTGCTTCTAGGTGTGTTATGCAAGATGTTTACAAACACCTGACATTCGCGACAACGACTCAAATAACTAATGAGAGGGTGAACTGGTTTTGACGAAGCCCTTTCGTAACCTTAACTTGAACTTGAATCGTAAAATATTAAATTTGTAGTCCTTTAGTACTAAACTTAACTAACATTTTCATGGCCCACGACGCACACGTCAATCGAGCATCGAAGCGAGGCTGGGTAGTACGATACACTAAACTAAGTTTAAAGGTCCATATAGGTAGGTTGGGTGAAATCAAATTATGCAGTATGATAAAGCTGCCTCTACAAGGATACAAGGAGATAAAATAACATAACATATAACTACGAGGTGTGGTCAGCCAAGTGACATTGACTTTGTCGCACCATTTCTAACTCCGTCATAAATTAGGCTCCAACGAGCGACTTTCATAACCTTCACTTCTTTCATAACTTTATGACATATAACAAGGTTATCTACGTAGGGGTAAAACGATAGGTTCTCAGCTTTTAAAATATGCATACATCACACGATAATAAATTTGGTGGTTTAGCAATACCACATCAGCAGAAGTGGAAATGAACACCAAGGCAATGTCACGTCGTCCAACAATAAGTTACTGACATAATGACTTCATCATCATCATCATCAAATCAAAATCCTTTGCTTTCTTTAATTTTACACAATCTGTTTTTCTTTTTAATTTAAGGTGATTAAAGAATTATCTATCTATCTATCTATCTATCATCAGCCTATATTAGTCCACATGCTGGACATAAGCCTTCCTTATGAGCGCCATAGCGCCCTGTCTTCAGCTTACCGCATCCAGCATCTGCCAGTAGTCTTTCGCAAATTGTCATCCCACCTGGTCGTAGGGCGTCCTACACTACGTTTTTCGAGTCGCGGTCTCCACTCAAGAACACGCTTACCCCAGCGGTTATCGGTTCTTCGGCTTGCTAATTAGAGCTATGTCGATGACTTTGGTTCTCCGTCGGATGTATTTGTTACGAATCATATCCTTCTAGAGAAACTCCGAGCATAGCTCTTTCCATAGCTCGCTGAGCGACTTTAAACTGGTGGACCAGCCCCACCGTGAGTGTCCATGTCTCAGCTCCTTAGGTCATGACGGATAGGACGCATTGATTGAAAATTCTCTAAATCTAATTACATCAACAGCATATGCTCCAGTGCTGGGCGCAGGCCTCCCCTTGTTAATCGCCTTTTTTTGCCGATTTTATCATAATTAATTATTCATTAAGCACTACCAACAGACTACACTTAGGATACACTTAGAACACATAAAAGATCACATAAACCATCACCAGTTGTGACAATTATAAAGATAGTTTCAGCTAACACATAAAAAAGATTGTGTTGACATGGCAAAACACATACTTACAAATTAATAAAGAAAAAATAAAATAAAAAAATAAACGAAAATTATAAGGTACATTTGAACGTTTCTGAGTAAAAAAAATATGGTATAAAGGTTCCGTTTATAAATATAATAAGCATCATAGGTTGACACTATAGAGTTATATTCTTGTAGAGCTAACAGTGACTTTTTCCTTACCAAAGCAATGTAGTATGTCATATTTAAATTTGTTACACAAATAAAGAATTTGTATTCTATTCTATAACTATGACTATAGTTAGTGTTACCAAAACCATTCAAATCTATTTCACGCTATTTGCAATTTTGTGTTCAGCATTTCTGCGGTTTTACATCCTTTGCCTTGGCACAAAGCGCTGTAACTTTAATTACTATTTCCACTAAATACTGGCTTTCGAGCGTTATAATTTTTGTTTTCGTAACTTAATTTACCTACGGACTGCAATTATTTCGTTCGTTCATTTGTTTGGTTGGAATTTACATTGGGCAGGGCAGAAACAGACGTAAGTAGGAAAACTTTAGCCATATTCGACAAGTACCTTTTGCCAGCGGTAAAGCATATAAGCATAATAACATTAATAACACACAGGTTTTTCTGTGTGTCGGGTTGGTTGATGTTGAATTCCGTGTTATTTCTGTAATAGCTACACTATAATCTATCTCTGTGCCAAATTTCATCCAGATCCGTTCAGCCGTTCTGGCGTGATTGAGTAACAAACATCCATCGATCCAAACTTTCACATTTATAATATTAGTGAGATATAGTATAGATTAGTAGGATGCAGATGCTATCACAGTTACATTCTTATGTATTTATCATTGTGGGATATATCTTTCATCATAGGTACATGAAGAACCTCGATGAGATAACATCAACAAGTCCTATCATGTGTGACTGAAAAGGTCCGACGATATCCGAGAGCCAACCGAGAGCTCAAGATCATAGATTTTATCAAGACCGGAAGCTTGCATACCGCGTGCGTACTCTATTTTAACTGTCAGAGCGCTACTCTACGTTACTATTATTTAAAAACACAGCCTTAAGGTGCAATGCGGAAAATTATATTGAACAGTTATTACAAGACAGTTAAAATAATCGTAATGTTCGCGACAATTTATAACTAATATTCACATTATCACGTCAAGATAATCTAAAAATAACCTTATGTGTATATACTATAGCCGCTCGCAGCATCTAGTACTAAATAATTACATTTTAAAGTTTCGCAAATTATTGCTCAATAACGTTGCGGGCTGTGGCTGACCAGTGGTCGTTCGGGGAAATGGCCGAACTGGGAAATGGCCGAACAAGTAATTTGGGTGGTGACCGTCCAAAGAAGTGGCCGTTCCGGGAAATGGCCGTTCGGGGAAATGGCCGAACATGTAATTTGGGTGGTGGCCGTCCAAGGAAGTGGCCTTAACGGACCGGATCCATTGATGGATGTAAATTAAACTTGACAAACTTTGGATGTAACGTTACATACAATTTAGACTAACGCATTACATACACGTTACATAATCGTTACAAAAGTATGGTGTTCTGTTAAAAAATCAAGCATAACTCATTAAAATTTAAGTAATTCTTGATTATATGCAGACAATATTATCATTAGAAAGAACTCCAATTTAAGCGATAAAAAAAACTTGCGTAGGTAAATAAGTTATTATCCTCGGAAACAGCTTACGAAACGATGTGACGATGTCCACTTCACCGATGAGAAAATCAGACACCAACAAAATGGTGGTCGATGTTTCGAAAATCACTAGGTAGGTACTGTCAGTTTACGTTGATGCTGTCACCTGAAAAAAACTATTTCGACAAACAATCGCTCAAAAATGAGCTGCTAAAATCCGTTACATTACAAAAAGTTACATAAAACGTGAATTACTGACACAAATAATAAACTATAATTTAAAGAAATATTCGATTGTTGTAATAAAGTTGTTTCTAAATAATAAGCTGATTTCAAAACAATTTAGAAGAAGTTATTGCTTCATTTGTAAACGCAAGGACAAAAATATTGTGTTATGAAACTTCGTATTACACTGCACTGGAGACACGCTTATTTTTGTAAAAATAACCCCTTTTTAATTGAATATATTTATTTAGTTCCTTAATTATTATTTAATCTACAGCAGAAATCATATTGTCTCGTATACCTACACAATGGATTACAGTTTCAATTTATTGAAATTCATCTGCATGCTTCGATCAAAAATTTCCGGCTTTGCCGGCCCCCCTCGAACTCCTTATTTTTGATCGAAGTCTGCATGCTATAAAAATCGAAAAATTGTAAGGAGACACGAGAGGTAAAAAAAAGCGGCAAAATTGGTGGCCTGACCTGTATACACGGTCCTGTGAGACTGAGAAACAGCGGCTATCGAGGCCCTGCTGTACCTATTAAGGTTTTGTTTTTTTAACTTAGTTTACCTTCTGACCATAACACAAGTTCTGCTTACTTTGAGCATATGTAGATGATAATAAAACACTGTTTTTACCGGATTGATCGCGTATATTTTATATTTTGTTTATAACCTGACGTTTCGGAGGCTTTTCAGCTTCCATGGTCACAGGCAGACTGAGGTGACATTTGTCTTTACAAGTAATTTGAATTTTGCATATCTACCGATATATACCGATATATTGTAGATGATGTAAGAATTCTTTAGATATATTTAAACGATAGTACGCATGTAAGCGGTTTAACTACGAACCTCATTTGTGTTGGAAGAACGTCAACTTTTCATCCCTTAAGGAGGGACTTCTTCAGGGTGAGTGCGGTTCTAGGCGCGCGCGTAATGAATTCGTCAAACTACGATAGTTTTTATAGTAAAAAAGACATGGTTTGCATCGGAGGGCGTCAATGGAGGCGATTAGCACATGACCGTGGTGGATGGCACAAGCTACGGGAGGCTATACCCAGCAGTGGGTAAAACCGGCAGCGGATGATGATGATATAAGCGACTTCGAAAAAGAGAGGATGTTCTATGTTTGGGTGTATGTGTTTTTATGTATGTTCTTCTATTTCTCTGTCAATTATGGACCGATTTTGAAAATTATTTCGCTATAGAATGATCTTGAGGTGGTTCCATAAAAATTATATTAACGAGGGAGTGCTTGTCTCGCAAAATTTAAAAACAGTGTAAAATTAAGGGATTCGAAGTAAATTTATAGTTATTTTTTCAAAATAATCAAACTAGGTAGGTACCTATACATTCAGTTGTATTACATTCAGTTGTAGTTGTATTATTATGTGTTGTTGTTGTATGTGAACTTCGGTTCATTTATGGTGAGAGTGCCGACGGATCGACTCTCTACGTACATGGACAGTGGGTTTTGGCCGAAAGGTGTCGTTTTCAGGAAGTTCATTGGACGCCTGTCAAACGACACCGCGCGTGCGTCATCGGAGCGTCGATGACTCGGTTAATTTTAAATGTTTCTATCTATGTTAGTCTATAAGCATCGATCAAAAATGTCCGGCTTTGCCGGCCCGGCCCCCCTTAGATTCACAATGCGCACGCCACAACCTTCAGTAGCAAAAGAGGTACATTTTGACATGTTAGGAAAGCTTTTCAACTAGTGTCATTTTAGCGTTCAGACAAAAAGCATGGGTACAAAAAATGCAAGAATCACTCGTCCAAAGTGCTGAAAAAGGATGGAATTTCTTATTTTCAGTAAGTTTATATATATTTTTTACCCGTATATTGAGATGTGAGTCATATACTTGTGAAATCAGCATAAAATATTGTTGTTTGGTTTGCCTATGTAAAAATATTAATTTTGTTCTAAATTGATAAATGGAGAGGCTATTTCTTCTAAATTTTTTTTTTCATTTATAGTATGTATTAATATATTTTTCATAAAAATAAGTTTAATATTACTAGTTGATGATTTTTAAAATAATTAGTTGGCCCGCCCTAAAATTTCATTTGCGTAGACTCTCTAATAAAAGAAAGACTAGGTTCTTACCTACCTACCAGAAGTATGAATTTATAAAACGTTTATTTTTTTCCCGTAAAAAAAACTCGTGCAAAGCCGCAGACAGGAACCAGTTCTTTTTAATCTAGAGTGCCTGCCTGAAATTGTATTGTAAGTTTAAATTGTTGTATGTCTGAAATGACCCTTTTGTATAAATACCTACTGTTGAGACACCAATTTATAGTTTCATCAATAAATGATTCGTTATCTTTACCTGAATTCTGTTAATTAATCATATAGAAAATAAACTGAGTAGGTAGGTATATAATTCTCAGGTAGGTACCTACCTACTTACAAAATAAAATAAAATGAATTCGACTCCACCAATCTCTTGTTCCGTATGGAAAAAACTTGTCAGGCTCTGCGCAAACTGTCTGCGTCAAAACAAAACGAACCCAATTTTGAGTGACATTTTTGTAAGGCTCTAGGTATCTACGGGGGAGGCCGCGAACTCCTTATTTTTGATCGAAGATTATGTGTTGTTGTTGTATGTGAACTTCGGTTCATTTATGGTGAGAGTGCCGACGGATCGACTCTCTACGTACATGGACAGTGGGTTTTGGCCGAAAGGTGTCGTTTTCAGGAAGTTCATTGGACGCCTGTCAAACGACACCGCGCGTGCGTCATCGGAGCGTCGATGACTCGGTTAATTTTAAATGTTTCTATCTATGTTAGTCTATAAGGTATTTATTGTATGGGCCCTAATTAAGTTTCTTTCTTTGTGGTCTGAAATAAAAGTATTATTATTATTATTATTATGTATGCATACAAGATGCCGGACGGAAGCCTTTCGGCTACTATTGGCACTCGAGTTTTCGCAAATTCGAACGTCGCATTTAAGTCTAGACTTAATCGAATTCTGGTTTGTTTGCGTAAATTACGGAAATACGTATGCCGCAACCAAATTAAAACACCGAGTTCGATATTATCAGCTCATCGAAGTTTACAAAATAAATACCTCTCCATTTGTAACATTCGACCTTTTATTGAATTTCAAGAGCAACCAAAAAATTGAGTCTACGTTAAAGTTCAACAGCAGCAAATAAATTATATAGGGTGCCAAGTGTGTCGGATTTGTGTGTGACGTTTTATAACAAGGTTGAGTTTTTATGTACCATTCCACTCATACAATATCTATGTTGTGTACCCTAGTTTCAGCCCGCGGCTTCGCAAGCGGTGTTTCTATGAAAACGTTAAAATGTTATTTCTTTCCTATGTTAAACTGACATTTTATAGATTAAAAAGTAGTCTATGTTTTATTCCAGTTCAAGAGCTACACCTAAGCAACATTGCAGCCCGATCTGTCAAAAAGTTTTGGCGTGACGAAGTAACAATCATCCATCTATCCATCCAAATATTCGCGTTTTTAGGGATCCGTACCCAAAGGGTAAAAACGGGACCCTATTACTAAGACTTCGCTGTCCGTCTGTCCGTCTGTCACCAGGCTGTATCTCATGAATCGTGATAGTTAGACAGTTGAAATTTTCACAGATGATGTATCTCTGTTGCCGCTATAACAACAAATACTAAAATACAGAATGAAATAAATATTTAAGGGTGTTTAAGGGCCCATACAACAAATGTGTTTTTTTTTTGCTGTTTTTATAGATAATGGTACGGAACCCTTTGTGCGCGAGTCTGACTCGCACTTGGCCGGTTTTATTAATATTGTGACTGTGTGATGTAATTTCATTTGAAATCAAATACGCAAATTACTTAGGCAACGACAAAGATATTGGATGAGTGGAATGGGCATCCATCCAAGAAATTTGATCAAATATTGGACAAATAACCTGGACATAGATATTGGATGAGTGGAAGGGACAGACGAATATAATGAGCAATTAAATATTTTTACGTTTTGCCCTCCGGCCAGGTGAGATGACGATAATATGCGAAAGACTGCAGGCCGACGCTGGATGTGTCAAGCGAACACAGGGCGCTATGGCGCTCAATAGGGGATGCCTATGTTCACTGGTGGACTAATAGGTATAGGCTGATGATGATGATGAAGTTTTGTATGGGTTCTTACATAGATTATATAGCTTAAACGACAGGCCTAGGCATGGGTATATTCTATGCTTAGTCTCTCTATAAAATTAAATACTACTGAACCGATTTCAAAAATTCTTTTGCCGTTAGGAAGCTACATTATCACTGAGTAACATAGGCTATAGAATATACCCGTGCGAAGCCGGGGCGGGTCGCTAGTATTATAATAAAGAAGTAAACTAATGGCAAAATAGTTTTTGAAATCGGTCCAGTAGTTTTTAAATTTATTCATTACATACAAAAATACAAATCTTTCCTCTTTATAATATTATTATAACAGTTGAGCTACTTGTAGATTGTTTCCAACAGTCTGCAGTTAGCTCAATTGTTTCAATTGTAAATACTAGTTTTAATTTAATTCTATTTATATTATTCTAATATTTGATTGTAATTTTCTTTGTTAATATTATTATAATATCGTGTAGATGTACACTAGCGGTCCACCCCGGCTTCGCACGGGTATATTCTATAGCCGATGTTACTCAGTGATAATGTAGCTTTCTAACGGCAAAAGAATTTTTGAAATCGGTTCAGTAGTTTTTAATTTTATAGAAAGAGTAAAAAAGAAGACATTAAAAAACTTACCTGTGAAGCCAGGTACACTGAGAGCGCTATCTGTATAACATTGTAAGCTATAATGGTGTTCTTGAGCTGGAAGGGCGGGCGGTTCTTCATCATGGCAGGACCCCAGGCTTGCACGAAACGGTGGTACACGTACATTATGGCGAAGATGGGGATGGGACTCGAGACCAGAAGAAAACTGTTCGTCCTCGGATCTAGAAAATAAAATTTATAACATTAATTTATACTCCTAGACGATGGTAAGAGCCTAAGGTATGACCTAGTCCCATGGAAGTTGGGGAGGCCTATTGTGTGGGGCGCTAAATGCGTCGACACACTGGCGCCTTGCCATATTCCGAGGACATCCGTGGAGGCTGGAGCGGCGGCAGATTTGCCGGTATCGACAGATCTTGGGGATGCTTCCGACATGGATCAGTTGAGTTACCTGTAGATTGCTCAAATGTATGTAACATTTGAGCATAAATTTGAGCTCTGCAGCTAGCTCAAATGTATGCTCAAATGTATGCTCAAATGTAATTGTAAATCTAGTTCTAATTTATTTCTATTACCTAATCTAACCATTGACCTAATCATTGATTAAAATAAATGAATACCTAGGTAAAATGTTAATAATTCTGTCCGTCTGTCTGTCCTTTCCATGCCTATACGGCTAAACAGATCTAAAGGCAAGGATTTAGATGGTATCCAGTTCCAGAGTACCTACAAAAGAATTCTTTTTATTTAGGAAAAGATCTGCTAATTTTCGCAAAACCGATCGTGATGAAGTTTTGCATAGATGTAGTTCTAGGCCTAGAATAAAACATCGACTCTTTTTTATCCCACAAATTAGTTCCAATGGGAATGTAAATAACCTTAGAACATTCCTTTCGACAATCGAACATAATCAGATTTTTGTTACATAATTTTTCACGCCACAACTACTGAACGGACCAGGCTGAAATTTTGCAGTAATGTTGGTCGAGACCTGGAATGACACATACACTTTTTATCGAGCGTGGATGTGGCCATCTACTGCGTGGGCCATGAAAGTGTTAAGGCGAAGTGGGCTCGGTTTTGTGAGACAAGGACAAGCGAGCGCCGCGCGGGGAAGGCGAGAAAGAAAGGCAAGAGCCGCGAAAAAGCCGGTCCGTGCGCAATTTCACTGGTATAAATAAATATGTTTTTTGCTTTAAATAATAACTCTTATAAAAAGAAAGAAAAAAATTAAAATCGTCAAAATTTCATTGATATTATGTTAAATAATTAGCAAATTAAACTGCTTTTTCTGTACAAATATCTCTGTAAAATTGAAGATTTACATGAAACTTAGCGTTTTTTTGTATCGAATCATGTTTTGTCAATTGTGTTTCGACTCCCGTACCTACAAGAATCCTAAACTTTTGATGCTCATCAAAGAATAACAAAATACAACAATGTTTTTTTGCCTTAAAATAGATTTTCTTCTTCTTAGTGCATTCCTTATATGTACTTATTATGTTGATATGCTTTGCTTACTGAAGTTTACTATTGCTAGGTAGTATGTAAAACTGCTCCTAGTTATACACACTACACTGTGTTCTTTACAAGAACTTTGAACCTGTCGAACTGATTATTTTAATTCAAATTAACATTGTGTACCGTACAAGGAATTTGAATATGTCAATGTAGGATTGTTACTTGTTTTAAAATTATAATTAAACAGCACAGAACATACGTAAAGTATTTAAATTAATATTCATTCCTGTACGATGAGTAACTGAAGTAAAAAACTAAAAAAATATTGATTGTTTCGAAAAAACTAAAACAGACTTCCAATTCGTTATGTATTTACGCGGTTTTTTTTTACTTTCTTCGGGATCAGTCCGCCACGGCCAAGCTGGTACATAATCAAGGAATATTCTTAAGACTAACCTGCGAGATCTTCATTCACGTATCTGTAGTAGTTGGTAATATTCCTCACTATGGTCCCCATGTTGACTGTGATTCCTGAAACAATAATAATCAAAGGTTTTTATTTATTATAGTACTCTGGATAATTTCTTAGAAATAATAATCAAGTTAGGTAGATCAAGCATTTTGGAACACTTAGGTACTTGGGTACAAAAGTAAAATTTTTGAAGATCATTTTGACATAATTTCAAGATAATCGTTTATTTAAAGTTAGCGTGCGTGATCGTCTTTTGTTTTTTTTTTCATTGAAGTTACGTGACTCTGCGTCACGTCACTGAAACTGACTTTAAAACCCCTAAAACCGTATATCGTCTTAATTTAAGCTCATAAACATTCACGGCTGGACAAAGGCCTCCCCATTACGACGCCATAAATAGCGGTCCTCATCCATCGACTTCCTGCAACCGCTACAATATCGTCATATCGTCGGTCGTCGAGTGCATGGTCTTCCAGATTTCCAGCTCTCCGCTACGCATTAAATCGTGGTCGCCACCCGAGAACCTTTACTCCTGTAGTAATTTTTTTTTTTTAATAGAAATAAAAGAAGTGAATCTATATAGAAGGCAATTCAAGGATATCACCAAGAGAGAGCACAATTACCTATTCTAAGCCTATCCATCCATACTAATAAAATTCGAAAGTAGCTCTGTATGTGTGTTTGTTGCCGTTTCACGTCTAAACGGCTGAACTGATTTCAATGAAATTCGGCAGGGAGGTAGATGGTATCCCGGGAACGGACATAGGCTACTTTTAATTCCGGAAAAGAGCGTGCGAAGCCGCGGGCAGCATCTAGTACTTATATACCTACTAGCAGCGCCTCGCGGTTTCACCCGCATAGTTCCCGTTCCTGTAGGAATTTCGGGATAAAAAGTAGCCTATGTCCTATTCCAGACTATAATCTATCCGTATCCGATCCGTTTTGCCGTTCTGGCGTGATAAAGGAACAAACATCCATCCATCTATCTATCCATCCATCCATCTAAACTTTCACGTTTATAATATTAGTGAGATGAGATAGTGAGATTACCTAATATATAACTATGTCTGTGTATCTGTCTGTCTGTTACCTTTTGACGTCTAATCGGCTGAGCGGATCGTAATGAAATTTGTTAGGGAGGTAGAGGTTGTCCCGGGGACCGACATAGGCTACTTTTTATCCTGGAAAAGTGCGAGCAAAAATAATCGTCTATAACAGATAGATTGAGATGCGTGTCTTTGTAGTTTACGTTTCTAATTACGTATTCAAATCAATGATTGTAAGTCATTAAACATTAGCGATATAATCACAGCTGCTTATAGTTAGTTCTTAGGTAATCTCTGATTATGTTTGTTATTATCCTGTTGAAGACCAGATCGGGCTTCTGAACGTATTTAATTTACAAGCTGCCATGAGCAGGTATTACATTACCAATGAGAAAAAAGAAAAACGCAGTACCTACCTACTTTGATCCCAGAAGGACCTAAAAAACGATTACATATCTAATGCAGCCAGTTTTGACAGCTGTTTTTTTTTCTTTTTAATAATTTCATAATTTCCTTGCATTGGTAAATTAACTGGATGAACGTAACTACCTAATCGTGAATTTGTACTTTACCACATTTTTGAGACAAACATCGGAGAGCTAATTAATTGTGCTTATTTTGCTAATTCAAATTAAACCTGAGTTTTTACCCGACTACCAACAGGGGAGGGTTATGAGGTTAGCACCCTATGTTTGTATGTTTGTATGTTTATATGTTTGTATGTATGTGGCCGATTTCTTTGTTCCCACGTAGCGCTGAAACTACTGGTTCGATTTCAACAAATTATGTATCGATTGATTCGTCTCAATACCCCGATGGTTATAGGCTATAAGATTTAGGGCTCCGACCCCGTATAAGCCTTCAAAACGCGTATTAAAGTTTAGGTAGCCGCAGGCTGCAGGCCCCATAGAGAAAAATTACAATACCTACGACCTATTTTCATTTTCAACTCTATGCCTATCAAATATGACCGATACGTCATTCTATTTTGTCAATGTAAATGTTTCAAACTTTTATAACTTTCACGTAGTCGGGTTGTAGTTTTTAACTTTATCTTGAACTAATTCAAATTAAACCTGAGTTTTAAACAGTTTTGTTTATCTTGTCACAAAATATAAAGGGACTTTGTCACTCAGGGACCAAAACAATGTAGCCAAGCTTTAGTCTCGTAGGTACAAAAGGTCATCACCAGATGATATCTAGACAGAATTAAAAAATATATATGCTGTGATCAAAAATAGCACAAAACTTCTTTACGCACTTTTATGCGAATCGACACACCAAAATAAAATTATATCCAGATAAAATTTAAAAATGTGTGTGATCTAAAGAAACACAAAACTTCTTTAAGCACTGTTATGTGAATCAACACACCAGAATAAAATTATATCTTAACAGTTAAAATTTAAAAATGTGTGTGATCAAAACAAACACAAAACTTCTTTGCACACTTTTGTGCGAACCAACCACACCAAAAATATGACAACAAATATTAAACAATTATTTATTCACAACTCAAGTCACTAATTTTTTTTCTTGAAATTCCACAAAGCACACGGAAGTGATATCATTGCAAACAATCGAACGCTCTAGTCCAATATTAGTATTGGAAGGAAAAAAATTAAGGTAAGAAAATACCTGCACTAGACGTGTTCTTTCTTGCCTCCGCGACACAAGATTGAGGCTCTAAGACGCCCGTAGCACTAAGCCAACGGCTTTGCCGACTAAGTATAATGAACTGAATTTGTTAATTCAACACCTATTCTGATTAGAAATTCTTATCTAGTTGGAAGGTCGTAGGGTACGTTCACGATACAATGATGAAGCACAGGACCAAGTGTGTGAAATCAAAAAATTCTAAACTGGACATTAAACACGCCTGAGTCGTAAAATGCGGATCACGACAGAGCCTACGCATTTGCTCAGCTTGGAGTCGAGACCCTAGGTCCGTGGGGTACCGAGGCTATCCGGGTTTTGTGCGTATCTGGCGCAGCGCATCAGCATTGCCATACAGCGGGGCAACGCAGCCAGCGTCCTGGGGAATCTTCCGATTAGTATTAGTCCGAACAAGAAAAAAATTATGCCAAGTCTCGTCAAATTACCTGGGTAGGTATAAGTAGTTTGTAGTGGTCGAAGGGAATAAAACGGCTGAATCTCTCTTCTCGTGATCTCAACACTTTTTACGACGACGATCAAATACTCAAAACCGTAACCTCTTGAAGCAGTAATATAAATCAAACTTTTAAGTCAACGCCATCAAAAGTTACAGCTGTATAGTCCAGAATTTTGATTTCCAAGGGTTATCATATGCATACAAAACCAATAGGGTTCCCGTTCACCTAGGTCAATTAGGATAGAAAGCATTTCACACTGGTCAAATGCTTTCTATCCTTCTAAAAAATTTATCTGGATGTGCCAATCAATGCAGTGTGCCAATCAATGCAGTGTGCCAATCAATGCAGTGTGCCAATCAATGCAATGCCGATTTGAGGTTCAGGGCGCTGGACTCTAAATAACCTTTAAATAAAAAAAATTGTACTTGCCCTAAGCTAATTGAACAAAACCCAAATTCAACCTTGTGTTCAAAATAGTTTTGAAACTGACATGCATGTTCATCGACCTACAATGCATTTAGGTATATTTTGCATGCTCATCGTGAGCCACACACTGATTTAAATATCTTTTGTCAGTGTAACCTACATGGAAGAGGTACTTGATGAAATAGAACATGATAGTCAAGAATTTGAACTAAATGTAGAGCGGAGTATTTCAGTTCGTTTTTCAGTAAAATCAGTTTAATAATATGTGTGTATTAAATAAAATGCTATTTTATTTAAGACACATTATTTTAAAGATATATAATAGCGTTAGTGTAACCATATATGTAGGAACTATTACTAAGTTAAAAAAGAAGGAGCAATGAACTTAAAAATCCATGCATTATTAACATTGTAGAGCACGTGGCATAGGGTTAAAAGGGAATTAACATAAAGTATAAGACAGGTAACGTTTTTCAAAGAAAGTTTATTTTACCTAGGTATTAAATAATAATGATTAAGAAACTTTCTTTATTCATTTTTTAAAACCTTTTATCAAATTATTTATTCTTAAATTTTGTATTCCTGTTAGTGAAATGACAGTGATAGAGAAACACTCTAACACTGTCTGAAATGACTGATAAAGAATATTTAATAGATAAAATATACTGTTAAAGGTTTGGAACTGTTTTGATTTTTTTTAATCTTTTAAGGTAAAAAGTGATACATATTATACCATTTTGAAATCTAAGATAAGTGCGCCAACTTTGAAGAGAACATGCCATATCCTATCGTCGACGTCATTTTTTTCAACATGTAGAGTCAAAGTTTACTTATTGGAAATGGTTACTGTAAAAACAGAAGTAAACTAGGTATACTGTTTTTGAAAAATATGGGCACTCTCTTTTTATGTCGCACTAAAATAAAAAAATATCTAAATTTGTACTACCAAAATAAAAAACACAAAAAATTGACATCTGTTATAACAGCATAAAAATTTGGCACCGAGCAGATAATTTATAAATTTCAGAAAACAGCCTACAACTCAGGAACCATTGAAGATAGACCCATGATTTTGTAGTTTTTCTGGGTCGTTATGAACCCACCTGTTCTCCGTTTTCGGCTTGACGTTGAGTTTCGGAACACCCTGTATATGGCTTATGTTCAGCAGTGGACGTACGGGCTGATGATGATGATGGTTGGTGTAGGTACTCGTACGTAGTAAGTACCTACTCAGTAGTATAATTTTATACCGAGATTTGAAGATCTTGATCTATTTTGTAACTTTTGCAAAAGGTGTGCCATGAAACCTACTGCAAAAGAAAAAAGATACGCAACCAAACGTGACGAAGATAAGCGCGAGCTAAGCCTCAGGCAGAAGCTAGTTATCTATAAGTCGCTTCATAGAGAAAACATTACGCCATAGAGAAAGAACATGTGATCTTTAATTTATTGGATTTTAGTCTTCGATCAAAAATATTCGCGGCCTCCCCCGTAGATACCTAGAGCCTTACAAAAATGTCACTCAAAATTGGGTTCGTTTTGTTTTGACGCAGACAGTTTGCGCAGAGCCTGACAAGTTTTTTCCATACGGAACAAGAGATTGGTGGAGTCGAATTCATTTTATTTTATTTTGTAAGTAGGTAGGTACCTACCTGAGAATTATATACCTACCTACTCAGTTTATTTTCTATAAGGATTAATTAACAGAATTCAGGTAAAGATAACGAATCATTTATTGATGAAACTATAAATTGGTGTCTCAACAGTAGGTATTTATACAAAAGGGTCATTTCAGACATACAATAATTTAAACTTACAATACAATTTCAGGCAGGCACTCTAGATTAAAAAGAACTGGTTCCTGTCTGCGGCTTTGCACGAGTTTTTTTTACGGGAAAAAAATAAACGTTTTATAAATTCATACTTCTGGTAGGTAGGTAAGAACCTAGTCTTTCTTTTATTAGAGAGTCTACGCAAATGAAATTTTAGGGCGGGTCAACTAATTATTTTAAAAATCATCAACTAGTAATATTAAACTTATTTTTATGAAAAATATATTATACATACTATAAATGAAAAAAAAAATTTAGAAGAAATAGCCTCTCCATTTATCAATTTAGAACAAAATTAATATTTTAACATAGGCAAACCAAACAACAATATTTTATGCTGATTTCACAAGTATATGACTCACATCTCAATATACGGGTAAAAAATATATATAAACTTACTGAAAATAAGAAATTCCATCCTTTTTCAGCACTTTGGACGAGTGATTCTTGCATTTTTTGTACCCATGCTTTTTGTCTGAACGCTAAAATGACACTAGTTGAAAAGCTTTCCTAACATGTCAAAATGTTTCTCTTTTGCTACTGAAGGTTGTGGCGTGCGCATTGTGAATCTAAGGGGGGCCGGCAAAGCCGGACATTTTTGATCGATGATTTTAGTTTATGCTCCGTTCTGTCATTCGCGATGTCACACTTCGTCAATGAAAAAAGAGATCCCCTTCGCACTTCGTATCCAAGGGGGTGATTTCTTCCGTCCACGCTTCGTATCACAATAAAACCAAAACCAACCGATTGTTTATACTGCTATTATTGAATAAAGAAAACCACGCTTAGTTTAGTCCCAAATTATTATGACCCAAAACGATTTTCAAAACAAGACTATTCCTTATACCAAGACAGCAGAAACCCATATCCATGGTACCTGTCTCTAGGAATTTTATTTTTTCAAGGCAATGAACCTAGGATGCAATCTACCAGCAAAAGTTTACCTGGCACTGAAATATACCCCTTACAAGACATGGCTTCGACCCATCAACCTATCCTACAAACTGATTGGCGAAGGCTCTAGCGAACCAGAACAACCGCCAATATTCATTCTCCATGGACTGTTAAGCAGAAGAAAACACTGGAAGGGCTTGGCGAAAACAATCCACAACCTGACTAAAAGGACCGTTATTATTTTAGACCAGAGGAACCACGGTTTCAGCCCTCACGTGAACTCTCATAGATATGAGGAAATGGCCCAGGATGTTATCCAGTTGCTGGACAAACTAAAACTGCGGAAAGTTAGCCTGATCGGGCACAGTATGGGAGGCAGGACTGCTATGTGTACCGCATTGACGGCAGTAAGTGTTACTATCTGTCATACCTACCTTCGGAAATATACGTGTGCCTGTCTGTTGAGAACCCGCACATTCGGACATTCTTTTTCCTATCTAAAGACTATGAGCCATTGCACTCAACTAGGTACATTTTTTATTTCAGCCAAAACGAGTATCTGGTCTCATCGTGGTGGACATATCTCCACATTCCACTGACCCTGAATTCCTCAAGATGTACGGCCTGCTAATTAAGTTGCAAAAAATGGACTTTAAATTTCCAAAAAAAGTCTATAAAGCAAGGAGGGAAGCGCGAAAGGTGCTAAAGAAAATATGCGATGACGATGTCCTTATAGCAGAAGTCCTTTCGAATATCGCGGTGAAACCAGATGGTATTATAGGATGGATTTGCAACCTCGAGGTCCTGATCAAACATTTCCAGTACATCACTTCGTTTCCACCTATGAAGGGAAAGAGGTACAAAGGACCGACTTTGTTTATTGGTGGTCAACACTCAGAATATATTCCGTAAGTATCTAGGTACAGTAAACTGCTCTTTTATGTGTAGGTAGGTAGTAAAGTAACAAAATAGCATCAACAAACCCAGCAATGGCGTGTCTAAAATAGGGACACGTTTTAAGCTCTACACTATGTATAGGTAGGTATAGCAGTAACAGTACTTAAGGTTACGTAGGTAGGTACTTTATCTCCCAGACGGCTTTGAAACTCAAACTGTTACATAAAGATTAATTACCTACCTGTAATTAATTTGAAACAACAATTTTTTCCACACCAAAAGATATGTTTGGAATGTTGCGGTGAATTTTCAAGTTACCTTTGAAAATGTAGAGTCGTATCACCAGCCTATATTAGTCCACTGCTGGACGTAGAGAGACATAGATGGTAGAGTCGTATGCAGTAGGTACCTATAAACAATACTTTTCACAAAATGTTTTGACGAGATAGAAGCGCTGGCCGCGCTCCCCTCGCCGTGTTTGAATATGATAAACTCGTATACTACCAAACTTCATGCGTTTTCCACCCAAGGACGGAGAAATTAGACATCTGATGAGGCGCGCGGGCGATGGTCCGCCTGCGAGCCTGCGACGCAGGAGGTAGCGGGTTCGATTCCCGCGTTGAGACTAATTTTTGTACAATCTTTATATTTGTTCCGGGTATTTTTTAAATAGTCAATAGACTTTCGTTTGACCGCAATCTCACCTGATGGAAAGTGAAAATGTGACCGACGTTGTCATTGTATCACGAAGGTCTAGTCTAGAAGATACCTATTCACACCTATTTTTTGATAATTTTCAATACCTTCTGCTCTCCTGGTACTTTGGGACTTTGGTGTGTAGGTAGACTCATTAGGGTAAGCAATAAACATCTTCGTTTATACATGCTTTCAACAAACCTTATGAACTCTGACCTTTCATTCAATGACGAATTTCATAAATTTGTGGAAAACTACAGAATAGTTAATTTAAATAACATTTGAATAATTGCAGTGGCTGCTATTGAGCAATCTGATTTATTAGAATGATAATAGAAAAGACATAAGATATTTTTTTCTTTTTTGTAAATAGTACCTACTGAAAATTCTTCATTCCTTCATTGATTCCCGAAAATTTTGGGGGTCAACTCAGTGGTGAAATAAGCAACTCAGGAAATATCGTGGGAAGGTGGAAAGGTTCATAACCCGCGCCGACGTAATTTTTTGGAATTTTATATAAATTCCTAAGCAAAAATCCATCTCTAGCTCTCTCTTCCCAGCTAGTCACCCCAGTTGGTGGTGGGATCAGCTTTCCTAATTGATTTCCATTTCTCTCTATCCTAGACGTCGCGCGTCGTCTTCGGAAACATGGCACTCTCTCGTGTCCTTTATTTGATTTAACATTACATCCTTCCATCTTGACCTGGGTTTCCTACTGGACCTTTGCCCGGGAATGTAAAGCTGTAGTACTAAATTCCCTACATAATCAGGCGGCCTTTTCTTCACGTTTCCATACCAACGCAGCCTACTCTCCGACATCTTGTGGGCGATTTCGCGCACACCCAAGCTTCAAAAATTTCAAATTTATACCTAACGAATCCCTATTATCTTATAGAGACGGAAATGGCACGTGGCCGGTTTTTAATTTGCGTAACGCTTGATACCATAAAACCACTTTTTTGGTTGTTAGTCAGACAAATGCTAAGATTGCTATCTCACGAAAAATCGTGATGTTGTGATAAGCGCCATAGCGCCCTGTCTTCAGCTTGCCGCATCCAGTATGCCACCTGGTCGGAAGGCGACCTACACTAAGTTTGCCGAGTCGCAGTCTCTCGGGCTTTGGTTAATTTGCGCAGAGTTAAATCCTTTAATAAAATGAATTTGATCTGGTAAACAAATGTCTGGCACCAATTATTTATATTATATTAATTGGCCTTCAGGCGCAATGCAGACAACTATTGCGGTTGCTAAAATATAGTTGCTCTGTAGTTGTTTGTATGTAAACAGCTTGTTGCGACTCGCAACAAGCTGTTTATATACAAAGTTCTTTTTATACTGTGCATTTTTGTTGCGGGTTAAATTGTCTGAAATATGTCGTGAAGTTTAAAGTTGACAGTTTTTTCAACTAAAGTTGCTGTCCGCATAGAGCATAAATCACTTATTAACGGTTTTCTATTGTTCGCAGTCCGGATGACCTTCCCCACATCAGGGACTTTTTCCCCCGAGCGGTGGTCACGTACGTGAATAATACCACCCACCACCTGCACTTGGAGGACCCCAAGGGTTTCCTAGAGCTAGTCATTAGCTTCCTGAAGACAAACTATTGATTGTACTGTTTGGGTTTCGTGTTTCAATATAAGATTTAAAAGAACTCCTTTGTTTTTAATTGGACTCCAAACAAATACAGTAAATGGATGTCTTTTCTCGTAAAAGTAAAGTTCTTTAAGTCTGATACCTATGTTTGGCACTCCAAATGCCTAACAATGATACCTAAGGCGAAGGCCACGACATCGGGCATGCGTCTTACGGGGCGCGTCCTGCGTTTGCAACTGGCGTCGCTATGTCACTTTTCCGCGTTATCTTTTTTGAAGTTACTTGCAAAGCATAGCAAGCTAAAAAGGCTAATTATTTTTATTTGTATTGTCTACTGTCATTGAAATTGTCTCCATATTTTTTTTTCTGTGAAATTTAATCATTGAAAAGTAGATATTTTACGACTCGATCATAAAATTTCTAAATGTGACGTCAGAATAATCAGAATAATCAGACTCTTAGGCCCGTATTATGAAAGTTTTCTCAAACAGATCTTTGCTTGAGAGACGTTTATTCCATAGAAAAACTTTGCTCACGTATATATTTATGAATGGGCAAGCTTAAATAATACGGGCGATAAAAGGGACCATAAAGTAAAAGTAAATCGCCAACTTTTCCTGATACAAAAGACTTCAACGCGCGTCCCGTAGCACGCGGTAGCAACTCCGTAGCCTTACTGTAACGCCCACACTCGTTGCGTAACCGTAGCAACTCCGTAGAGTTCCCGTAGCACCCATACCCGTAGCGTTCCTGTAACGCTACGGGCATGGGTGGCAACGGGCGTCGATACGTTGGGCGGGGGGCGTCTTCTGTAGTGCAGTTCGAGGGCACCTTTTAACATATTTTATCTTAATTGCATTTTTTGATGTTCCTGTAAAATGTTCACTTTCATTTTAACCGCTTTATTCGGTTGGGACGTCTGATAGATGTCACGCAAAATTAGGGATTGAGTAATTTCTACCTGTTATCGAACACTTATTTATCGATGTTTTATTATGCGTAGGCGAATAAATTTTTGAATAAACCGATTTTACGGAAATCCTATATCCTAGGTGCGCGATGTTGCATACTATTTCACCTATAGATGTATCCAAACAAAATCAATAACATAAAAATTATGTCAAGTCTCGTCTCGTACCTAATACGTCCGCTTCGCCGTAAAAAGTGTTGATATGACGAGACATCGACAACCATTTAATACCTTGGACTTGAATATAATATATTAATTTATTGCACCATCAATCAATACAAACAACAACAAACATAATACTAACTATTAGTTACCTACTACTAAATAAAATAAAATATATGTAAGTAGTGTAGAATAATTTTCCAATAGGTAGTTTGCCAACTTCATAGTGGAAGGTAATAAAATGGCTGACTTGTGTGGCTCTTCTCATGATAGCATCACTTTTTTACGGTGGAAGTACGGGACGAGACTTAATTTTTATATGATTTTGTTCGGACCTCACCACTTTTTGTACGTAATTACCAGTGATCGGAAATTCGGGCGCTTATTTACCTAAAGTTGGTGAAAGACACATCATGGAGCAGTTAAAACCATCTTTCTCGGGAATACTTTCCCGTAAATTCCTGGGATTTCAGAATATTCTAAAATAATGATTTTTCACCGGAATCTTATTTATAGACGAAATATAAGACACTTTTATTCTGACGTGTTTTTCACTAAAGTCCTGAAAAAAAAAAACATTTTTAATTATATTTATGATTTTATGCCAAAATCCTTTTTCTACACGAAATTTAAAAACTTATTCATACGCATTTATAATTTGTTTGATAATTGCGTAAGAATAATAGAAACAAATATTATAAAAAAAATATAGGTATATAATTGTC
The DNA here is from genome assembly GCA_947086465.1 of Eupithecia exiguata. Taxonomy (NCBI): domain Eukaryota; kingdom Metazoa; phylum Arthropoda; class Insecta; order Lepidoptera; family Geometridae; genus Eupithecia; species Eupithecia exiguata. The sequence continues at coordinate 4,625,433 of OX352247.1, forward strand.
TGTTTTGTGAGATGAACCCAAACTTGTTTTATTCCAAATGGGAATTTCGGAATTTTCTAGAATGTATTTTCACTGAAATCTTATTTATAGACGAATTATAAGACACCTTTTTTGAACGCGTTTTTTTACAAAAATCGATTTTCGCGTCGGAATAAAAGTGTCTTATATTTCGTCTTTAAATAAGGTTCCGGTGAAAAAATCATTATTTTAGAATGTTCTGAAATCCCGGGAATTTACGGGAAAGTATTCCCGTGAAAGATGGTTTTAACTGCTCCATGTTGTGTCTTACACCAACTTTAGGTAAATAAGCGCCCGAAATTCCGATCACTGGTAATTACGCACTGAGAATCTTTACGAATTCTTTTTTTACTGAGGTACCCTAAAATACATAATTTTAGAAATTCCTCGTTTTTTTCTCTTTAATTGGAAAATGTGTTTGGTATTTAAAGTCTGTAGATATGCTAGATAGAAGTAAAAACGAGGAAGACTCTTTAGTGTTATTTTTTGTTTGGATGATATTTATATCGATATTATTTCCTCGTTATATAAAAGTCAATGTTGATACATTATTAGATATCGATGTATAAAAAAAAAACTCGCTTCCGACATCCCTACGCTAAGTAAGGTGAGCTCACCAGACTTATGCCACGCGTGCCACGCCCACATCGCTCCTCCATTTTAGGGACTAAATTTTTTTTGCTCTATGTGCATCGATCAAAAATGTCCGGCTTTGCCGGCCCCGCGAACTCCTTATTTTTGATCGAAGTCTATGTGGTAATAATAGCTTGGCAAATAAGTTGAGTTTTCCATGCTCGTAAACAGGAAGTAGTGTACTACCTTTGTGGAAATAGATATTGACAGACCAATGACAGACATGTGGCAAACCATGCGCATGTGCAGAGCTTTGCAACACCAACAGTTTATTAGTATTCATCTATGACCAACAGTGTCTTACGTAGTTATTGTATACTCTTTGCAACAGTGGAAATCAAGTGTAAATTCTATTTGTGTTTTCATTTTGCAAACAAAATATTTTCAATTTATAACATAACTTATGTCGTACATAACATAACTTATGTACTACTAACCTGATAATTTAGGAATTTCAGTGTAGAAATGGAATGGAGATTTTATCTATTGGGCTCACTTATTCAAAACATACTTTTTTTAAATGTATAAGTAATACTCATATGCAAAAACGAAATGCCGTCGAATTGGCCCACACAATCTATGGTCAGGCCCCTTCGTCCGATAGCATTCCTATCTTCGTGCTCCATGGTTTGCTAGGGACTAGAAAAAACTGGGGCACTTTGTCGAAACACCTAGCAGCAATAAACAACACTTCGGTGGTGACACCAGACATGCGGAACCATGGAGAAAGCCCCCATGAAACCCTGCACACGTATCCAGAACTGGTATCTGATGTATTGCTTCTAATGAGCAAGTTGAATGTGTCTAAAGTTCATGTTATTGGACACAGCATGGGAGGACGCACTGGCATGGTTTTAGCTTTGACTCAGGTATGAGAGGCTAGACCTGTTTTGCAATAGTAAAAAATAGGTTTTAGAAAAAAACACAATGAATTAAACTAATATGAAAACTGGCTGCTGCTCGCGGTTTCGTATGCGTATTTTTTCCGTGATAAAAAGACAGAGAGACGAGTTACCTCCGCACTTATATTACGTGTAGTTAAAGATGTTTTCTATCTCTCTCTACCTATAGTGAGCCGTGAGCCAGTTGTGGCTAAAGCCAGACTCGCAGCTAACTATAAGTTTTCAATCATAAATGCGTTTGTTTACAAAAAATATCAAGGATTTTAGAATAGAATAGAAAATCTTTCGGATAATTTCTTGCAGGAAGCTATGGTACAATCCCTGCTTGTGTTAGATATTTCTCCTGTCTCTACAACGGGTCTCAGAAACTCCTTCGTACCTCGCCTGCTAGAAAGCATGAAGGCAGTCAACTTTAGCGGCATGGATGCTAGCAAAGCGAGGGACCATGCAAAAAAACAGCTCATGGGATCAGGGATTGTCGATAACCCTGCGTTTCTGAGTTTTATTCTCATGAGCCTTGGTAAGAAGAAAGACGGGAGCGTAGGCTGGTTGTGTAATGTGGACTCTTTGCTGAGACACTTTGTTGACATTGCGACGTTTCCCGCTGAAATGTCTGGGAAGACTTACAACGGCCCAACATTATTTATCGGCGGCGGTCAATCGGATTATATTCCGTAAGTACATACCTATTTCAAGTTTTCAGCGTACTTTTCTATTGTTAATAGAATAACAGCGTTTTTTTTTAACACTGCAAATACCAGATACTATTTGCCAGTGGATATTAAGAAGGCCACGCTCACACGCTTTTAAAAGGAAAGTCTTTGACTACTATGTAAATAAATAAATAATGCTGGAAGATTCACACAGCATTATCTAGCCCCAAGCTAAGCACAGCTTGTGTTATAGGTACTAGTTATAGGTACTATCTATCAACCTAGTCCTATTTTTGTATAGGTACCGTAAAATGCTCCAAGATTGCCGACACTACCCAACTTTACCCAGATCATCTGGGGGCTAACATCTGGGCCAGATGTTAGCTTTATTTTTCTACGGATCAAAAAACTAAAATAAGCGTTTTGGCAAATAGCAACATCAAAATATTTTTATCTGTAGCAATTAAAAATGAAGTCTCAGAGGCAGACAAATATTTTTTGAAAAAAAGTTTTGTTTTGAGTCAACTTTGCCTACCTCTACTAATGTAAGAATTTATTTTATGCCTAAAAATGCACTAATATACCACTTGTTTCTGTTATGCTCAAATAAAGACTTATACTAGGCAATGTTGCAGTTTTTACAGCAACATTGCCTACATTTTTGAACGCAAATTTTGATACTTCTTGTGATGTTTTAAGCAAATAAACACTACATAATATGTGGCACAAAGTTTCCTTTTCAATCTGAGCTATTATGATAAACTTACGACTTTCTTAATGTATGAAGAAATATTTACAAAAAACGTCAAAGTTAGGCAAAGTTGGAGCATTTTACCGGTACGGCAATCACGTGCGAAGTACGTAAGCTAGCAGCACGAAACGTTTAGGTAGGTATGACCTCCATGATTAAATAGGATCGAAGCTGGCTTTCTTCAATCGTGTTTTTCATCATTCAAGGCCAGCGGATCTACCCGGAATCAAGGGTTTTTTCCCGAAAGTTGATTTGAAATACATACAGGACGTCGGACACAACGTGCATGCAGAAAATCCTCAAGTATTTCTGAATATGGCTAAAGAGTTCATATCAAGTAATAAATAGTTTGAAACATGAATATCATGCATATTTCCTTTTAAGTAGGTACGGCCAACGCCAAAATTTGTAAACCGCTTAACCGTTTAAATTTAATTTAAATGTTTTTTAAAGTCACTTTGGCGGAGCCTATAGCTGCGAATACATGTTTAAGCCCACAGCAGACGCAGCTCAATTGTATATTAATATAGTAAGCTATATAATATTACGATATAGCAAGCTGCCACAGAGACGATGGCTATGCTATAATATATATTTTTGGACTCATTAGCTCTGCGGCCGTCATGTCTTACTGTACCCAAATATATAGTGCTATATCTGTCGATATATTTTGGTGACGTAATAAAAACATACGTTACAGCTGCGTCTGTGGTCACTTACCGATTATTATAAAAAATACCTTACTATGATATATATATATTAAAGCTCCGTCTATTATGGGCTTTACTCGGCCATGTTTTTTTTTATTAAGTACTCGTAACCTTCGAAAATCAAAGAGCACAGAATTTTTTTGTTGCATTCGCGAATATCTACATGTTGTATAATAATTATTATGACATACACATTTTTTAGCTTCTTCCACTAGTGGACAAAAAATTGAAGCGAATAAAATCAATAACATTTTGTTTATTATTTGATAATAATTACTATTTATAAAGCTGTGTATGTTTAAAATTTGACTTGTCTAAGTGCTTATTTTGTAAGCCTAAAGAAATAAAGTTATTAACATTTTGACTTTTTTGATTACCTCATATCTTACTCAAATAAAAAATTTAGGAGTGCATACCATATTCTCACACCTACTACTAAGATAGAAGTTTAAATCGACGACTGTACCTGCGTCTCTGTGTAAGTAGGTATTTCGACAGGACGTTTTCACACACGAAATTGTTTATTTGACCTAGGTCGTGTGGAATGGTGAGGAAACCGGCTTGTCCTAGATTTATGAATTTGCTGGCTCATTTTGCTAACCACACTCAATCGGCGCGGTAGATCGGTACCTACCTAGGTAAACACGTAAGGTGGAAGGTGGGGTCTATGGTACTTTTGTTATTAACCTAAGGTGGCCATTCCACTCATCCAATATCATTGTCCAATGTACATTTCATCAAAGATCTTGGATGACTTCATCCAGATCCGATTTGCCGTTCTGGCGTGATAAAGGAACAAACATCCATCCATCTATCTATCCATCCATCCATCTAAACTTTCACGTTTATAATATTAGTGAGAAAACTTTCACGTTTATAATATTAGTGAGATGAGATTGCAGGTCAAGAGCTACACCTATACAAATTTTTAGCCCGATCTGGTGAGAAGTTTTGGCGTGAAGAAGTAACAAACTTCTATCCATGCAAACTTTCGCATTTTTAATATTAGTGTGATGTGATGTAATTTCATTTGAAATTATCTACGCAAATTACTTAGGAATCTTGGATAAAGATATAGGATGAGTGGAATGGCCATCCATATTGGACAAAAATATTGGATAAAAGGAACGGGACCTTAACGCCTTAATACTCAAACGCATCTCAGCTCATCTGATGAGTCATCATCAGATATGAGCAGGACTCGGCAAAGTTGATGAGCTGCATTTGTATCATCTGCGTAAACTACTACCTACACTTATACTAGGAACTGCTTTATTAATAAAGTTAAAAAGGTCATTGAGAAAAATAATAAAAAATATTGGTCCTAGAATAGATCCTTGTGGAACCTCCCCGTTTTACGTTCAGTACCTTGGATTTAGTCACAATTTCTTGTCCATTAACAACATTTCTGATTTCAATAAATTGTTTTCTATTATTAAGATACGTCTTCATTAGATTTATGCCCGAATACTCAAACGCACCTCAGCTCATTAACTTGTCCGAGTCCTGCTTAAATCTGATGACGTCTCACATTTTATTGGTATACTCAAACGCTACTTAGCAAAAGTTACGTGAGCACGTCTCAAGTCCTTTTAAAAGGGCAACAATTTTGCGAGAAGTTAGTTTTCTATTACATTTTCCTAATGTTTGGTCCAAAACGTTTCATTTTATGCAGAAACGTCAATAAATTGTTTGAATACTTTTTCAAAACGAATATAAAATGAAAGTAACGAATCGTATCTGTCATGTCATTCAATTAATTATTCTTGAACAACATCGCGCGAAAAACTAAAATGAAACTGATGAACTTCATATTCAGCTATGGATCGGAAACATGGACTTTGGAGAAGGCTAGTTATAGATCGAGACTGCATAGATGCCTTCGAGATGTGGTGCTGGTGGCAAATGCCTCAAATTCCTTAAAATGCATTTCGCACCAACAAGTCCATTCTACGAGAATTCAAGTTGTCAATTTGTTTTTGTCGAATACTGGAGTTTTTGGGCCAGAATGAACGGCCACAACCTCGAACAACTGATGGTTACTGGTAGGTAAAGCCGAGGACAAGCGTCCGAGAGGTCGTAGTCCTCTCTGATGGTCGAAACAAATCCGCTCTACGCTGAACACCAATCTTTAAGATGTGCTCCTCGATGCCAAAGATAGGAACAGGTGGCGCAACATAACGTTAACGAGGGAATCAAAAGAGCACGAGGTAAAAAAATCTTTGCACTCGAGTGCAACACGTAACTTTTCATCCCACCTCAGCGAGGAAAGAGTATTTTGTCTCTTCGGTATCTGAGTGTAAAAGCCGTTTTTATCCGCTAGAGGATAAAGTAAATTGAATTAGGAACATCGTGCGCACGATGATCTAAATTTAATTTACTTTATTAATTTACACTCGGATATCGAAGAGCAAAAATACTCTTTCCGAGATGGGGGGATGAAAAATCTATTATAGTCATGTTGTAGGCAAGGGGATTTATTTTTTAATAGCAATTCAAGTCCTGATTTTGATAGCAATTCAAGTCTGAATGTATGTTACTTGGCTTGGAGTTACGGGGTTTAGTATTGGAGTCAGAAGAAAGTTCAAACATGGGTATCGCCTCTGTTCAAGCAAATTTTCCTCGTCTGAAGATAGTGAAGACAGCGAAGATACAGGCATTTTGTGCACACAGCTTTTCCAAAGATTTTATTGTAAGCTTTCTGCAAGGTATGACCTTCTTACGAAACTCAACAGTCGTGCTCTGAGTTGTGATATTGGTCCCGACCAGCATTGATCTAAATTACCGAAGGGGATCTCTTTTTTCATTGCCGACCAGTCTCAAATAATATATAAACCCATGCTTAACGATCTGAGACGTCGTTTGAGTGATGTCAAAATTTAAGTTGCGTTTGTGAATACCAAAATAGCCGTAAGTCGTCGATATAGCAGGATTTGAGATGAGCTCAAATCGAGCCTCCTTATTTTTTAAAACTGATGTTTCGGAATACGGTTTTCAAGTTAAAGAACGTCTCAAGCAACTGAGACGGTCTCAAATATGTAAGATCGATTTGAGTATTCGGCCGTAAGGGTCCCATTCCACAACAAGTCATCCAAGTTCTTTGATCAAATGTACCTACATTGGACAAAGATATTGGATGGGTGGAATGGGCACCTAAGGTATCCGATCTCGTTTATCGGATCTAATATTAAACGAATACACCGGATATAGTTCCTACATATTGTTCACTGTATTAACTGTTGTGTGTGTGTGTATTAACTGTTCCTACTTGCGTAGGTACAGTTGGTATTAAGCGAGGAGCGTCATCGCTACAAAAAGAGAACCACAGATGTACCTACCAGGGATGCTAACGCGCGAACCAATGAAGTATTCGAAAGAGAGATAGAGCTGTGATAGACAATGTATTTACTCTGACTGTCATCTATGTTATGCCTAATCTCAACTTGCAAAATAGCCAGGTGTTTTAAATAATGCATTGTTCTCATCGATCAAAAATGTCCGGCTTTGCCGGCCCCCCTTAGATTCACAATGCGCACGCCACAACCTTCAGTAGCAAAAGAGGTACATTTTGACATGTTAGGAAAGCTTTTCAACTAGTGTCATTTTAGCGTTCAGACAAAAAGCATGGGTACAAAAAATGCAAGAATCACTCGTCCAAAGTGCTGAAAAAGGATGGAATTTCTTATTTTCAGTAAGTTTATATATATTTTTTACCCGTATATTGAGATGTGAGTCATATACTTGTGAAATCAGCATAAAATATTGTTGTTTGGTTTGCCTATGTTAAAATATTAATTTTGTTCTAAATTGATAAATGGAGAGGCTATTTCTTCTAAATTTTTTTTTCATTTATAGTATGTATTAATATATTTTTCATAAAAATAAGTTTAATATTACTAGTTGATGATTTTTAAAATAATTAGTTGGCCCGCCCTAAAATTTCATTTGCGTAGACTCTCTAATAAAAGAAAGACTAGGTTCTTACCTACCTACCAGAAGTATGAATTTATAAAACGTTTATTTTTTTCCCGTAAAAAAAACTCGTGCAAAGCCGCAGACAGGAACCAGTTCTTTTTAATCTAGAGTGCCTGCCTGTAATTGTATTTTAAGTTTAAATTGTTGTATGTCTGAAATGACCCTTTTGTATAAATACCTACTGTTGAGACACCAATTTATAGTTTCATCAATAAATGATTCGTTATCTTTACCTGAATTCTGTTAATTAATCCTTATAGAAAATAAACTGAGTAGGTAGGTATATAATTCTCAGGTAGGTACCTACCTACTTACAAAATAAAATAAAATGAATTCGACTCCACCAATCTCTTGTTCCGTATGGAAAAAACTTGTCAGGCTCTGCGCAAACTGTCTGCGTCAAAACAAAACGAACCCAATTTTGAGTGACATTTTTGTAAGGCTCTAGGTATCTACGGGGGAGGCCGCGAACTCCTTATTTTTGATCGAAGATTGTTCTGCAACAAATAGGGCGTTTTTTACCTGTCACAGGTAAAAAAGGGTTGACAACCCCCCTGCGAACATTACCCCTTTCCTGCCCCTTGCAAATCAATGCCAAAATTATTATCAGTCCAATCCTATGAATAATATATACACATATAAGATATGTTTCTATATTTTTGTTAATCATGAACACGTTTGTGTGAAGTTTAAAGTATATTTTTGTATTGAAAATGTGAATTTTTTAAACAAATATCTGTAGCAACGCAATATTTATCCATAATATTTTTATACTTATAGTTATTACTATCGTTTTTATTAGTCTTCTATCATGTATACTTCTAATTTTGTTTTATTCACTGATAAAACGAAGGCGATTCATTGTAAATTTTATGATTATAACCGTGATGCATAATAATTATCATTAGTATAAGACGACATAAGACTGATTTTATTGTAATATAAGTTTATATATATTACTATTTCATGACAAAAGTTTTTATTTTACCTCACGTCACCCTTCAAATATTCGATGTAGTCAAAACTATATTTCTTATCCAATAATACTTGATCAAAATAGGTTAAAAGTTAAGTACAGTAGTCAGCGGCACTAGCGCACATAACAACATCATAAAACGCTTGGTGCGCTTTCCGAGAACACTGGTTCAATTTTCAGTATTTGTCTCGGTGGCAAAACAGTAGGTAGGAACACGAGCAATTTTCTCCCTCTACGTTCCTACTAGGAACGATCGGGAATATTTTTTCCCGATTGTTCCTAGTATGATCGTAGCTAGGAACAATCGGGAATTTTTTTCCCGATTGTTCCTAGTAGGAACGTAGAGGGTAGGGACAATCGGGAATAGGCGGGTATAGGTTGGTACTTAGAGCTATAATAGCAAAGCAATATAGCAAGTAGCAAAGTGTGTAGCACTATAGCACACAGTACAGTACCTACGTAGCACCATAGCTCAAAGTGCGTAGCACTCACCATAGATGAATACTAATAAACGGGCACTCACAGCAGTTTATTAATACTCATCATTTAATTATGACTCACAGAATATAGCTTAATATAAACTGAAAAGCACTTCCCTCTACTTCTCATTATTCCGATGATTCCGAGGAGGATTCTATGATTCCGAGGGTCCTCTTTGGTTTTTACATCGTTTTTGAAAGAGACTTTTGTGTTCTGTTTTATTATTTGAAAATTAGTTTTAGACTTCGCTTTTCGTCACTGTCATTCCTATCAAAAATGACAAAAGTCAAATAAACAAATGTCATCAAATTAGGTAACCTTAAATTTTTTTGTTTTCTTTTCATTTTTTCAAAACAAATATGTTACTCCGGCTATATCACAGAAATGTGCTCCATAACTGGAGTGACACATCTAAATTGCTTGCCACAGTAATATGTAGACATGCCAGTTCCACATCAGAAAATGCTGAAACTGTGGACTTGGCCTATGCTTCGTACGAAAGTACAGTTTCAGAAGAAGATACCTCTCCGCTGCCTCCTCTGGTGATCTTGCACGGTTTGCTGGGGTCAAAGAATAACTGGAATAGTATGAGTAAAGCCATCCACAGGACGACAGGAAGGAAGGTGATCAGCGTGGACGCTCGCAACCACGGTGACAGCAGACACTCTTCCCAGCACTCCTACATTCATATGGCCCATGATGTGATGAAACTCTTGAAGAAGTTAGAGCTGTCTAAAGTGTCGCTACTAGGCCACAGTATGGGCGGAAGAACTGCTATGGTGCTGTCTCTACTCTGTGTAAGTATGTACACTATTTTAATAGCAATCATTAATTCATCATTACATTAAATATAAAACTGAGCAAATTCTTTAGTTCTAAACAATAATCTTTATCTACTTATTGATAGCATTTCTTGTAACAAAGAAAAGGATATTATTCTGTACAAATCTAGCAATACAAATGTGTAAATAATAATTACCTAAGCACCGGAAATCTAAAATATTACTTTATTTCCATGTCAGTGTTTCATATTAATTAATGGACTTTTCTAAGTGTACCTACATTTATTTTATTGATAGAAATAAAGAATTTCTGTTTCTTAAAACTGTTTTCTATCTTTTCAGTCTGATCTGGTATCAAGTCTGGTAGTAGTAGACATCTCACCAGTGAAAACAAGCCCCCAGATCTTCACAATGGCTGGCCTTTTCGATGCCATGGCCGGTGTTTCTATCCGATCAGGCATAGCCATGTCTAAAGCGAGGAAGTTGGCAGATGAACAGCTTAAATCCATTACTCCAGACGTCAACTTGAGAAACTTTTTGATCACGAATTTAATTCAAACAAATACTGGGTCATACACCTGGCGAGTTAATATACCAGCTTTAAAAGATAACTTTCAGTCACACATCTCAGGCTTCCCAAATAACTTGAAGGGGCTTCAGTATTGTGGACCAACTTTATTTATTGGAGGATCCCTATCAGATTACATAGGGTAAGTATTCAATTAAATACCTCAATAAATTTAAAAGAATACCAGCAACCAATACAATAATTTTAACCCTGTAAGTAAAACCTTTTTGTATTATTTTCAGGAAAAATGATCAGAAAGAGATTCAAGAATACTTCCCCCTAGCAAGTATTGTGTTCATAGATGGAGCAGGGCATTGGGTGCACAGTCAAAAACCCGAGAAATTCCTAGAGACAGTCTGCAAATTCTTAAAAGATAAATAGTAGAAAAGACAAATTATTGTGACTGCATAGAACAGTAGACTGTTCTATGTTATGTGATTTTATGAATACCAACCTAAATCATTGTTGTGTTTGTTTTCTTTGTATAGCTAGATAATAATATTGTTTAGTTCAAATTATCCTTTTAATTTTACCTGTTCATTACCTCTACAGTATTAGATGGTTAATTCGAATTATTTTAAATTGTTTACTTAACTTTTCCACGTTTTGTCTTCCTATATAATCAATTAATTATCATGGTAGTAACAAACTTCCTGTCTGTAACCGCAAAGGGCGTGGTGTTACACTTACAGGACATTTAAATTTTCCTGTTTTTAAACAATAAAATCGGCCAAGTGCGAGTCGGACTCGCGCACGAAGGATTACGTACCATTATCTATAAAAACGGCAAAAAAATCACGTTTTTTGTATGGGAGCCCCCTTAAATACTTATTTTATTCTGTTTTTTAGTATTTGTTGTTATGGCGTGAACAGAAATACATCATCTGTGAAAATTTGTAACAACTGTCCAATTATCACGGTTCATGAGATACAGCCTGGTGACAGACGGACAGCGAAGTCTCGGTAATATGGTTTTTGTAAGGAACCCTAAAAACTGTTCTCACGTTTGTGCGTTATCTGTTGCCGAGTTGTGGTTTTGCGCTCGAAAAGCTATTGCACCCGCCCTCCTAAGGAAACGGGTATAAAAGGGGAGTCCTGGCTGCCATCCATCATTCCCACTTCACGGCCTGTGAAGTGAGACTACAGTTTGAAATATTTGAATACCGGTAGAAGCCGGTGTAGTGGTCGAAATGGCTGACGTGGCTAAGAGTTTGGCACTGCTGTTCGATCGCCCTGGTGAGTCGCTGATTACTCCCAAAGGCGATGACAAAGCTGTCTTTCAGCTCACCGAACAGTTAGTGGTAAGTGTTCACATACTACCATTGTCACTTTAAATGATCCTAAGGACTTACACGAAACCTTCCGAGTTTGCCTTTCCCCAAGCAAAATTATTCAGTATAGCTTTTGATATTATAATAGGTACTCTAGGACAATTCTTATAACTTAACGAGGTACCTGTCCTTTATCTACCTCCTTTCAGGCCACAAGGAAAATCCCCTTTTCTTCCGCCCACGAGTTTTGGGTATTAAACATAATTTTATTCCAGTCACTGGTATATATTAATTTAATTGCGATCAACTACGAGATCTATGGCCAGCTAAGATTGTAGCAGTCTGCACTCCATAACGTTGACTACTACAATCTATGATTGACAAAAAGCTCATGAAAAAGATAATCTCTTCCATAGCCGCCAGATTACTCAAACAACGGCATAGAGTTGAACAACCGTTTCGGTGACGATGCATCAGAGAGGATCCCTCTCATGAACCTGAAGCAACTTCCGAACTTCCCTTTGGCCTCCCAACTGCCGACTGACGCTGACTTCTCGCTGTTCCTGCCTAGGCATCAGGAGATGTCCACTGAGGTCATCGATGCTCTTTTAGGTGAGTTTTAGGCTTTAGGTTTGCTAGAAACTCCAGTACCTAACTTCATAGTGTACATTCGAAATTTACGTACTAGGACGTTGAAACGCGGATAGGTCCCGCAAAAATAGGCAATTTTAATTGCCACGATTATTGTGAGAGTTATTCATCTAAATATAAGTTTGATCTAACTAAATATAAACCCTATTCTAAAACAAACATTTGAACAAAGGGTTGAAAAAAATCTGCAAATGGAAAATTATAAAACTTTATTGAAATAAAATTAATAATTTAATTAAGTAGTCCAATTACCTTCTTTACAATACAACATAATTCTATAATTTCCTAGGTGTTCCTGAGAACCAACTTCAAGAATTCCTTTCGACCTGTGCCTTCGCAAGGTCCAACCTCAACCCTCAACTGTTTAACTACTGCTTCTCTGTTGCTTTGATGCACAGGTAAGTTCTTATCATTATCACTTCTAAAACTGGTCCTTATCTATATGTACGGCCTTAGACAGTCTGCTCTACAGGAGACAAATCCCAACACAACATAAGACACAATTATTGTGTGAAATATAAAATTTACTACTTGAACATGGGAAGTTGTGATGTGTTTTTCCTGTAAGGAATAATGAAATGTTTTTGTTTGCAGGCGTGATACAAGACAAGTCAGCATCCAAAACTTCGCAGAGACCTTCCCCTCAAAGTTTTTGGACTCGCAAGTATTCTCACAAGCGCGAGAGGCAGCTGCTGTCATCCCCCAGGGGACTCCGGTAAGTTACTTCTTACCACAACAGTTATCACATTCTTTATCTCTCTCTGTGCACAGTAACACAGGTTTGTAATTAGGCGTCCAAGGCCCAAGACTGTCATTAGAATAAAAGTCCATAGGATAGGTCCCATCGTCTTTCAACCATTTACTGTTACCCATTGACACTGAAAATTCATATGGTGTCAGCAAGGGTTTTGAGAAGGCAGTACCCCAATCGATAGACAGTCTAGGACACGCCACTTGGACAAAAGCATCTAAATTGAATAAGGCTAGTTTGCTAGGGAAAATTTCAGATAATAGAATTTTTACATATTTTTTATCAGAATTCCTAATTTGTTTTTCTAAATTTCCTAAAACTTTGGTACTTCCTTGTCTTCCTAATGTGCCTAGAATGAGGCCAAAGCTACCAACATGCTCGGCACTTTTAATTTGATTCTGTCTATTACTTTGCATCAAGCTGTGTTCGTAAACTTCTGAAGTGAATTTCTTTTCATAAGGATCATATTTATAAGCAGATATTTTAGGATTGGCTATCATTATTGCTTCTAAATGAAACCTGCCATCTCCTAAATAAACTATAGCATCAGCTGTTAGCTTGGGAGCAGTACAGCCAAGGATTTCTCCTGGTGAAAGTGGTTTACTTTGTGGCACAGTCACTATGTACTCTTCAGAGCGTAGATTTTTAGCTACAGAATGCAGTGTTGTGACAAATTGTATGGTACTGACAATGGCTAGATGTGTATGTTTTGGGAAATTCAGTTTGATTGTTTCAACAAAGTGCGAGGGGTCTATTTTGATATCTACAAAAATGTATAAGACCTTGATGCTGCTGGTTTGGTCTATGGGTATGAGACAGGAGTGTCCGTAGTGCACTAAGAGGTCCACGCCCAACGCCACAGCAGTGAAGTCATCTATACAGCAGGCTCCATATGTTACATCGCCTAATATAACAGTGTCTGCCCCGGTGAATGTTTCTATTATATCACAGAGAGTTGTCGCAAACAGCGTAAGACCTGTAAAGAAGAAAAAAAATTAAGTTGATAAATAAATTTCACTGTGTGTTCTGAAAGTTTAGTTAAAATAAACAAAATACCTTCAGGTAGTTGCAAAGCCACACGTTTTGCGTTGAGGGAACGTATCCGCCAAATTGTTTTGTGGACTTCAAAATTGTAGTTCTGAGGAAGAGATTCACACGCTCTATTTAGCAGAGGATCATTCAGAAGCTCATCGGGTATTTTATTTACTGCACGTATGTTCGGTTTGAAAGTTTTTCTCTGTCCCTCGGGTTTTGCACGAACCACTACTACTCCAGGATTATTAGCGTAATCTTCCATGTTGTAGGAACGATCTTATACCATTGTTTTTACAAAAACACTGCTCGTATTTAAAATATTCTCAGGTTAATTCTCGTCAAAACATAAACACGCGCGGCTGGCCTGCCTGGCCTACGTGACTTTTGGAAATAACGTTCCGTTACCACTACTTTTTGACAACGAATACGGACTGCTAATATTTTATCGCTCATATTTATGAGTACCATGCTGAGATACGTTAGTTTCCTGTTGTTTATTTTAAAGTGCATAACAGGAAATGGTAATGGTAACTTATTATTATAAAATATTTTTTAGGAACCAAAAAATCTTTGTTATTGGAACGTTACAACTTTCTGAAATCTGTCAAATTCAAGGTCATCCTACCGTTCCATTTTACGAAGATAACATAGGTATGTAGGTACGTGTTTGTTTTTTTATCTTATTTTTTTGAATCACATCTTTTGGGGGATCCTTTGGAGCCCCCAAATGGTTTTGAACATTGATATATTTATTTTCAGCGTACTCCTATCATAATCCCGCGGGACTACACCGCGACTGACTTAGAAGAGGAGCACCGTTTGGCGTACTTCCGTGAAGATGTCGGTATTAACCTCCACCATTGGCACTGGCATTTGGTCTACCCGTTCACTGCCAGCGATAGAAACATCGTCGCCAAGGACAGGAGAGGAGAACTGTTCTTCTACATGCACCAGCAGATCATTGCTAGGTAAAGAATTTTGTAAACATACAAAATTTTGTAGATTGTTTACAACAGTCTGTAGTTAGCTCAATTTTTCTTTAGACCTTACATGACTATTGGACACGTGAGAATTCTATACCATCGAGTAGATTTTTACCCGACTACCAACGGAGGAGGGTAATTATTATTATTAACTCATTTATTTCAGATCAGAATCCATATCACAATTTAAAATGCTGATAAATTGGAATCTCAGTCCAACACGAAACGAAAAATCTTTTTTTCATTAATGTTACATAGGTACGTGTTTTGAAAAATCTCACGTCATCTCACCAACGGGAGAGGGGGAGGGGGGTCGAAAAATCGCCTCGTAATTTATGGGGCTTCCTTCCATAAATTACGTGAGATGTAATAAGTTCTTCATCTTTTCGTAACCTTATCTTAACCAATTACCTCTAACCTCCAGATACAACTGCGAGCGTCTCAGCAATGCCCTCCAGCGAGTGAAGAAATTCTCAAACTGGCGCGAACCAATCCCAGAAGCGTACTTCCCTAAGCTGGACAGTCTGACGTCATCTCGCGGCTGGCCGCCACGTCAGTCCGGCATGCAGTGGCAAGACCTGAACAGGCCCGTCGATGGCCTGAACGTAACCATCGCTGATATGGAGAGGTGGAGGCGGAATATTGAGGAGGCTATCTCAACTGGTACCGTGACTTTGGTAAGCGCAACCCACTACTTTGTAGCGTCAACAACTTTTAAGATGCCATTCCAATAAGCTTCTAGGAGTAGGTACCTATTGTGTATAATAAATTAAACAGCTTAGCCACGTAGCGTACCACACCACGTCTGGTGGTGACTCTGGCACCTTTAAGTCATGCCGTTCGAGACGGCCTGCCTGAGACGCAAACAACTACGGGTTCAGTTCCTGCCGCCGGACAATTTCTATACCGCTCATCACAGTATTTACAACACCAAATCTATGCTTAGACACTGGGTCTTATTAGACTAAATGACGCTGTGACCAAAGTTCCGGCATTGCGTGATTTACTTATTACACGAGCTCCGCTTAGGTAGGTACTTTGGTGCTAAATAACCCTTTGTGAAATGTTTCGGAATTATATTTCTATCGTTTATTTCAGGCCAACGGCTCCACCCAGCCGCTAGACATTGACATGCTTGGTAACATGTTGGAATCGAGCATGCTATCCCCCAACAGCCAGCTGTACGGTAGCGTGCACAACAACGGACACAGCTTCTCTGCTTACATGCACGACCCTCAGCATCGCTACTTGGTAAAAAAATTGAATTCACACCTCGATAAGTAAGTAGGTGCCTATCCTACACACACAATACCAGTGTGTCTTCGAACGACAACGACATAAATCTGCTACTTTATAAAAGCAGGTTAATTTAGCGCAATGTGCACCATTTTGTGAAAAGGATAGGCAAAGGATTTCGCGTTCATAGGAGAGGGACAGACCATTAGTTTTCGGAACTGAAGAAAACTACACAACTTATGAAGAAAGTAAGAAACTGGATCAAGGAACTAAATAATTATTAATAACCTACGAATCAAAATTCGGCCACCTTGTTGGGGCCAACATGCTGTGGCATTATTTTTTATTGAAAAAACTAGATAGTATGGGCAGGTCCCCAGGAGGTGGACCAACGACCTGGTAATGCAATGGTCGCGAGAAACCGCTGGACGCAGGCCGCGCGAGATTAGATATTCTGGTCATCTTAGAGGAGGTCCATGCTACGTCGAGCACATGTGAAAATGTGTCATAAAAAATACTTGACGGAATACGCTTGGAATTAACGCTCCCGCTCTAGATATTGAATACCGCGTAGGTCTGACTGAACAGGCCTTTCAGATTTCTTAACATCTATAACTTCGTATTTGCAGGAATCGTTCGGCGTGATCGCGGACGAGGCCACAACGATGCGAGACCCGTTCTTCTTCCGCTGGCACGCCTGGATCGACGACACATTCCAGAAGCACAAGGAGTCCACTCACGTCAGGCGGTACACGCGGTCTGAGGTACGTTCCACTTAAAGATACCTATGGGATAGTTTTTAGAGCCGTCGCGGCTGCAGCGTAAACATCTACACCTCCAACTCGCCCGTGGATGCACTAAGCGTCGGCTCTGCCTCTGCTCGACTATGATCACCAATTGGCCTGCAAAGCGTGGTGGTTATGTTATGGCAAAACCTTTTTTCATCGACGACACATTCCAGAAACACAAGGAGTTCACTCACGTCAGGCGGTACATGAGGTAAGTTCTTGCTTTAATCATGATGACGATTATCTTTTGGCGCGGCGGGCGAAGGTCCACCTGCGACGCAGGAGGTTGCGGGTTCGATTCCCGCCTTGGGACAAATGTTTGTACGATCTGGAAATTTGTTTTGGGTGTTCTGGGTATTTTCTATGTATATTAAAATATTGGTTACAAAAAATCTGTAGTTGTATAAAAAAATCTGTAGTTGGAGAATCAAGGCGTCCAAGTGACATCAGCATCGATCGAGCCTCAAGCCGGGCGGAGCAACGTTATCAACACGTACTGGATGCAGAGCGATGTGGACCTTTCCCGCGGACTTGACTTCTCGGACAGAGGACCCGTGTATGCGCGCTTCACGCATCTCAACCACCGCCCCTTCAGATACGTGTGAGTAGACCACGGGCATTCCTCCTTTCAACTGAGTTTCAATTAAACTAAATGCCAAAACCACGGCGTAAAAATCGAACCCTCCAAGTCAACCACGTCAGCAGCATCAGCTTCATTCCGTGTATTTTTAACGCATCCATCCATATTATCACCGGACACCTAATATCAACCTGCCAAGCATGGTCATCATGGCAAAACCTTTGATATTCTACTAACATAAGGTTTTTTAATCAATGAGAGAAACGGACTGCAGGCAGATTTCTAAATTCCAGATTTAAATAGGTAGTTTTTACTATTTCTAGATTCTAGGTCTAGGATAGAGATCTAAGTAAGTTTTGCTTTGCAGTATAAACGTGAACAACAACGGCGCGGCTAAGCGCGCGACTTGTCGTATCTTCATAGCGCCGAAGTTTGACGAACGCAACCTCGCCTGGATGCTGTCTGATCATCGCAAGATGTTTGTAGAGATGGACCGATTCGTTGTTATGTGTAAGTTAATCTTTGATTGCTAAAAAAACATAGATCAGATTTACCTAACTCTAGAGATACTTAATTAAGATAAGCCTATCTAGATGGCGTTACTAGTAGGTTAGTTCTCTTCTCATCCATAATTTGATTAGTTATAGTTAGTTACCTACTTAAGTTTTTAGTTCAAAGATTTAACTTGAGCATAATCAAAGGTTGCGAATGTAGACACCTGATTCTTAAATCTGAAAGTTATCGATAGACAGTTGATACCTAATGCTTTTTATCACGAGAAATCACCTATCTACCAAAGAGAATACAATACTACTACCTACCTACTTCATAAGTAAATAAGTCATGTCCAAATTTGTAGACCGAATTAAAATGACGATCTATTAAACTGTCATTATCCAACAAAGGTATTTCCCACGACGATTAGTTTATCTGTACCTAATCGGTAGGTAATAGCGATATGAATGAACACACGCACGTGGCCATTATACCTATTTCTAACTATGTTTGCAGTGAACTCCGGCCAGAACCAACTCGAGCGTCAATCTTCCGAGTCCACTGTGACCATTCCCTTCGAGCAGACGTTCCGTGACCTCTCCGCACAGTCAGGCAACCCGCGGAGCCCGAACCTCGCCGGTTTCAACTTCTGCGGGTGCGGCTGGCCGCAACACATGCTGGTGCCCAAGGGGACGGAGGCCGGTGCGGCTTACCAGTTGTTCGTGATGTTCTCGAACTACGATCTGGATAGGGTATGTTGTCCATACTTATATTATACATTCGAAAGTCGGTATGTTACCTTTTCACGCTTAAACGACTGAAAGGATCCTGGAGAAATTTGGCAGGGAGGTAGTGTCTCGGAGACATGAATAGGCTACTTGAAAAAGGCGTGTGAAGCCGCGAGCAGTAGCTAATATTATAATTTTGTAGGTAGGGGTGTATCTACCCTACCTACAAAATATAATATAAATATAAGCTATCAACGCCTTTACTCTTTTTTAGATAGCCTTTGCAGGCAGCAGATGAGGTCTAAAAAGCATACAAACTGCAAACTCCCCGTGGCTCCCATGTAGGTAGCTGTCCTGCACAAAGCGGCCACACCCAGGAAATCACGTTGGCTCCTGAGCTCTATCGCATTAACTGCCCAGCCTCCGCCGCACGACGCTGGTCCCGAGAGACATGTGCGTCGTAGGTCATGAAAGTGTTAACCTGGTTGCTTCACTCTGCAATATGTTACTAAGCCATGAGTTTTCGGTAAAGGCTACGCAGAATATTGATGGAAGTATTGTTCACAGATTGATCAAGATGACGGCAAAGAAATGACCTGCAAGGAGGCCTCTAGCTTCTGTGGCCTGCGAGACAAGAAGTACCCTGACCGGCGTGCTATGGGTTTCCCCTTCGACCGTCCTTCAGACACTGCCTCCAGCATTGAAGACTTCATCCTGCCCAACATGGCCCTCACTGACGTAACCATCCAATTGCAGAATGTTACTGAGCCTAACCCTCGAAACCCCCAGCAGTGATCCCTGATTATTTCAATAACAACTCGACATTTCAATCAAAATTATTGTTTCGCCATCATGATTGAAATTTGATCAGTATTAAGCATTGTTGAAAAAAAATTAAATCTACATACCTACATTTTTAATCTACAAGTAGTGCAATTACTGTTATAGAATTAACAACATGAAAGTTATTTGTAGGTTAAGTATGGCTTGTGTTGTAACATTGTATCCTGAGTTAGGCTTGAGTATAGTTTGGTATTTCTTATCCCTGGTAGTTATTAGAAATGCAAATTTGTTATAGGTACTTTTATGTGCATTGTAAAATTGAAAGGCTGATTAGGTTATAAATATAAGTCTTATGAACTAGTTATTTGTACATTAATTTAGACAAGAGCAAAATTATTATAAGTAATTGACCCATTTAGGTAAGTTTTCATTAAATAAAAAGCAAGAATATAAGTAACTGGTATGTTTTATTTGTTTCTTTCATTTTCTTGACACAAAACTAAGTTTTTGATATCAACACTCATAGGAACTTCTTAGAAAAACTAAGATACAGAACAATCTATTGTGCGCTCCAGAGGTGACACTCGTGCTGCTGCTACCATCCTGTTGAAGATAATAATTCGATCAATAACAGAGGTTTACAAACATGCCATAATTAAACATGCTTATAATATCATCAGGCCTATCATTAGATATCATGTAGTTATCATAAATACACACTATCGGCTCGTGTTTGTTCTCATCATTTCCATAATCAATCAGTCATGGTGAAAGATAATTTTAAAAGTGCCTAGTTATCTTACCAATTCTTTATCCACTGCAAAGATGATGGTAGGGCAGGGTAGGGACCTAGAAAAAGAAGCATAGTTAAGCAAGACGTGCAAAAGTAAGGAGGTCAGACCTCATTAAGTATCACAAATGTTGTTAACATCCAAACGCATTTTGGCTCGTGCTACAATCATCATTGCGACGCTCCAATCTTATCGAAAAGGCAAACATGTTACCTACCTAATTTATCCTATCGTCATGATTGCACATCACACACAAATCTTGCCGAAGTTTATCATATCCCGTTATACTTACCTGATAAAATAGAGAAAGGTAAGTGAAATAGATAAAGCCTGACGACCAAGATAAAGGCATGCCCCAGCCGACGGCTGGGGCGCACGTGTTGGGAGTGGAGTGGAACATAGAGAGAGATTCGGAATATGGAATCATTATACTCGGTAAGTAATCGATATACATGCGGACGTAACTACGTGCTTTAATAATTTGTAAGTACCTTTCCTTTCGTCCGCGAAATACGATGGGAACACGGAACACAGCGCACGCACAGCACAACCGTCAGCCCAAAGATACTCATAGCGTAGCGGAGCGGAGCGTCCTTAGAGTATAGGTATATAGAGACGGCGTATTGTTCTATAGGAACTTTCGGTTATACAAATATGATCTAAATCGATATTGTACTCATAAATTTATAGCTATCTCGTTTTATCTTACCTACAATAACCAATGTAAAAAGAGACATCAATATAATGTGCGAAACCTATTTTTGGCAACATTGAAACGTGACGTCATAGAAAAGCATGATTGAGGCCGGTTTGCCATTTTACTTTCAGGTATGTAAACTGTCAACGAGAGTTGCATTTACAGTAAAAATGCTAAAATTATTTGAGTTCGGGACTTTTTCATGTGAATACTTATATAGTAAGCGAAAGAAAGCTAATAGGAAGATGCCAAACAGCAGTTTGGTAGGTTGCGGCTTAAAAACAAGTGAAAATCGTCCAAACATAACATTACACCGGTACGTATTCTTATTTTGCTAAATTACCAAATAATACAATAAATACCTTATGTGTTGGCTTTCATAGGAATAGTTTACATAAAATTCATACCGAATGTAGCTTATTTTTGTAAGTTTTAAGTGTAATTAAAGAAAACATGAAACTGTTTGTTTGGCGAGAGTGTTGTACTTCAAGGCATTTTTCATAGGTATCGATGTTTTCAAGTGTAAATTGTAGTGTATTAATTTTCAACTGGTTTTTTACGTTCTAGGTTACCCGAAAATTACGGTAAAAGAAAAAGTGGCTGGACTCAATTGGAGTAGAAAATTTGAAGTTTGGTACGAAAGATATTTTCGTTCGTTCTCTTCATTTTGAAGAAACTTGCTTCAATCGAACTTTAAATAACAAGACTGCGAGAGGATGCCGTACCGTCACGAATCATTTTAGTAAGTATTTTACTTGACCTTACTCCCACAAACTTCTATTGCAAAGTAATGCATATATGCATTAACAAACTTGACTACCTTTATTTTTCTAAAGGGCTTAAATTTTGATATTAATGAATATTAAGTTTTAAGTAAATAAATCTGACCCAAAGTAATATTAAAGCCTACCATACTTCAAATCCCCTCTAAAATGTACATTTCCATAAATCCTCCCTTAGCAAATTATTTCCATGCAAAATAAAGTTATTTCGCAAACGATGTGGCACGGTGGGCGAAGGTCTGCCTGCAACGCAGGCAAACCTTCGCCCACCTTTTTTTTTAGAATTTCTTTAAGATTTTAGATTTTTTTTCAAAGTTGAACTACTCAGTACCTTTCTAGAGTCTATAATTGTAGGCTGACAAATAATGTTGCATTATAAATTTATTCTTCATGTTTGTTTCAGCCACTAGTGCCAGCGCGATCCAGTACTTTAATAGAAATAATGTAAATTTGAGATTTATACTGTAAATGAATGAGACTGATTACATTAGGTACTTGTAAAATTGAAAATTTAGGTGTAGTATTAGTTGAAATTTTGAATTAGGTAGGTATATTGCAAATGTGTAAATGAATGAGACTGTTGCATTGCTTCTACAATCGAAAATACAGGTGGCGTCTGTGTTAAATTTTTGATTTATACTGTAAATGAATAAGACGGATTACATTGCTTGTTTAATTAAAAATGTAGGAGTCTGTGTTAAATTTGTGATATAATATAATAAATGAATGAGACTTGTTGAATTGCTTATAAAATGTGGTGTCTATCTTTTTGTGATTTATATTATAATAATAAATAATACTAGCTGTTCCCCGCGGTTTCATCCTCGTTAAATTCGAATTTCATATAATATCTAGGGGGATATTCCTGTAACTCTACCATGGGAGTTTGTTATTTTACTAAGACAAAAAGTAGCCTATGTTACTCTCCATCCTTTCTTAGTTAGGTTCCGGTTTCTTAGTTAAGCCGTGACTGAATGACAAACAAATACACTTTCGCATTTATAATATAAGCATAGATAGCGTCTACGCTAAAGATACAGATTACACATTGTTATACCCATATTGTTATACAAATATAAATATACTATCTCACAAATCACTGTTGCATACAAACAATATATTTTGCAATTAAGTAGCTTGTTGTTTCATTTCAGTAGGTACCTTTTTTTTCTTAAATGAACACAACGTTTATTAACAAAGAAAATTTGAATCAAATAGTATAAACAAATTAGAACTAGTATTTACCTACAATTGAAACAAATGAGCTAACTGCAGACTGTTCAATAAACTGGTTTGGTGAACTTTGATCTTTAATTCTAAGGAGGTCTGGCACGTGTCTAAACGCATGAGTCTTGACTCGGAAAATACATGAAAAAATTACCATTGTTATAATAGCTCATTTTCTTAACTTCTCAGTGGTTGCGTCTCATGAGCGCGGTCGAGCCATAGTTGGGTACGTGCATTCACATACTTTGTATCTCTAATTAAAGCATTCTATGACTATATGATTATAGAATTCTGTTTCATAATCGTGGTGAGAACAATAAAATCACTACGAAACTGCTAAAATATCGTCACAAAAATACTTGTTTCGATAAAAATATCGAGGTACAAAAGGGCAGCACTACGGAAAGGAGCCATTTTAGTTTCTAGGTAAGTTTAGGTATACACGTTTTTTTCGTAGGTATGCCGTCTCTAGGTATACTCTAAGGGAGCGTCAGCCAGCCATCTTGGATTGGTTGGCCCATCGGTCCCGAACTTAGAGTCAGTGTGGGATTCGGACAGCCAAAAAAATATTGTACGTTTCGTTCAAAAATATCGTATTTATAAGAAAAAGATCGTACATCTTGTAAAAACAGAGTTTATAAGAGCGAATACACATTAGGCGTTTTGAAGCGCGCGCTTTGGTAACACGCGTTTTAAGAATAAAGAGGTTGGTCGAAGGTGTGCACATGCAAGCGCGCGATTGGTGGACTAGTGGACACATATATTCACCAAAATGGAGATCGAGCACTTCGATACAGAGTATAGGTATAATCTAAGGTCCCGAAGCGTGTTTCGTCTCGACGTGAAAAATGGCGGCATCTCGACTTTTCGACCGATAGGCGTAGATTGATTGATGTCCGATTGTGGCAGTGCTGCCAGATGGAATCTGAAAAAAGCAGTAGAAATTTTGGCAAAAAAGCAGTAGATTGGGAAAAAAAGCAGGTAGATTTTAATATTTTATATTAGTATAAAGAACCTAAAGTCAGGGTAAAAAGTATTGCATGGCAACACCACTTCGTATACGTTGTCTCGCTTTACGGCCACAACACAATAGCGATGCCAGATCTACTGATTTAGCAGTAGATCTACCTGCTTTTTGAACCGTCTACTGATTACTGATTTTTTGCTCAAATTTTGTGAAATCTACCTGCTTTTTCCGAGTATCAATAGCAAGTAGCAAGTCTAGTCTATATTTATGCTCTCAGTGTCACGCTTAGAGTATAGGTATATAGAGACGGCGGCGTATTGTTCTATAGGAACTTTCGGTTTTACAAATATGATCTAAATCGATATTGTACTCATAAACTTATAGCTATCTCGTTTTATCTTACCTACAATAACCAATGTAAAAAGAGACATCAATATAATGTGCGGAACCTATTTTTGGCAACATTGAAACGTGACGTCATAGCAAAGCATGATTGAGGCCCGTTCGCCATTTTACTTTCAGGTATGTAAACTGTCAACGAGAGTTGCATTTACAGTAAAAATGCTAAAATAATTTGAGTTCGGGACTTTTTCATGTGAATACTTATATAGTAAGCGAAAGAAAGCTTATAGGAAGATGCCAAACAGCAGTTTGGGAGGTTGCGGCTTAAAAACAAGTGAAAATCGTCCAAACATAACATTACACCGGTACGTATTCTTATTTTGCTAAATTACCAAATAATACAATAAATACCTTATGTGTTGGCTTTCATAGGAATAGTTTACATAAAATTCATACCGAATGTAGCTTATTTTTGTAAGTTTTAAGTGTAATTAAAGAAAACATGAAACTGTTTGTTTGGCGATAGTGTTGTCCTTCAAGGCATTTTTCATAGGTATCGATGTTTTCAAGTGTAAATTGTAGTGTATTAATTTTCAACTGGTTTTTTACGTTCTAGGTTACCCGAAAATTACGGTAAAAGAAAAAGTGGCTGGACTCAATTGGAGTAGAAAATTTGAAGTTTGGTACGAAAGATATTTTCGTTCGTTCTCTTCATTTTGAAGAAACTTGCTTCAATCGAACTTTAAATAACAAGACTGCGAGAGGATGCCGTACCGTCACGAATCTTTTTAGTAAGTATTTTACTTGACCTTACTCCTACAAACTTCTATTGCAAAGTAATGCATATATCGTCGCTAATCTGACTAAGTGACGTAACTAACATGATGGTTATTTTACAGAATAAGCTTTTCTGTTGAGAGTGGCATGCAATTGTGATTGTAAAACGCATATGTATGAATCGATTAATATGAAAATTCACACCAATAAACTTCAAAATAAGGCCTTCCTGATAAAGTGCTTTGGCTATTAATTTAATAATAGGTTACTTCAATAAATTAATTTAACGTAGATACGTCACTTCGTCAGAACTTCATTTAAAATTTTTCGGCTTCAAATTTCAGATAGGTCTGGGTATTTTTTAAATGAAATTCGTTAATTTTAAGTCAATTACAGTTTAATCAAATAATTAAAGGTAGGTTACAATAAATCACGATGGCGTACTTCGTACGTTACAATTTACTTAGTAATTATTACTAAAGGAACATTTTTTTCCTTATAAATCGAAATGAGATCTATCGAAGATAATTTTGAGCAGGTACTTAATTTATTAATAAGTTACTATTTTTATATAGTAAGAAGAATAGAATATTAACATTAACTCCAACAAAATACCGATAAAAACAGTTGTCTAAGATAATAAAGGCTTTTAAAAATAATAATGATAATTAGGTAACACGTTCTTGGACTAAGAGTATGTTTAATTATTTCGACAATGCAACGAGTCTTACTTAATTTAATTAAAATTGAATATAACAACTGGATCATTGTTATTTATTAGCTAGTAACGAAATATAGGGTATTTTGCGTTAGTGTTTCTACGCAAGAATTATTGACATTTTATTCATTCAATCAATGAACATTGCTTTGTAAATCATCAATTTAATCAAGATGTGGAAGAGATTTATAAAAATTCACGTGCTCGGACAATCTGATGACCAGCGTATCACCAGTGGTTAGTGAGACCAAATCTTCGCACTTTTCTTTTGAGATTTTTGGTTGCGTCTCATTGAGAGAACTAACTCCAGCGTGCAGCAATTGGGACATATTTCTCTTCAACGTCAAAGATCTGTAACATGCTTCTTTATGGCTTGTTTTGAAGAACAAAGTGGTGGGATCTGTTTTACGAACTGAAAATTCTGTCATTTCGGTCCAGTTTACCTGAGATCCAACATCATCTTTTCGCACTGAGAGTAGGCGTAAATCAGATGACAGTTTTTTAAAAATGAGAAAATCTGTGTGTTCTATGTCTGTGACATGGTATGGTTTGCTTCTTCTTGTCAATTTAAATATTGGCAGAAGCTGCGCAGGCACAAAAACATCTCCAGTTTTCTTTAGGGCGTAACTGATTGCACTGTGTGCTGAATCCCCTTCGCTTTGACCGTGGTTTGGCACAGAGAACCGTAGCGTAATTTCTTCAACACTTCTGCAGTTGTTGATGACATACATCAAAGTTGAAGCTACAATCGAATTACGATTCTGTTGAATGAAACGAACTTTAAGCCGTTTTCATCACTTTTCTTAAGAAAAATATTATTATGTAGAGCCGTAGACACTTCTGATGCTCCTCTTTTGCCCTGGCCTTCATGCCAAGTGAAACATTAACAATCTTTTGTGGTCATATCATAAACTAGCAGCGCCTCGCGGTTTCACCCGCGTAGTTCCCGTTCCCGTAGGAATTTCGGGATAAAAAGAAGCCTATGTCCTATTTCAGACTATAATCTATCTCTGTGCCAAATTTCATCCAGATCCGTTTTGCCGTTCTGGCGTGATAAAGGAACAAACATCCATCCATCCATCCATCTAAACTTTCACGTTTATAATATTAGTGAGATTGTTAAGTTGTAAGTAGACAAACGCCTCTTGTAAAATACCGCATTTTCGTTGGAAATAGGTAAGTTTATTACCTGTTGTAGATCGAAGGTTGCACACTGTGCAATTTGCGGAGCTTGTTTTGACTGCTGCTTACACTCAGCTCTTTTCGCCCAAAACAGTTTCTTTTCTTCTTGATGTCTGTCGTATTTTTCTTGTAGTTTAGCCTTGACCTCTTCGTTCCCGTCACGAAACATCATGCATAAGCTGCATTGATCCTTACGAGACGTAAGGAGTAGTAGACGTAACTGCACTTACGACTTGTTTGAACAAAATCTTGTATGGATGAAAATCATACTAAACGTCGTAAGTGTACTTACGACGTTTAGAATAATTATTATTTTAAAGAACTGTAGATACGTCACACATACTTCTAGACCCAGGATGAAGATACGGATACGCCGATTAGACAGAACGGTGCGTCTTCAAAAGTAGAAAAAACCAACATAAAAAAAGTCAGTTACGCCAAAATGTTGGTTACGTCACTTAGTCAGATTAGCGACGATATGCATTAACAAACTTGACTACCTTTATTTTTCTAAAGGGCTTAAATTTTGATATTAATGAATATTAAGTTTTAAGTAAATAAATCTGACCCAAAGTAATATTAAAGCCTACCATACTTCAAATCCCCTCTAAAATGTACATTTCCATAAATCCTCCCTTAGCAAATTATTTCCATGCAAAATAAAGTTATTTCGCAAACGATGTGGCACGGTGGGCGAAGGTCTGCCTGCAACGCAGGCAAACCTTCGCCCACCTTTTTTTTTAGAATTTCTTTAAGATTTTAGATTTTTTTCAAAGTTGAACTACTCAGTACCTTTCTAGAGTCTATAATTGTAGGCTGACAAATAATGTTGCATTATACATTTATTCTTCATGTTTGTTTCAGCCACTAGTGCCAGCGCGATCCAGTACTTTAGTAGAAATAATGTAAATTTGAGATTTATACTGTAAATGAATGAGACTGATTACATTAGGTACTTGTAAAATTGAAAATTTAGGTGTAGTATTAGTTGAATTTTTGAATTAGGTAGGTATATTGCAAATGTGTAAATGAATGAGACTGTTGCATTGCTTCTACAATCGAAAATACAGGTGGCGTCTGTGTTAAATTTTTGATTTATACTGTAAATGAATAAGACGGATTACATTGCTTGTTTAATTAAAAATGTAGGAGTCTGTGTTAAATTTGTGATATAATATAATAAATGAATGAGACTTGTTGAATTGCTTATAAAATGTGGTGTCTATCTTTTTGTGATTTATATTATAATAGTAAATAATACTAGCTGTTCCCCGCGGTTTCATCCTCGTTAAATTCGAATTTCATATAATATCTAGGGGGATATTCCTGTAACTCTACCATGGGAGTTTGTTATTTTACTAAGACAAAAAGTAGCCTATGTTACTCTCCATCCTTTCTTAGTTAGGTTCCGGTTTCTTAGTTAAGCCGTGACTGAATGACAAACAAATACACTTTCGCATTTATAATATAAGCATAGATAGCGTCTACGCTAAAGATACAGATTACACATTGTTATACCCATATTGTTATACAAATATAAATATACTATCTCACAAATCACTGTTGCATACAAACAATATATTTTGCAATTAAGTAGCTTGTTGTTTCATTTCAGTAGGTATCTTTTTTTCTTAAATGAACACAACGTTTATTAACAAAGAAAATTTGAATCAAATAGTATAAACAAATTAGAACTAGTATTTACCTACAATTGAAACAAATGAGCTAACTGCAGACTGTTCAATAAACTGGTTTGGTGAACTTTGATCTTTAATTCTAAGGAGTTCTGGCACGTGTCTAAACGCATGAGTCTTGACTCGGAAAATACATGAAAAAATTACCATTGATATAATAGCTCATTTTCTTAACTTCTCAGTGGTTGCATCTCATGAGCGCGGTCGAGCCATAGTTGGGTACGTGCATTCACATACTTTGTATCTCTAATTAAAGCATTCTATGACTATATGATTATAGAATTCTGTTTCATAATCGTGGTGAAAACAATAAAATCACTACGAAACTGCTAAAATATCGTCACAAAAATACTTGTTTCGATAAAAATATCGAGGTACAAAAGGGCAGCACTACGGAAAGGAGCCATTTTAGTTTATAGGTAAGTTTAGGTATACACGTTTTTTTCGTAGGTATGCCGTCTCTAGGTATACTCCAAGGTGTCACGTGACAAGTTGCCAATGAAATTTTCACAAAACTGAAACAGATGAATGAAACTGAACTGTTTGTTTTGTTCGTTCTTTGTTTTTTCCTTCCGGCTTCCACTTTCTTTCTGTCTGTCTTGGTCGGTCTGTTCATCGTTTTCGATTGATTGGTCGGTCCGTTCGTTCGTTCGATAAACTGTTGCAAAATGCAAACTGAGTGAGACTTATTATCCAGTTATTACTCTACTATGCACTTGATAATATAATATGTCCAAAACCACTAATCAAAGTTCGATCAGACTGAAAAGAACTGAGCAAAGCACAGCCGACAGGCCGCCTGGCCTCGTTTTCCACAAACAAAGCTAAACAGTTTGGGCATGTGGGCAAAGAAAACGCTTCCTAAATTTAAAAAAAAAACGGGTTAGTAGCTTTGTTGTATGTTTTTTTGCATGAAAATACTCGTAAAACACAATTCATAGGTACTAATTTATAACATTTTAAAATCTACCTGCTTTTTTTCCCTATCTACTGCTCTTTTACCAAAATTTCTACTGCTTTTTTCAGATTCCGTCTGGTAACACTGAACTGAGATGAGACCATGCCAAGGTTGCCAACCGTACGAGGTTCCTCGTACAAATACGAGATTTATGGTCTTGCGTACGAGGTACGAGGGTACTATCAACCTCGTACAATTATGTACGAGGTTTTGGCATAACATAACACTTACACCAAAAATTACACTGTCGCATTGGCGCGATGATTGGATTGGATGGTTCGCTCGCTATCCCATGAACCGAGAAATCCCCGAGAAATAAAACATTTCGCATTATTCGTCTGTCGTCTCGATCACTCATAGCGCCAACCAGAGAGGTGTAACTTCACAAAATAAACAAAAATCTCGTGCAAAAATAAAAAGAAAAACGATGAGAATGAGGATGTTCCTGATATAATATTTAGAGATGAAAACTAAGACTAGAAGTACATAGTTACTTATGCAATGTTTTGAACCTATAAACAAATCTCGTTCATTAGTTATTTACGTGAGTAATGTTAAAGATTATTTTAAGACTAAGTGATGTTTTATTTAGTAGAAACTGGCAATAGTTTATTTCGTTGTGTTTTACACGTCCTAAATTCAACAGTTTAATAAGCATTAATTTTGGTTCAGTCACCTTTTAGAGGAATGTACGAGGTTCGGGAGCCATAATACGAGATTTTTAGCTGCTTAGTACGAGGAAAAAAATTCTACGGCTGGCAACCCTGGACCATGCATGCAGCGTAGTAGAATTATATTCTCTTCTCTCCAGCGTTGCCATATATACGGATTTGTCCGTATTTGTACGGATTTTGGAAGCCCAATACGGATGATTTAGACATACGGATTTTTAAACGGATTTATGCTAGGTACAGGCAGATTAAACTTTACAAAGACTCTTTTAGGGCATATGCAGTCGATGAAGAGGACATTTAGATGTTTTCATTATTTAAACCATAACTATCATATTTATTTAAAGTCTCTAATCGCTCCCATGTACCTACTCAATTTCACGAGAATTAAATTTTTATCTATTTTATCGACACATTTTGCGTATAGTAACGCGCACAATTGCCCATCCCTATTCGTTGCAGTTATCAATGAGGTTCTCCAAGCTATGCTGCTCTGGGCATTTGGAGGAACAGGCCATAGACGCACTCTATGGCTTGTACTAGTTATAATTTCTCTATGGTACCCCCGGTCAAAAATGTAAAGCAGCACAATATCATGGCAACATAAAGCCGCTGCCCCACCGCTGCCCACGGAGAGGTTACGTATGTGTTTCTAGCTTCACTTTGCAAAGAAATATGTGATAACGTTATTGACGTTAGAAAAGAAAGTTTTTGATAATAACGGTAACGGCGGTAGAGCGAATTTTCTCCGCCGTAAATCTTTTAAAGACAAAACAAAGAAATAAATTAGGCACAGATACCTACTATAACAGGCTTGATAAATACTAAGCAATTTTTAGGTAAATCACCCTGTTATGATTTAAATATCGATGTAGGTAAATATGTTAAAGATAAATAAAGATATGTATAAATAAAATAATTATTGTTGTTTCATTTTTGTACGGAATTTATACGGAATTTCACTCAGAATTGTAATGCGGATTTTGTACGGACTTTTGGAACGAAAATACGGCGTCCATGTCTTATCCATATGGCAACGCTGCTTCTCTCTGCCATGCAGCGACGACGAGACGAGGCCACCTTGCTGGATTTATAGGTTCTTTTTTAAATCTTGAAAACCTACAGGTAATTATTACATGCAACCGTAACTTAAGTCCATTTACTTACTGAGTCTCCAATATTAGTTCCGATCCTCTACCAATTCAAATCTGTAAATCTCCTTCCTACTAGCACGTGCGCTCAATCAAGCCCAGGCGACACATGCTTTCATCATCATCATGATGAAAGCCACCTGGGCTTGGGCCACATGCCTTGCTCTTGTCCATTATTTGGCTTCTCAAACCTCTATAACCTATTCATTTTATCCAAAGATCATAGGATCCTACGTTTTTACGGTTTTTGATGTGTAGGTCAGGTTTTCTCGTCCCTGGTGTAGGTTAGTATCAATGATTTCAGTTTGTTTGCCGATCGATAAGATGGGGCGTGTCGTCTATGAATGCTTATCTTTCCTGTGAAATCTAGGTACCCACCTACACAACATCCCCAGGAGTAGGTACGTTAAGTACGTACTATCTACATCTCATAAAAAAATTAGTAATATCTTCCTACGGTCGGCCATACCTACACGTTCGATTTTTTGTTTAATGTCGGATCAGATTGTAGTTATAGTACGGATTGACTGTTGACTATCCGAAGATGTTCTTACCATACATTAGTAAGGTACACACAACGCATATACCTATGCCATGCGTGGCGTGTATGGCTGCCCAGCTATCTGATTGCATTTTTACATAGGGGGTACAAGTTCATGATGATAATAGCACGAGCCGAAAATGTGTTTTTATGATAACAACACGTGATATAAAATGATAGGGCTGATACATAAACCTCCTGAACCCAAACTAAGCATCCAATTTTGCACTAGCTTAACTACATGTTTCTTTTTCTAGTTGTCCCTTCCCTGCCAACATCACTGCACTGGATAAAGAAATGGTAAGAAACTTTTCTGATTACCTTTCTCTTTCTTTCATGACAATGTCCGATTGATCCATGCATTTGATATGATTGTGAAAACTGATGAGAACAAACACGAGCCGATAATGTGTTTTTATGATAACTACATGATTTTTAATGATAGGCCTGATTTAATGCTTAGGTATCTAAGATTATGCCCAGTTTCTAGTTCAGTGTTATTGATAAGATAATTATTATCTTTTACAGGATGGTGGCAGTAGCAGCAGCGGTGAACATGTTTTGCTTGTTGAATGCAAACATTATAAACTTAGTGTTTCCAAGAAGTTTCTATGGTTTTAAATGTAGCAAGCCAGCAAGAAAAACGGCGGGAAGCTGATCATCGTTTCATCATAAAGTTATTATAATTTTTGTAGCGACAACAGAATAGTAAAATTTTTCTATTAAAAATAAATTTAGTTTATTATAAAAGAGTCTTTTCCTTCATTTTTAATATACAGGTATTTTAGTATAAAGTTTGCCAATCGATGGTATGGGCATTTACTAAAAAGTTGGAGGTAGTACTAGTTTGTTGATATTCTATTGATTATAGTCAATAATACTGTCCTGCTTAAAAAATGGTTGTGTTTCATAACAAATATTGAGGGTTGCATAATATAGATATTTTGTTCTCGATGAAGTGCGGCGTATAGCTATCCCGTGGCTTAGTGTTGGTGAGAATTCTTTCTTACCTACACATTAATTTTAAAAAATCCGGCAAAGTGCGAGTCAGACTCGCGCACGAAGGGTTCCGTATCCTATAACGGCAACAAAAAAAACACGTTTGTTGTATAGGAGGCCCCTTAAATATTTATCTTACTCTGTTTTTTAGTATTTGTTGTTAAAGCGGCAAAAAATTGAAGCGAACAAAATCAATTTACATTATTTAAATGACTATTTATAAAGTTGTTTTATAAGAATAAAATTTGACTTGTGCTTTTTTGTTAGCAGAAATAGAGTTATTGACTTTTGACAACAGAAATACATTGTGAAAATTTCAAGTGTCTAACTATCACGGTTCATGAGATACAGCCTGGTGACAGACGGACAGCGGAGTCTTAGTAATAGGGTCCCGTTTTACCCTTTGGGTAGGTACGGAAACCTACAGAGATCCCCTCTAATCAATGGGTTTGGGTAATCCAGACCATGGACATTGGCAACGAGTCGTTGAAACCCGAAACGCTTCGTTTGCGCCTGCTAATTTTACTAGTAGCGACATCTATAGTAATAATTTTGATGCAACATTTCACCGTTCAACATTTTTTGTATGGGGCTCCCTTAATGTTTTTGTTGTCTTACTATCTAGTTACTGTGACAACTATAACAGTTAGACACATGGTGTCTAATTACTCACATGGACGCAATCTGGCAAACGTTTTTGATGATTGCTATTAGATTTTGAAAAGTAAAGCGCAGCGTTACTCCGCTCCGTAGGTAGGTAACGCTAGCAGCGCACTGCTAGCGTTCGGTAAGTGGTACTGGTACATGTAGTACCTACGTACTGCTTGATTCTATTTAATTACCCAGAGGGTTGGTATGGTACAACAGTATGTACAACGCGTACGACGACGGCTAAGTTCCCATGTGCAAGTAGACATTATATTGTATTCTGTGCACAAATAGTACTATTTCTTAATCTGTGACGAATGCGCGCGCGAGTAAAAACTAACAGAATAAAAAATAGTAGGTCGGTAGGTACTTTGTCATAGAATATGAACCAGCTACTATGGAAATATTTCATGTACCGACGGGAAAGGTCGTCGATCGATAGTGACGTGGTTGGGGCCCCACCCGAACCAAGAAGAACATGCTATGATGCCACTTACCTACTTATGTTCGTAGTTATAGCATAAAGCTTCTTTAAATATATTGGACTTCATATCTTATCTTACCTTTGTTTTCTAATTGTTTCCTGTACTTGGTGGTATTGGTTGGTACATTCTTGGTATGGAACCTACTTAGGGAAACCTCTGTCAAATGAAAATTGCATTATACAATGGTCTTTTTTATTAAATAAAAAAAATACATCATTCTCAGTTCTATAAGTACAATAACAATTTAGTAAACTTTTACCAAATCAACATTTCAGGCTGTTGATCTGAGATCAGAAATAAATATTATTGGTGATCAATTGTTATTTAGATTCTGTCTATAACGAGTCAAGAGTTCTGGGCAGACAATT
This sequence comes from Eupithecia exiguata, assembly GCA_947086465.1. Taxonomy (NCBI): domain Eukaryota; kingdom Metazoa; phylum Arthropoda; class Insecta; order Lepidoptera; family Geometridae; genus Eupithecia; species Eupithecia exiguata. The sequence continues at coordinate 4,660,180 of OX352247.1, forward strand.
CGGAAAGGATACATCTGAATTATTTACTTACAAGTATCTCTACTATAAGTATAATTAAACTTAACCTACCTAAACTATCCATCAAACATAATATTTGATAAGTTAAAAGGTACAATCTTAATGGAAAGTACTAATTAAATTTACATTAGAACTACAAATCAGTTGCTCAATCAGAATAAAGTTAAACATTAAGCAGACACATACATCTTAAAGAAATATCAGAGAAATAAATTATGATTTTAACACAGGGAATTTTATCACTTTCTCAAATAAAATAAAAATTACCTACTAACTTACTGAGAAGTAGTACAAAGATGTTTGAAGCATATTGATTTGTGACTTCTAATAACTATCACACAGCTCTTAAATCACGAGTTTAAATGGAAAAAGCTAAATTGCTTAGGGCTTTACAAAGTGTTTGTATGATAATTACTTTATTGGTTATTCAAAGTTCTCTTTACATCGCATTTACATTACAATTCATAATTATGCTTCTGTTAGCTTCACTTACAATTAAATACCATTCACACATCCATAATCTAAATTCAAAAAATGCTATATCTGCATGTTTCCAACAATAACATATTTGATATAGCTTAAGATTAATATTTACAAAATACTGCTCATCGTCGCAGATGTCACACACTGACACAGCAGGCTCTCCTCGAGGCACTACGCGAAGGCAGCATGATATCATGTACCAAGCATCTTATTTGCCTTTAGCTGTAATGGTGACGGAAGATTTAGCGGGTTGCGGTATGATCGTGATCTCGTCACTAATCTTCAAAGGCTTCAGCAGAGACTCTTTCGAGGGTGCCGGGGGGTTGGCGGGTTTGCTCTTATCCATGACGCGCTTAGCGACGACACTGTGAGCAGAGTACACGTGGTTCTCAAATTGTTTGTACATTCCGAAGGTTGCAGTGCAGACGGTGCACTTGTAGGAGAGGTGCGCCGGTTTCAGCGTCATGCTGTGGTCGCGCGCCACGTGGTTCAGCAACTTCCATTGATAGACGCGGCCGCAGACGGGGCATCGACCCGCGTCTTTGCCCTTATTCGCCGCCTCCTGCATGGAGCTCGTCACGAGTCCGTGAGACCCGAGCAGATGCCGTTCTAAACCTTGATCTGTGAAAAACCTAAACTGACACTTTTGGCAATTCAAAGGTGGTCTATTATAAATCATCTTGGGATGAATCTTCACTTTATGTATCCATTGCATGTGGTTCCTCAACTGTTCTAAATCTTTGATGTAGCCATCGCAGATTTCACAAATGACAAAGGTAGCTTTAGAGTTATTCTGCTGTACGGCCTGGGAGGAAGAAGGCTGCGGCGCGCGCGGTAATGGTGTGATTGATATCTTGGGCGTGGTCGAGTTGGTGCTTTGGCTGTTCTGGGTGATGGGGTAGTTGGATATGGTGGTACCTGGAGGAGTATTGTGCATGATCATAAGGCCGCTGCGTATAATGGGCACGCCTGAGACGGCTGCAGAACGAGGTTGAGTCGACATCGGAGGACGACCTCGGGGCCTGCCCAAAGCCGGCATATTGGCGACGTGCAGCGGTCTAACCATACTGTTCATATTCATTTGTGGCCTGGGGAAACCAGTTTGGTATTGGCCTGCCATATTATTGCGAGCTCGCGTTAGCTTTGGTATTTTCGCTGGAGGTTCCCATTCAATGGGAGGAGCCAAGTTGAGGTCAGGTTTGAACTTTTTAGCGCATGCAATCAAATGGCGTGCAAGTTTAGTTTTACTGTTGTCTTCAAAGTGGCAGTTAGCACATTGTTGGTAAGCAGGTGCTCTTTCCAATCTCCCCCTGATATTATGTTCGGCTTCCATGTGGAATAAGATGTCATGAGGACTACGGATTTCAAAGGAGCAGGTATTACACTTATAAATATTGGTGCGCATATGAGGAGCTTCTAAGTGATGAGCCATAACCAGGGAGGATTCTGTCTTGAAACTACAAAATTGACATCTCTTTTGTTGAAGGGCATATGGAGCATTAGTTTTCTTACTGAACTCCAAGTTTTGACTAAGAGAAGCAATTGCTGATACTGTAGCTTTAGTGCTACGTCCAGATTTCTTTTCTTTGTATAACTTACGATTTTGCTGCTTGAGCAAGTCAGATTGTACATACTCTTGTACAAGATTTAAACCTATGTTGATAAAGAACTGGCCAAGAGAACAGTCAAAGTAACTATCTGATTTGCCTCCACCAAGACTTTTGGCTATCATGGTTATTGGGTCTTTAAATTCGTCCTTTTCTTTAATGATGATTTCATCATCATTGTCACTGAGACCATCAGATTCAGAGTTAGACTCACCATCCCATGAGTCATCCTCTTCCTCAGCCCCTCTCTTGCGTCCATTCCATTTTTTCTTTTTCTTTTCTGGAACTTCTTCTGCAGGTTTTTCTTCTTCGGGTTGTTCATCTTCTACTGGTTCTCCTCTCTCAATCTTTTCTTGGCGCTCTTTTTCCTTCCTCTCTTTCTCAGCTACCTCTTTTTCTAATTTTTCTTCATCTTCTTTTATTTTTATTTCTTCTAATTCTTTTCCAAGTTTGTCCACAAACTCTCTGAATGGTTTCATAGATGGTTTTTCATAAACATAAGGAACAATGAATGATGGTGCCTCGACCACAAACATGTCATCAGTTAGTGATGGCAAAATGATAGGTTGTTGAGGTTGAGTAGCAGTGGAGGTTTGTGCAGGTATGTTTTTGCAGTTTATAGGAGTGATTGTAGTGCCTCTAGCAGCTATGCTTTGGCACAAATTTTGGGCTTGCTTAGAGCTAGTTACTTTAGCTGAGACAGGTGTTCCTTTCCCAGATAAAATAGAATTAGTATCTATAATAACCACAGTAGGTTCTTTTTGTTCACCATTTGTGTTGGTTTGTTTTGATGCAAGGTCTGCAAGTCCTTTAGTGTCATTGACAACAATTGGTTTACTTTTGTTCTGTTGGTTCAGTGGGTCTTCCAAAGTGATCTCCTCAATATCTGACTCATCGTCATCATCATCTTCTCCGTCACCATCTCCATCAATTTCTTCAACATCACCTATCTCTTCAATGTCACCTATTTCCTCTACATCACCACCATTTTGAATTTCTGGATGCTTTGTCTCATCTGGTGGTTTGTTACTGTGTTGTGATGCCTCTGAACTGTCATTGCTATCAGAACTGGAGCTTGATGAGTCTTCATCATCATCATTTGTCACCACACAATCTTCTTCATCACTGGTAATTTCATGTATCACCTCTGGACTAGGGGAAGCAGCCCCATTTTGATTTTGTTCGGGAACAGCTTCAATTTCTGAATCACTACTTTCATCTTTGGGATGGCTTCCTTGTGATGTGTCATCCTCACCTTCTGTGCGTTCATCTGCGGAGCCAGTTGAATAAGAAATTTGAGAATAAATAGTGTAAATATCTTACTAAAGTAAGTTCTCATGTTGCTAAGTTTTAAAACATCAAGAAACAACTCATTGATTTTATATGCAAACACTTCCATTCCCTGTTAGGGAATGTCTAGTAAACTGATTGATATGCAATGGGCTTGTATTATCTGTGGCTAGCCTAGACTGAAATTGATTACATTGCAGTAAAAACACTGGGAAAACCAAAATAATACTAAATGAATCAATCAGCTGATAGCTGTACATGCATTATGCTTTAAACGCTGTTGGAAGAGTTTTTTCATGAAGTTCTAAATGAGAGTGGACTTGGATTGAGATTTCGGGCGTCTGGGAGTTACGAGAAACCCAGGAACTTCACCAAAAACTAGATAAATGTCGTAACCTAAACACTCTGATTTCACGATTTTAGCAATGGATTTACGAGGAGAACCCAAATATTATGAATTGATCTTTCGAAAAATTATTATTATCTGACCGCTGGCGTCACTAGATCATGTGGAGAGTGGACCGCCATATGGGATTCCATGGCATTTCTTCGAAAACACTACTTCATCAGGTTTGATAGTAAGCACACCGATCATTTCATAAAATCTTTACGGAAGAGGAGTATCAGAGGTAGATACATACCTGCAGCTGTAGAAATAGACATTTTCTCGAGATTTACCTATCCAAATCCAGAAAATAGCACAATAGCACAGTAGCGGAAACCAAACTAAATCAAGCTGTCATTTGAAAAGGTTGTTTGTCTGTGACGTTCCGTTCTCTGACAAAAAAACAATAGTAAATGGCTAGATATCGCTTTTAAAAGGGGTTTGCGGGCAATTAAAGTATTTAAAAAATGACAAAATAACTATTACTATGATTTAACTTCGAAAACTACGAAAAAAATCTATAAATTGCTTGGATTTTGGATTAAATACCAATGTTTCATTTATTGTGCATCATAAAGAACCTTATCTTAAAAATGGTGGGAAAGAGAGGGATATTGGTCGGAGGGGGAAGGACGCGGTATTCCATTTGGAAAAAATTGGAATAAAAGTGGCGGCAAGTTCAAATACTAAATTTTTTTTTTATTACGTAGTTTCCGGTGAGACTCCATTTTGTTAAATCCCAAATCTAGTTTTTTTTATTTGTACCTGACTTGACCTATTGAGCCATACTTTGATGGGGTCATTTTAATACCCCCTTTCATGCAAAATCTAAGCTTTTCAGGTGGAAAGTTATAAATAATTATTTAAATAATAGGCCTTTTCAAACCAGCATACAAAATTTATTAAATACTCAATGCATTTTTGTACAATATAAATAACTAATAATTAATACTAATAACTTTAAAACTGATAAGTACTAGATTTAAAACTGGCAGATAAATATCTTAAATGACTGAATTTGTTTTATTCCTCTTCAACTAGCTCAGCATCTTCGAAAGGATCAATAGTAGCATTTTCATCTGGTTTTCTAATTACTCCCATCTCCTCTGCAGCATTAAGACATATCTGAGCATTACTTTTGGTTCTTTCAAACTCTGCCCCTTCTAATTTAGTCAGAGCCATCAATATCTCCATAACATCTGTCTCAAATATTTTGGCTGCAATATCTTTATCACCTTTGATAATATTGCTAAGCATATAAGTGCCCCTGAACTGTATTTCCTTATTAGGGTTTGCCAGGAGGCACCGCAATGACTCCAACCATGGCTTACAATCCAATAGTTTTCTGCAGCAGATCTTGCTCACTGAAGTCAGAATGCACAATGCACCAGCTGCTGCCATAACAGTATCCTCATCCTCATCTTGGCATAGTAAATACAAAAACTTTGTTTTATCATTATCTCCCTCATATGTTTTTATAACTTCTTCTGATTGTAATAAATTACAAACACACTGCACAGATGCTCTCAGAAGCATTTCATGATCTTCATACAAGTAGTGTTCAATTTTGGCCAGGCCTCCTTCCTTAAGTATTCTGTTTCTTGTTGTATCATTCATGCCAGCCAAATTACAGAGGGCCATAAGGGCTTCGAAATTCTCTAAGGCAGTGCAGTCTGGGTGGAGTAAGGCCAACAATGGTCTGACAACTTCCAAGTTTCTTTGACCAGGGAATGCAACATCAGGGTTAATTGTTATTCCAATCCTTGCTAAAGCTTGTGCTGCTTGTTTTTTGCCTTTATCTGTTCCTTCTAAAGACATTGGCAAAAGTACCTTTGCTCCTCCTTGCTGAACAACAATTCCTCTAAGCTCCTGAAGCCCGCAGAGAGCATTGAATACCCTTGCTATAAGTTCTCTTGAGTTGTGACTTTCTGATTTGGACAGTGCAACCAAACCAGATGTTACTCCAAGTTTAGCCAGAATGGTGATCCTTTTGTTGACAAAGTCTGCATCATCCAACTCATGTTGTTCTGGGATATGGTGCTTGGCAAACTTGGCTAGCTCCAACATTTCTGGCATAACTTCTTGTTTGTCATAAGCATTACATAGGTTAACTAATGTAGTGACTACACCATACAAACATGACTGGTCTCCACTCTTGGCCAGTTCTATGAGAGCTTGGATAGCAGGTCGGTCATCAACCAGCTTTTCCTTTACATCAGCATCTAATGTGAGGTATGAAAGTCCTTCAGCAGCCCATTTCCTTACATCATTGTCCTTTGCAGGGTTGACCAGGAATTTTTTGCATGCTTCAGCTAGTTTTGTGGTGGATCCATCTGCGAAAGGTCTAACAGATGCATCATCACCTCCAAAGCTTCCCACTTTGCAGAGACCAACGAGAGCTCTTACTCTCACAGCATCATTTTTGCATTGGTATAATTTCTTCAAGATGTCAACCCCTTTAGTAATGATGGTCCTTGCTTTATCCTTCTTTGAAGCAGCGGCCACCAGGCACTCGCAGGAAACTTTCTGCTGAAGAGAGTCTTCAGTTTGAGCCATGACTAGAATCATCTCGATAATACCTTCTTTAGAAATAACATAGTTTCCAACATCAAGAGGTCCCCTGAGCAAAGCTGTGATGGCAACAGTCACTCTGACTTTAGACTCTAGGTCTGGAGATAGAAGCTTGTCTTTGACAAACTCATCAACTTGGTTGTTGAATTTCTCCCTGGCTTCGTCATAATACATATTCTCATAAATTTTTGCTAAGCAAGCAGCAGCAATGGTGCCTGAAGATGGGGTGATGTTCATGGCAGATTCATACTTATACTCTTCTAATTCACTGCATACTTCCAGTAATCTCTGCAGACCTCGGACCTCTACAAATCTCTCAGCCCAGTTGATGGCATCATAGTGACAGTTCTTCATAATTAGTTCCATAATAGCATCTCTAGCTTTTCCTGTGATGACTGCATTAGTTATAGAATATGTAATGCATGTCAGTAATGTGTCAAGTTCATTTTTGTACTCCTCACAAAGTTTTCGATCTGGTTTAGAGTCTTTTTGATTGTCCATCCCAGAAAAGGTGTTTAGTATAACCTGGAGGCAGTACTGAGCTGCATTTACTCTTTCATCATCATCACTGTCAATTACCTCAAGAACCCAGGGGATACCAACCACTTTGATAACAGCTTTAGTTCTTTCAACATTCTGTTTACAAAGTTGGCTAATGACACGCACTGCATTCACATAAATTTCATGGTTCTTTTCCACTTTTAATAGTTGCTGTATTTTGTGGACTACGCCGGTTTTTATCATAATATCTGCACCTGCATTTTCTTTAGCCAGAACCACTAGATTTCCCATGGCTTTTTCACGTTTTTCAATATCCTCATCAAGAGTGAATGCTAGTTTGAACATTTGCTCAACTTTACTGCTGGTTTGCGCGCTCTGCCTGGCTCGTTCTTGGACTATAGCGTGTAGTCTACTGAGCACCGGTTGAATGGCCTTATTGGAAGGATCCACAGTAAATATGGCCTTAGCGTCTCTGTATGCCTCTTCATACCTTTCTAGTGATTCTAAGGCTTGGGATCGTCGAAACAGCGCTTTAGGGTCTTCGGGAATGATTCGTAAGGCTTCATCGCAGTCTGTTATCGCCTTTACGTAGTCTTTGCTCTTGAGATAAGCCGCCGCTCGATTTTTCAGGTATGTAGCCGTGTCCCGGCTCTCTTTCTCGGCAACATTCACCGCCTTGGTGTAGAGAGATATAGCTTCTTCATAGTTTTCGAGTTTGAAAGCTTCATTGCCTTTATTCTTCAACGTTTCTGCTTCCTCGTTTTGGATACCCATCTTGTTAGATTGTTTACGAACCTTCTGATGTAATACCGGGCTGCTAAGAGTGTGCTTTTATAAACTGCTTGAGGATTGTTCTGGTAAAGTCTCGTGTGGTCTCGTGGCTGGCTACATTTCAGCAAGACCAAAATAGAAACTTATTTTTGTACACAGAAATGGATTGGAATGAACTATGAACGAAGTTCAACTTCTTTCTTAATGACGACGTTTACTACTATCGCTACGAGCGACGACGACTCTGCCAGTGTCAGTCAGGAGTGTCAAAACTCTAGGGGGGCGGAGGATGATTTCCTTCGTCCAAGGAACATTCCTAACATTCTACACTCTATGCAAGCACCTCTGAGAAATGCAAAGACATAATAAATAATACTAGCTGCTAAAATATGTAGATTTTATCTAAATCGTACATATCTTAATAGTATCGAACGTACGCAGCCTTCGATCAGAGCCCCAAGTATGATATGGCGTGATCGTGACGACGACGTCGCCGTCGCGTCGTCGCCGTCGCGTCGTCGCCGCGTCTCGTCGCGATCACGACGTCTCGCCTGATGGTAGTTTGGCAGCTATCCAGTAGACACATCGTCGCCGCATCGCCGCCGTATCGAGTCCGGATGTAAAAAGTTCGGATGAAAAAATTAATTTCATGAACCAAAAGCATCTTTTTAATCCATTTTCTTGGTGGACAACAAATTAACAGTAGCTGCCGCTAATTCATCTAATTCGTCCTCACTGTCGCTACTCCACATCCGACTAGTTTCCGCTTCGACAACCAAGGAATGAATGAGAGAAAACGTCCGAAGACGGCCGTGCACACACACAATCGGCGTCGCGGCTGATCGGACGCGTCTGGGACGACCGTGCATACTTATCAGTCGCGGCTTATGCCGTGGCTTACGGACTTTTATTTGGTTATCTAATGAAGTGGGTGAGGTTTTATTTTATAATCAAAGCGAATACCGTACATTTTTTAAAAATACTGTTCCAAATTGAAAAGTCATTTCGTCACTGTAGACATAACAAGGTACCTGAATAAGTAGGTAGAGGTAAAAAATCTTTGCACTCGAGTGCAACACACGTAACTTTTCATCCCTCCATCTCGGAAAGAGTAGGTATATTAGCTCTTCGACATCTGAGTGCAAAAGCCGTTTTTATCCTTGGGCACACATAAGGGCACCGGGAGGATCCATTTTGCTTCAACCTATTGAGGAACCCTTCGCCTCTTTTCGAATAGATAGGAAGAACATTTTATTTAATGAGGCGAGGTAGATTAGATTGACGCACTCCAAAAAATTAATAAATAAGCTTTTGTTTTATCACGACCATTGTCACTGTTTCCGTTTGACTACATCTCCCCTACAGTACGCTGTCACGACGGCACAACAGAATAACGCGGTAACAGCTCACAATGCAAATTTTTATCTTTGAATCTTTGGATCTCAAGCCGTTCGTGGCGGTCGCGGCGTAAGAATCGACCTGTAAAAGGCGTCTAAAGAACCTACCTGAAGGAGGGCAGCGCTTGTTTCTGTGTATTTTACATTATTTAATGCGATCACCAATCCGCCTGTAAAGCCAAGATTATGGCTAAACTCATTTATCTCAATCACCAATAGTGAGATACAGTACGACCATTTTAATAAGTCGCATCGACAAAATTCGTCTGCACAGAAGAGTACATTTCAACCCGGTTGAATACGAATTCCAACGCCTTTGAAATAATACATTTTATTTCATTTCGTTAAGCTTTAATGTCAACAAAAAAACGAGGCTCATTCTATCTCGCTTACAAAAACAGAGCTCAAGCTATTTCCTCATTATGATATGTAGTACACGGGAAGGCAAAAAAGGACCAACGTATTTTCATATGTATCCCACTCAAAATACGACTCGCGAATGTCGAGATCGCCGCTGACGACATGCGCGTGGCCATCACCCAATAGTGTTTCGCGAGCGTAGGCAGAGCGTTATGTTTGACTAGGATTTATTCGCGCCTACTGAAATTAAGACTTCTGCGCAGGTACATAGGTGTAATTTCTTTTCGTGGTCGACCTGTACATAATGCATATCAGGAATTTTCAAAATTACTCTTCAAATGGCCTAAGGTAGGGTGTTAGACTTTCAGATTCAGTGTGGCACTCGTACGGTAACTTTGTAACGTATGACACAATTTGCTTCAAACTTCCAAGGTGTCCTTTCAAGATTTTTCAAGACAACCTATAAAACGTCGGGGTTTTTAATATAATAATACCTGTTACTTGTTCAACAGTACCAAGACGTTTATGTTCCTTTAAATATGATACCCAAGTCGGCTAATTTAGTGACGAAGTAAGTTTGTAACGTGATTTGCAACTCTGTGGATACTAATAAACTTATTGGAAACAGTTTAAGATTTTTTTCTAAAAACTCTTAATAATCATTAATCGGAAGTAATTCATCAGAGCATAAACGTAAAAAATTTGGTTGTGTAAGAGTGGAAACGCACTACGCGACAGCGGAACTGCGCATCCGCGGCACTTTATGTCAAATTAGAACAAATCACTAAATAAGCCGCGCAGTTCTGTTGACGCGTAGTGCGATCAGTCTCATATGATTTCATACAAAGAATAACTGGCCACGCCGTGTTGCGAAGTTCCGTTGTAGCGCAATTCGAGGGCACCTTTTAACATATTTTGTTCCTACAAAATTTTCATTTTCATTTTAACCGCTTTATTCGGTTGGGACGTCGGATAGATGTCACGCAAAATTAGGGATTGAGTAATTTCTACCTGTTATCGAACACTTATTTATCGATGTTTTATTATACGAAGGCCAATAAATTTTCGATTAAACCGATTTTACTGAAATTTTAATCGTTCTGTTTGGATAGGTGCGCAATGTTGCATACTATTTCACCTTTATATGTATCCAAACAAAATCAATAACATAAAAATTATGTCAAGTCTCGTCTCGTACCTAATACGTTCGCTTCGGCGTAAAAAATGTGTGATACAACCATTTAATACCTTGGACTTGAATTTAATATAGTATTAATTTATTGCACCATCAATCAATACAAACAACAACAAACATAATACTAACTATTTGTTACCTACTACTAAATAAAATATACGTAAGTAGTTTAAAATAGTAAGAGTTTTCGAAAACATAAATAATGCACTGACAGATCTAACCCTAAAGAGCCGAAAATAAGAGCCCTAACATCTTCATACAAGTTTAACTTAGTAAGAGTTAGGTAGCATTATCCTCTGTTCTCAAAGGTTAATCCGAAGCACGTACACATTGTAATACTGTAAGTATCATAGGATAAAATTGTTTGTTAGAATAAATAATAAAATGAAGTAGGTAATAACTAGTAAAATGAATAAAAAAAAATTTAAGGAAATTACGATACTAAGCATGTACCTACTTTATAACCTTTTTCTGAAAATAAAACTTATTATTATGATTAATAATTTTCGAATAGGTAGTTTGCCAACTTCATAGTGGAAGGTAATAAAATGGCTTAATTTTTATATGATTTTGTTCGGATCTCACCACTTTTTGTAAGTAATTACGCACTGAGAGCAGAATCTTTACGAATTCATTTTTTACTGAGGTTTTTTATCTTTAATTAGAAAATGTATTTCGAATTTAAAGTCTGTAGATATGCTAGAAGTAAAAACGATGAAGAAGCTTTCGTGATATTTTTTGTTTGGTTGATATTTATATCGATATTATTTCCTCGTTATCTAAAAGTCAATGTTGATATATTTTTAGATATCGATGTATCTAATTTTTTTCTCGCTTCGGACATCCCTACATTAAGTAAGGTGAGCTCACCATACTTATGCCACGCGTGCCACGCCCACATCGCTCCTCCATTTTAGGGTAAATTTTTTTTTGCTCTATGGGTAGTGAGTGAGGATGCGAATGACGCAGTCATAAGTCGTGAAGTTAGCTGTCAACTGTCCAATCAATCCGTCGATCGATCGATTCGTTCAAAAGGTGGCATCTATTTTGTTCACCATTTTCTTTCACTTTATCATTTATAACAGAATTCAGATTTTTCACTGGAAACTGCAGAAATTAATCATGGCTGAAGAAACTGAGAATATTTTCCTTTTTGTGCCCAACATCATTGGTGAGTAACTCCCATAATTGTGCTACAACTCCAATCCAATGTAGGTTTAGGTATTTGTTATAATCTATTGTTTACTTTTCAGGGTTTGGGAGGGTCATTTTAGCCATCATATCTTTCTACTTTATGCCGACGCATTGCATCCTGGCCTGCACTTGTTATGTTACCTCAGCATTGCTGGATGCCTTTGATGGCCATGCAGCAAGATACTTCAATCAAAGTAAGTAGCAATAAAGCATCACTCAGCACTAATTTGATTAGTAGTTACTTAAGTGTAGGTAGGTAAGTACTATACTTACACCTTCCCTACATGGTTTCCAGCAGTAAAAAGGAGTTCAATTTGATTAACTCACATTAACATAAATAAAACAAGTCGAAAGGCAAAAATTACTCCTTTTTTGAGAACCTGGCCCAACCCACTATGATACTTTAATTAACAAATACACATACAAACTTTTTCAGGCACTAAATTTGGAGCCATGTTGGACCAGCTGACTGACCGTGCTGGCACTGCTTGCCTCATGATGACCCTGGCCACATTCTACCCGCAATGGACCTTCTGGCTGCAACTGTCTCTTGCCATTGACATAACTTGCCATTGGCTCTACCTTCACACAGTGACCCTTCAGGGCAAGACATCCCACAAGTTCATTGACATGTCAGAGAACCCGATAATGCATGTGTATTACACAAACAAGACAGTTCTATTCTGTATGTGTGCTGGAAATGAAGCATTCTATGCTGCTTTGTATGTGATGTACTTCTATACTGGACCCATAGGTAAATTATGTTATTTACAGTTTTTCAAAAGGTTTTGGGAGTAAATATTTAAACTGCAGAACCACCATTTTTTTATATAGATAGGATAAGCAATCTGTCATGTAGGCAATGGAGATATTAATTATTATTTATTTTCAGTGTTGGGAGTTGGATTGTGGAAGTTGATTGCAATACTTGCAATGCCTGTTGCTGTGGTGAAGGCTGGAATATCAATTATCCATGGTATTGTGGCCTCATTGAACTTGGCAACCATTGACATCAAGGAAAGAGCTGCCATTGCTGCTAAACAGAAGGAATAAACTCATTACCTAGCACTAGAAAAATGGCTTGAAATTCAACTATGATACAACAAATTCTACTCTAAATTATGTCCTCCATCCATAGTTATTTTAGTTCTAGATCGAAGATCTGACTATATTTGCATATTTAATTTTAAAATATTATATCCCAAAATTAAAGTCCAGTTTTTGTGCTAGTCTTAGATTAATTAAGTTGATGTTGTGGCCAAAGTTAACTGTTGTTTTCCTTAGTACAGAGCAATGTGCTCTTTGATGTTTAGCTATTGAATGAAAGAATGTCAGTGAACCTAATTAATAGGGCTATTGCATTTAAACCATTCCTACAAATTTTATTTTAAGTTGTGTTTTGTGATATTTTAATTTTTATATTTTTTAAAGCTTTTGTTGTATAATATTTTAAATGATTCTAAATCATGCAGAAGGATTTCGAATCAAAGTATGTAACTATTACAGGACCAAAATGAAAAGTGGTTAATTATTTATGAAGTACCTACTAAGTTCAATAGGTTGGTATAGAGATATCAGCAGGTGTAGGCTAGGCCTTCATGGTAATTATCTAAGTCATGAATTGTAATCAATATGCCCTACCCTATTGTGTAGTGTATGCTAAGTGTAAGTGTAAACCTTGATACCCCCAAATAAATGAACAAAGTAATACAGGACTATTAATAAAAAACCTTAAGACATATAATGTAAGTAATTTTTATATTTTAAGAGTTAGTACTTACACTGTAAAATACTCTTTGAAAGAAAAAATAACAGCTTCAAATGCAAAATTAATGTTTAAAAATTAGATTATGTGTGTAATACTAGAAAGCAATAGCACTTGTGAAGGCCCCAAAGAATTGGACTGAATGTTATGGACTGCTGAGTTATCCCTTCAGGCTGCTCATACCAGCTCTCATGATTTCATCAACAAGAAGGAGGTTGCTGGCAATAACAGAGCAGGAATTGAGGATCTGTTTCTTCACAAGGTAGTTGTCGAAAATGCCCAGGTCTGCTGGTTTGATGGCTTCACCAGTGCTGAGGTCTAACCCTACAGGGTCGGGGCTAAGCCGCGCTTCCTCCTGCAGCTTCACAATCGTGTCTTGAGCGTCGTAGCCAGAGTTGACGGCGAGTACTTTAGGGATAACCAGCAAGGCCTCCGCATAGGCTTGGATTCCAAGTCTCGCCTTGCCTTTTACTGTATCCTTGAACTTAAGAAGTTCGGTATTAGCTTTGATTTCGAAGGCGCCAGCGCCAGCGATGACGCATTTATCTCCAATAGCATTGTTAATCGCTCTCAATCCATCACGGACGGCATCCTTGATTTGCGTCAAAGTGTGTTTGTTGGGTCCCTTGATGAGGATGGTTACTGACTGAGGGTTCTTGCACTGTTCAACAAAAGTGTACTTATCTTCGCCAAGAATGTGCTCATAGACAAGACCTGCGTAGCCTAAATGCTCCTCAGTCAGTTCTTCAGCAGAGTTCATGGCAGTGCCGCCGCAGGCTAGAGCCAGGCGCTCCATGTTACGCCTCTTAGCGCGGCGGAGTCCCATAATACCTTCCTTGGCGAGGGCGTCCAGTGAGATTGGGTCAATTCCCTTCTGGTTGATAACAACGAAGTTTTTGTCGGTTCCGTCACAAAGCTTCTTTTTCAGGGCAATGATCTGTAGATAATAAAATTTAAAAATCTATACTAATATTATAAATGCCAAAATGTGTTTGTTTGTCCTTCCTTCAAGCCACAACTAAGCAACCAATCGACTTGATTTTTGGCAGAGTTGGTTGAAAGGATGGGGAGTAACATAGACTACTTTTTATCCCATGAATGAGTTCCCATGGGATAGAAATAACCTTAAATAACGCGTGCGAAGCCGAGGGCAACAACTAGTAAGTTATACAATAATGAATGTGTGGCTATACCTTTTTAACTCTTTCGTCAATGAATTCCCTCTCAGCATTGATAAGCTTCTCCCTATCTTCTGCAGATTTGTAGAAGAAGCCAGAGTTGACTGTGGTCTTCTCATACTCCATAGAGATATTACATGTGAGGATGTAGGCATTCTCCACGCGTTTCGGCATATCTGGGTGGCGCGTTCCGTGGTCCAGTACCAAACCTGATATATAACAAATGTGCCATCAATTTAACTATCTAAAATATTTAAATGCTTAAACCAATTTCAAACAAGGTAAAAAATTACGAACCGCGTACAGTCTTACGCAAGGTAACATGCAAACACAATTCGAAAGAGTGGACGCCTTGCATGCTTTTGCGTGTAAATTTCATGCGCACGCTACGAGCATACGAGTCGTGCGCGGAGCGATCGGTGATTTGTCGGTTTATGAACGAACACAGAGGTAACGTAGCGCTAGTGTGGACGGGTTGTGTTCAGACGCGCGCAAACACGAGTTTTTTCAGACTGCAAAGGCGCAGCGGACGAAGGTATGCCAGCAAAACATAATATAAAACATATCTATCTATGTAATGTAATAAATAACTTAATAAGTATATCAGAAATCTGGTACCCATAACACTGTGTGGATTGTCCAGCATTTTTTTAACATCTGGAATATCATTTAGAACTTCACATTTATTCATAAATGACCATCATTCAAGCACTATAGAGTCACACTAATATTATAAATGCGAACGTTTCGATGTTTGTTACCTCTTCACGCCAAATCTACTGAAAGGATTGGGCAGAAATTGCATACAGGTAGTTCGAGGCCTGGAATAAAACATAGGCTACTTTTTATCCCATGGGATAGTAATGACCTTAAACAACGCGTGCTAAGCCGCGGGCAGAATATAGTTAAAATAAAAACTTCCTGATAGGTGCATTACACGCTGGGTAGTTCCAGTTCGCCGTTAACTCATACGGATCCTTCGTTATTGACATAAATTTTAATTTATAAAAATAATTAATACCTCTAACAAGCTGAGTCTCCGTAGCCGTCTTGTGCTTCATCTCCATAATCTCAACCATGTGTAGGTCGACAGGTTTGTCTCCGATGCGGATGGCGAGCACCGCATCTACACACGCGCCCGTCAGCACTTCAGCAATGTTCTGGTGGACCTGAAATAGGTTCACGTTGACCATTCAATTCTGGGTACTATGCTCTCTGGTGGTGGTATAAATTGTAAGGAAAAAGAAAAATTAGTATATATTAAAAGCAATTTGTACATAATATATACTAGCTTCTGCCTGCAGCTTTGCACTAGTAGCAAGCCTAGAATTTCATCTATACAAAATTTTAGCGTAATCCATTATCAGTAGTTTTGGTCTTTTACATTAATGCTATCTTGAATTAATGAAGCTTTCTTGAAGTATATTATTATAACAATGCCTGGAAGAAATCGCCGTTAGCGATTATGCCACTAGATATATATATAGTTAGTATGTATTAAATTCATGTTTAATTGTTATTTCTTTCTTTCTTCTTTCAATAAAGTAATAACCTATCTATTGGGGATTGTAAAATCGTTTCGTAGTCCTAGTTTTTGAGGAACTAGGTATCCCAGGAAATATCGAAGACGGAACCAGGAATTCCCGGTTCCTACCAACCTAGGCTAGTTTTAATAATATTCTTCAGAAATTAACAGAAGTATAGGTGGTTTACCTTAATTACTAATTTAGATAATAAAATGAGACTAAAAAAGAACTTTGAATAAGTTTTTATCTAAAATACATGCTAAGTTAGTTTATTAAATTCTTGTTTAATTATTTGATATAACAGTGCTTAGTCATGCATGATGGGTCAATATGACATAATAGTTTAAGACAAATTTTATATCATTGGTCTGCCTACATGATGATAGGGAATAGTTTTACCTTTGTTTTCAGAGAAGTGCGGGTGATATCAAGCAGGTTTTCTCTCTTGATTTCAATGGGGATCTTCATAGACTCCAGGATCTCAAGGGCCTTATCTTTAGCTACATCAAAACCTTCAGTCAGAATCCTAGGATGTAGTCCTGTAATAAATAATACATAAAATAAAAATCCCACAATGATTTACATGTGAACCCTTTTTTTTTAGTTTATTATACAAAGGCATCTGTATTGTAACATTCCTATGTAGGCTAATTTTAATAGAGACATCTTAGTCCAAGTCTAAAAATGGTAGTAAGAAGGAAGCCATCAATGAAAATTAGGTAGATTCACAGACCATTGATGTCATTACTTACAGTGGCATAAGATACAAACCTTCACTGATGTAGATATCAGCCTGTTTTAGCAGCTCTCCGATCAGCAGTACCGTGGAGGTAGTGCCATCTCCGGTGGCATCATCCTGCGCAGTGGAGGCCCTCGCGATGAGGGAGGCAGTAGGGTGCTGGATCTGCATCTCGTGCAGCAAGACATTACCATCCTTGGTAATCTTGATGTCACCAGCGCCGGACACCAGCCTGAAATATTTCAATGCCCCTGTGCTTAGAAAGTCTATTCAATAGGAAATCTATACTAATATTATAAATGCGAAAGTGTGTTTGTTTATTCGTCCTTCCTTCACGCCCTAACTAAGCAACCAATCGGCTTGTTTTTTGGCTGCAGTTATTTGTGACTCTCTTTGATTTGTTTTCCACTGACAGGTGTGCACCGCGCCGTCGATGATCGGCCGGTCATATGACTTTTCAAATGCAAATTGACAATGAAATCGGCGATTATTACAACAGAATATTGCATATGAACGTTGCTCAATATGAAAATATTAGTAATCAATGCAAAAAAACCCGTAAACATCTCAGAGAGATGTGAAATACTTACATTTTCATGGTGCCTTTGGGACCGAGGTTAGTTTTCATAACATCTTGAATACCTTTTGCTGCTGATATATTAACAGCCAAAGCTTGCGCAGCCCTGGCAAACTCGGCTTTGGGATTCAACAAGCTAATTGCAGCCATGGTTGATAATTACTTTTCTTTGAAAATATTTTTTGCAGACGAGAATCAAGAACTAAAATAACTTGAAAATTGAATAGAATGAAAGAAAGAAAAGAAAAGGGAGTGAGTGAGTGAATGAATAGGAGAGTGAATGAAATATTTGAATGAAAAGCCGTCAAACTCGATAAAAGAATGAAGGGCGCTAAAACACAGACTTCAAACCGTGGACGGAGGAAATCTCCCCCCCCCCCCCCCATGGGCTTCAAACCAATGAAAAAAGAGATCCCCTTAGACCTCCTTGAGACTTTAGATCAATGCTTTAAACTCTTGAGCACAGATATCAATGAAAAAAGAGATCACTTAAATATTGTTTTTTTTTTTCAAAAAGCCTATTTGTTTTGTATTTTGATCTGTATATCTACAACGACATGTTTTTTTTTGAACAACCAAACTAAAGCTCGTAGAAGAGGAAGAGAACTCGAAGAGAAGCATAAACTGCTGGTACGCTGGTGAACTCGGTGTGCTTGTGTGATGTGCGAAGCACAGGTTACCTGTGCTTCGCACATCGCAAAAGTTTTATCATCTGTGGTTTTTGAAATTTTGTCTGTCAGTCTTCAGTCAGTTCTTCAGTAGATGGCGTTTGTGTAATCGAATAAAAATGTTGGTCAGAATCTGTCGAAAATGATGAATCCGGTTTTGCAAATGGTTAGAACTTTAATTATGTTTTAGCTCAATAATAAATTATGATTCGAATAAGTAGTTAGTTAGTGAAAAAAACGTAATTACGGGGTAGGCAGTGGTTTCAGTGTGCGAAAATCTTACGACTGTGTCATCTGACTGTTCTTCCTTCAAGATGGCTCCTTCGCCGGAGTATGATAAGGAGCCTAAAGCCCCGGATAAGAGTGCTACACACATTTCTAGTGAAGATACAAAACTTTTACACAACTTAGTAAACGACCAGCACAACAGTTCTGACCACAAGACCAACAATTCGGCTACGAACTCGGAAGTAGAGGTAAGTCATCTCTGCTGCCATTTTTTTGATAATGAAGACTGTAATTTTGTCGATTAGTTATCCCAATATTAAACCGGTAGCATAGGCTCATCGACGTTGTCTTCTGCAGTTCCTAAACATACCCTACCCTATGTAGAAAAATGTTTCACCGGTCTATCATAGCATGTAGTCAAATACTTTTCAAATGTAATAGAAGTGCTTCACAGAAAAATATTGGGCTCGATTACCTAGCTTGGTGATTAGCAAGAAGCATCACAATGCAATCCGAACGCAGCTATGCAATCTTATGATTCTTAGCAGTAAAGTCCAATTTTATGGCATTTTTTCCATTTACCTTCAAATAGAATTAGAAAGAATTTAAATGGAACACATGAGGTTGAAGGTATTTTCATACATCCTGCTACCCTTTACTTCCAATAACTGTACCTAAATGAATCAAATTAATAAATAAACTACCTTGCTAAACTAATCTTCATAATGAGGATCTAATTCTAATTGCAGTGTCCCTGTACATACTATCACAAAAAAAATTGCTTTTCCCTTTTTGAAATATGGTCGCTTGCATGCAGTTAGCCAGCTGACCTCACCTACTTCTTTTGCTCTCTTATTTTAACCGATCGAAAACACATGCAAACATCTGTATTGTTTTGTTTGTTGTTGACTTTTACAAAATTACTTATGTTACAGCCCTTAATTCCTCCACAGTATAATTTCTTAGATTTTACCCAGAGTGTGAGAGGGCTTACCCACTATAGTAAAAAAAACTTTAAAACAAGATGATATTTACTAATCTTGAGGGGATTTGTTTGGTATTTCTTGTATTTATTTAAACATCATCAATATCATTACAGGTAGACATATTACAATAGAGTAGGTAGTCATCAAAACTTCAATAAAATAATAACATAATAATTCATTAAATTATTTTGTTATTATGTTAATTTTCTTATAATCCTAATCATGATCTAGTTTGTAGCAAAATAATAATTACCTAGCACAGATTATAATGTAACTCCTACCTTATTCCCCAATCACCTATTATTCTAAAATATATAATATTAAATGGTATTCTAATAATCATAATTATTCTTATGTTTTTGTAGGAACAAAAAACTTAGACAGAGCCCCAAAAACTGGCTGCTATTGTTCATAAGTTAGTAAGGTGTGGGTACCTGCTAGTCGATTCACAGAAAAATTAGAGGTTGAAGGCGTTATTTTTGGAGATAGTACATTGACCCCCTGCTTAACCTGACCCTAACCAGCGTAACTCTAACTTCTAGAGTAGGACAATACAAAAATTATAAAATACAATCATATTTATTTGGAACAAAACATAATGTATAGAATTATTTGCTTCGAAATTCACCAGTCATTTTGTCATATTGGTGAAAGTAATATGGTTGCTGGACAGCATCGTATGAACAGAACCATAAAAATGTTTATTCCGTGAAAAACCAGCACTGATACGCTATAACCAAGTATCATGTGGTACATAACTACATTATGGACACATCGTGACAATACAAGAAGATGAATCATTATAAATTGGATTCATTTAAGATAGTTGCAATTTATCATAGCAACAGATGTTCTGCTTATTTGGTGGTCTTCAATTCATTGCCATATTGGATACACAAATAAAATTATAATGTGACCAAATTTAAGCTCACTGTGCTGTGTACTTTGGTACTTTAGGTAACCTTCTTGCTGTATTCCTACTAGGACCTACTTGCTTTACTAGCTTTGTCTACCTACATAGACTGCAAAAAGAAATACTTACCTATCTAAAATTTCTCCTACCATATTTTCTCCACAAATTTCTATAAACAAGATATCTTTCCTGAGAACTATTTATAAAGTATTTTCAAAGTTGCACACATACACATATCATACATATAATATAAATGTAGGTAACCTCTAAGTTATTTGTTAAAAAAAAACTGAACCTAATCCCTTAATGTTGTTGTTCTGTTTTGAAATTTTACAGGACACATATACTAATCCCTGAGGAATACAACTTTTATGGGAGGATCTTGGAATCACTCTCTATCTATACAATAGCAAATGAATTTTCATTATCGCTACATAACTACCGGCAAAATCGACAAAGAGACATTATAAATAAAACCGGCCAAGTGCGAGTCGGACTCGCGCACGAAGGGTTCCGTACCATTATCTATAAAAACGGCAAAAAAATCACGTTTGTTGTATGGGAGCCCCCTTAAATATTTATTTTATTCTATTTTTTAGTATTTGTTGTTATAGCGGCAATAGAAATACATCATCTGTGAAAATTTCAACTGTCTAACTATCACGGTTCATGAGATACAGCCTGGTGACAGACGGACAGCGAAGTCTTAGTAATAGGGTCCCGTTTTTACCCTTTGGGTACGGAACCCTAAAAACAGACATATAGCCGATCATACTCCTTTTTTCGAAGTCGGTTAAAAAATAAGCTTTTGTGAGTGACATTTACACGTAGATATTTTTTGACAACTTTTAGAGCACTCCCATACTTCCGCGCGATACCGTGGTGGGTGCGGTGCTGCAATACGTTCGCAATGACGTTGTCCGTTGTACGAGAAGCGAAACAGATGCGAAACTGTCTGTTCTAACACATAGATTTTACTATGATTCCATCTCTTCTTCCACGCGGTTCCGCAGATTTGCTCGGACGCCAGCCACATCTCCGCACTCGGTCCGCATTTTGCAGCAATACCGCGTTTGTTTCGCATTTAACTTGTGACCTTAGAAGAAGAAGCTGAAAATGATAGTTGACACAAACGATGTAAATAAAAAAAAAATGAGACAAAATTGTGTACCTATATTTCGCTTTCGAACCGTATTTTAGTTCCAAAGGTCGTTTGGTCGTTCTCTCACTCGTTTCATGATAACTAATTTCTTAATGAAAAACTCAACTGTGGATAGCCTTTTATCAAAAAGGTAAAATCCAATTTCACTCGAAATGTATGTCTTACGATACTTACCTCATCATTGCATTTAAATTCCGGCATTTATAGGTTATGGTGGAACTAATTTCGTAATGAAAAACTCAACTGTGGATAGCCTTTTATCAAAAAGGTAAAATCCAATTTCACTCGAAATGTATGTCTTACGATACTTACCTCATCATTGCATTTAAATTCCGGCATTTATAGGTTATGGTGGAACTAATTTCGTAATGAAAAACTCAACTGTGGATAGCCTTTTATCAAAAAGGTAAAATCCAATTTCACTCGAAATGTATGTCTTACGATACTTACCTCATCATTGCATTTAAATTCCGGCATTTATAGGTTATGGTGGAACTAATTTCGTAATGAAAAACTCAACTGTGGATAGCCTTTTATCAAAAAGGTAAAATCCAATTTCACTCGAAATGCATGTCTTACGATACTTACCTTATTACATTTAAATTCCGGCATTTATAGGTTATGGTGGAACTAAGAAACTAACACGAACGCTGAAAACATTAGTCCTTTTTTGGGCAGTCGAGTAAAAATTCCTGTTTATCATCAAACCTTTGGCTACCCCAGAAGAGTGCGTTAGGTACCTATGTACTTGCTATTTCACTCGGACCGCTTTTTTGGCGCATTCTAGTTGTACAATAACCGTAGGCCGTATCTATAAGTTCTTTGAATTCAACACTTCGCGTGACGTTCGTTCCGCAATTCAACCGGCGACAAGTGTAGTATTCCGCGCACAGATGTGCGACGGGGGTTAGCGACTTACAAAGATTTAGAACTAAAATATGAAGTAAGTACATAAATTGTTATTGTTACGTAGTAGGTACCTTAATGAACCCCATAAAATTTATAACTAAGTAATATTATAGGGAATTTCCAATGGTTCGTAACAGGATAATTTATTTCCCCAATGTAAATGTTTCTTGTTTATCTATCTATACTAATATTATAAAGAGGAAAGATTTGTTTGTTTGACGGGAAGAGGCTCCGAAACTACTCGACCGATTTGAAAAATTCTTTCACCATTACAATCCTAGATAATAAAACAAAAAAAGTAATAATAATATCTAAAATCATCATCATCAGCCTATATTAGTCACTGCTGGACATAGGCTCCCCTAATGAGCGGCATAGCGCCCTGTCTTCAGCTTGCCGCATCAAGCATCTGCCAGCAGTCTATCGCAAATCGTCATCCTACCTAATCGGAGGGCGTCCAGACAACGTTTGCCGAGTCGCGGTCCACTCAAGAACACATTTACTCCAGTTGTCGGTTCTTTACGAGATATGACCAGCGCTAAAGTATATTTTTTTAATATATTTTGTTTATTCGGCCCCGACCCAAAAAGGGTTGTTATAAATTTGACGGGTGGATCTATGTGTCTGTGTGTGTATCTATCTGTGGGTTGTTGCGGCATCTTTATTAGGTATGTCAAAAGCAGACTTGATCAAGTGTTCTAAGCATGGTAAGTCTGCTATGTGCTGCTGCTGTGGGTACCTATTACCAATACCAAGTTTAAGAATTAAGACCTGGTGTCTTCGCAAACGTGTTTGTGGTGATGGGCAGAACCTGCAGTTCACGTAGTGTTACTAATTTACCATTAACCCTGTATAGGTACATTAGCTACCCAAACAGTAGTATACTTTGCGTATGTTACGCAAGCCAATGTCGTCAAGGTGAGCTTGCAAAAAAGAATTTGCTTACATCTGATTCTGCAGATTATATTATAAAAACCGGTCAAGTGCGAGTCGCACTCGCGCACGAAGGTTTCCGTACCATTATCTATAAAAACGGCAAAAAAAAACACTGTTTTATAAAACAAAAGAAATATTTAAGGTGAGCTCCTCTTAAATATTTGTTTTATTTTAATTAAATGATTTATTTTTAAACTGAATATACATATAACTAGATATTCTGCGAATATTTCAAGCGTCTACCTGTTGCCAAAAAATCACGTATGGGAGCCCCCTTGAATATTTATTTTACCCTTCTAGTATTTGTTGTTATAGTGGCAACAGAAATACATCATCTGTGAAAATTTCAACTGTCTAACTATTAGAACGGTTCATGAGATACAGACGGACAGCGGAGTCTTAGTAATAGGGTCCCGTTTTACTTATTCTTTTTGTACGGAACCCTTAATAGTCAGCCTGCCACGCAGGAGGTTGCGGGTTCGATTCCCGCCTCGGGACAAACGTTTGTACGATATGCAGATATTTGTTTCGGGTGTTCTGGTCGTTTTCTGTGTATAAATATATGTACTATGTGTTGTATAATATTGTATTATGTATATCAGTTATCTAGTACATCACACAAGCTCTGCTTAGCTTGGGCCAGATAATGCTGTGTGAATTGTCCAACATTATTTATTTATGGTCCTGATTTTTATCATGTTTCTACCACACGCAACGATAGCGGTATTAAAACCACAAATAAAACTAGGTACATTTAAACTAAACAATTTAGTTTTTACGAGGTTTATCCTCTTTCTATACCTGCGAGCAACGAAATCTTTTTCAGCTTATTAACTAAACTAACTTTGTAAAGGGTAAAAAGTTTAAACTTCTGACTGTATTTCATGTTTAAATGTCGCAATGCCTCGTAACAAATTCTCAAAAAAAGTATGAATTGTACAAAGAAACTGCCTTTAAACTTTCGCGATTTGAAAACATAATAAAAGTTTAAATATCGGGTAGAGGTTTTTGGGGATTATTTTTCGGACCATGGAAACGTAGGGGATATACCAAATTCCTTTATACAGGGTTATTGGTAAATTAGTGACAATACGTGAACTGCAGGTCCTGCCCATCATCACAAACACGTTCGTAAAGGCGCCAAGTCAAAATTCTAAAAAAAATATATGTCACCTCTGATACTAAATGAAAAAAAATCTTTGTCTGGAACCCAACGAGTTACTTAAGACCGATCTTTCACTCTCATATCTTCTGTTAATTCAGAGCAGAGCTGTTTTTAAGTTGAGTTTCAAATAAAACCTCTCTAACGAACGATTATTGAATTACGGGGGGTACCCATTACCAGTACCAAAATTAAGAATTAAGACCTGGCGTCTTCACAAACGTGTTTGTGATGATGGGCTGAACCTGCAGTTCACGTATTATCACTAACTTACCAATAACCCTGTATATTAAGATAACACAAGGTACGCGATAAATACAATAACTGATTAGTATAATTAATTAAGAAACTGCCTTGTAACTTAAACAACGCGTATAAATAAACTGTCGAAGTCGCTAAAATTGATCTTCAAGGACTTCAAATATAAGGCTGATAGAGTTATGATGAATTTTTACAATCTCCAGCTAACGAATGATTCAGGATTTCATAAAACGAAAAACTAATTTCAACCTGATTGAGGTTCAAATACGATTTAAAGTACAATACACAGTTAAAGTTATAAATAAGTGTGAGTGGTGGACGCGTCACATCACTACTCCTAGATGCAAAAACCTGTATATTTTTGTATACAAAAGGGGTTACTTAACCCAAGGAATATTGATGGAAAATAATTAACGACATTGGTATCATCGAAGCAAAGCACAATGAAACATTTTCCGTTGCACATGTGAGATTATGCGTTGTTGAAGTTTTTTTATTTAGATTTTAGTGGCTACTACAATCCACTAAAATCTAAATAACAAGATTTTTTAAAGGGAACAAGGTTAAAATTTTTTTAGGTTAACAAAAACTTGTTAAAGTGAATACTAACCCAAAAAATGTAATTTTGGCCCGCACGCCTAAATGCAGCAAAGAGTGCTTGTTTTCGATTCAGCATACCATGTAGTGCCCTAATCATATAATAATAGTCCTCCTTATCCTCTGCGGTTAGATGACGTGTAACTGGTCAGGATAATATAATTAAGTAATAACTTAGTAACTATTACAGATTTTGTAGGCGCAAATACGTTTTTACGTTTATTATCGTTATTTTGACTGCTTTTCGAAGCTAATGGACCTCCAAGAATTAGGTATGAACTATGTTAATCACTATACTGAATTTAGTACTAATCGAATTAGAGACACCGCTTAAAAGTGGGTTCGAAGCAACTACACAAACACTATAACAACTATACTATAATTAACGGCAACCATTTGGGACCTCCATATAAATTTCAAAGCTCCATAATCTATATTTTCACAGGGTTCAAAAACACCTAATTTTCGTGTTTTTGCTTTAGTATACGCCCTATGTTGCCATTCATAAATATAGCCAGATAAATGCTGTGTGAATTGTCCTGAATTATTATTTTATTATTAATGTCTTTGTTGACATAAAATATCATGGATTCTAAATCCGAGTATAGTTATGGCCAATAGGCGTAAGCTCAGGCGCAGACAATTGCGTTGGTGAAAAAGTGTTTAATATAGAACATAACTGTAGTGTCTGACTACTAGAACACTTGGAATGTCTTGAATCACTTGGATGGTCTGTTACCTTACTTATTCTGTGACCTACAAAAAGAACAACACCATATGCCAGTTCACAGCTGGACTTGAATACTAAAAAAAAATAAGTAAAGTGAGTTTGTGAGGTTATAGGGATCTCTGGATCTACTGAACCGATTTCGAAGATTTTTTAACCAATAGACAGGCACGTTATTTGCGAGTGTCATAGGCTATATATTAACCTGAAAAATGAGATACATTAAGAGCACGGGCGAAGCGTGGGCAGCAGCTAGTTAATAATAAGTGCATGCGGGCTGGGAATCGAAGGGCACCTATTGGTGACCTGTAATGCCGGGTACACACCAAGCGAACAAAAGGGAGCGAAGGCTAACGAGTGGGATTCGACGATCGATGACGAACGTTCACTTGCTTTCGCTGTTGTATCCACACCACACGAACACATGAGAAACAGTCGGCGGAGCACAGCCGAAGGCGAACGAAGGCCCTCATTTGGGCTCGCTTGCTTTCGCCATGACGTCTACACTGGTTCAATCGCGTTCGATGGTTAGCCTTCGCTCGCCTTTGTTCGCTTGGTCTATACCCGGCATAACGTGCTATCCAGTGAACAAGTCTAATGCCGGGTACAGATCAAGCGAGTGAGAGCGAGCGAATGCAAACGATTGGGATTTGACAATCGGTACGTTCGTTCCATATTACTTTGATGTAGCGTCAGCCCCCGGAGCACGGCCGAAGACGAACGAAGGCCCTTGTTTGGACTCGCTTGCTTTCGCAATGACGTCCACACTGGTACTTTTGCGTTCGTTCGTTAGCCTTCGCTCGCTCGCTCTCGCTCGCGTGGTCTGTACCTGTTTGAATCATAAATCAGACCGAGCGAGCGACTCAGGCCCGAGTTCACAACCATATGGTTAAATTTAAAACAGTTGTTTTGACGTTTTTGACACATATTTTCATAAATTAAACGTGAAAGTTAACCGATGAAGCTGCCTAATTGTCCTATTATCTTTTGGTGAACAATATTCGGTACACTACCTGGACGAAACATTGTTTTCCGCTAGACGCTGACTGGCTAACTGATCTAGCTTATTTAGCTCGGTAATCACACGCGATATGAACTCTAAACATAATTTTAGTCTGCTGATGAGTGAGTCATGCATACCGCGCATTTTAGACATCCCAAATGTACCTACTGGATCGTTTTTAGCACTTAACCCATGAGCTTAGTGCTAAATAATCACAGTGTTCCGTAGGTTAAGATTTGCAGACGTTTTCTTGTTGGATAGAAATTCCATTGTGTTAAATATTTCCTAGGAAAAATACCTAGGCTTTCTGTTTCAATCATTGGTAATAGCTATGAGCTTTCAAAAGCTTATTGGTTTTCATTCTCCAGCATAATACCGCCATAGACCCGTGTGAAATCCACCATTGCTTAGACCTTTGTAAGCTTTTAATCGTTTTCTTTGTTAAACAAATTGCTTCTTGGCAAGAAAATGGTTATTCGGCATGTATTGTCGCTCTGACATGCAAAAAAATGTCGCAGGAATTTCTCTGTTACATGAGCCGGATTGCTAAGTTCGTTTACCCGTTTTATTTGGAGGTTTCACGGCTTACCGCATTGACCGAGGCTGGCGACGAGGGGCCGAGAGGCGCGCCGGTGTAGGTTTACTGGCTAACGTAAGCACGGCATTGTACTCGTCACGCAGTCGCCAAGATCGCATTCGCACACTCTCACCGCAGCCCGCAATGTTACAGACGATGCCTGCTACAGTTGCCAGTTGCCACACTGCTTATTGTTTCCATGCAGCACTCTTAGCATCTCGACCGTGAATGTGTTCAGGTAAACATTAACAATTACCATAAACAGTCTTCTAACCAGGAGGTTGCTAGCGGCGGCGGCAAGATGTTGAATCGTGCTTTTGAACTGACTTCAGAATATAAAACGGTGGAGTTTCTCAATTCGTCGCGACGTCGTCATAAATTAAGATGTTGTCTAGTAATGATATATGTAGGTAAAACCACGAAACCAACGAGATATCTACGCAAACCCCACTTAAATTAATTAGAACGGTAGCTGGTTCTATCGAATAGTATTACGCTAACGTTTCTCAGTGTTCTCAAGTTGTTGTGGCTTTAGTTGTGCCAAAGGAACCGCAAACTATTGTTCACTTGTTTACAGAATTTTTGCTTAATTTAACTTTGTAATTGGAAAGTTCGTTACCAAGTTCAGTGGTCTGAATCGGCCCAAGAGATCAGTGATACGTAGTCGCTACCCCGTAAACGACTTTGGCAGGTTTCCAAAACTGCAGGTATAGTCTCGGCATGTTCCAAAATTCTTGCGACCATTTGACTTCAACTGAACGCTACTGCAATAAAATGACTCATGGTAAATAAGATGTAGGTAGGTATGTAGTTCTTATAGAGATACAATCATTAGGTCGAGGCCGCGATACGGAAATCTGTTGAGCGCAACAAGTGAAATAAACGCTTAGATGAAACGCGCGCGGAAGCTGTAGCTAAAGGGACAAGGACATATGATCGATCCTTATTCTTAGCCCGACCATGACCCCCGGGATTCAGCCCCCGCCCGAGTACGGGCGCAGATTTGCTGACGTCAATGCCGCCTCTCTTTCCATACCTACCCATTTTCTATCAAAGCAATGACATGTACCCAATAACATTCACCCGTTAACGTATTCATAAATTGAACACGTTCCTCAATAAGCTTGGGAAAAGCGTTCCCGGAAATTAAACTTTATGCAAATGAGAACTCTTGTTTGTTTGTTTGTTGCTTTTAGTCAAAAAAGTATACATTTTGTCTAGTTTATTAAATACCTTCTCACTTTTGGACAGTCAATATTAATTCTTCAACAAACTTACTGAGCATGGTTCTACAGAATTGAAACTTTTAACTTGTCCTGAATTTAATTGTTAAGAGTTCTAGACCTACCTACTAAAACAAAGAGCCTAGTTTACGCTGTTTTGCTGATAATGAATTTGTTGATTATTCTACCTCTCGTAAAGTTTCAGCGATTTATCTACAAGTAAACAATTTCGAGATTGGATAATTACTTTGAGATCTCTCGGTGGTTGGAGTGAATTTATCTCATTATTTTAAAGCCGCCTTAAGCAAACGGATTGTGAGTTGTTTCCTTTGAGAATGGAATCCTGAAAACTGTGATGATGAAGACGAATGTAATATTTCGCGCTCTGATAATTTTAATTCTGACCCGAGCGAGCGAAAAACATCGTGTGATGTGGGCGTGGGAGGCAATCTCGCTTTTGTATTGAATTTCGTGAGCAGTTTTTTGGAGTTAAAACAACGTTTGACATTTTTATTAGATTTGCGAAGTTACCAATTCGCTTATTCATTTAAAGTATTGGTGGATCACGACAGCTGATTTGGCGTACCTACAAATTATTGGCATTGGCTCATTCACTCACCCGTTGAAAGCTGAGCCATATTGATCTCTCAATTGAAATGAAATTTAGGTTCTAATTCAGTTGTGCTAAAATCAGTGACCAGTGTTTTGGCAATAAGTTTAACGAAGGTTTTATTTAACGCCATGACTCGGTGCGTTTCTTTCCTTCTTTATCCATTGTAAAACCTTAACAAGCTATAAACTTATTTTTTTTTTGTCGCTGTGTTTTATAATGTTAATTTTATCTGGTTTCTGATTACGGAGTTCCTGTCGCCGTCACAAAGCTTCTCTAATCTTAGCGGGTTAGCAGACTAATCCCAGCTGTACATCATTTACCAGTTAAAACTAGTGTAAGTTCTCATTGGCAAGCCATCTGGCAAGCGCAAAATTCACCGGTTTTGGAGGAGGCTTAATAATGACAAGCGCATACATACGGCACCGCTACCGCACAGCACAAAACTGAGCAAATGGGCGGTAACGGTGTGTTTACAAAATATAGGCTTTAACTCGTAATTAAAGTCTAAAATAGCAGCGCGCGTAAGCGAGCTTGTCGCGCAACCTAGCCATCCGTCGTGCAATTCGATCCTCGCGCCATCGCTCGGTAAGCAAAGCTCTTACGCTTTGCTTACCGAGCGATGGCGCGAGGACCGAATTGCACGATCACTCGGCTCTTTGCTGACCTTGCGTGGATAGCAAGATTGATTTATTAAGCTGAACGCGCATCTATCGACGCTACCGGCAGGCATTACCAACCAACATCATCATCGCATTTCCTCATGGCTTTACTGAAATACCGCGCGCTCGGTGCCGATGATAGGTGCGCGATTCTGCATACTTTTTCATAAAAAGATTTAGAAAATTCGATGACTGCAGGAAATGCCGCGTCTGCCGTGCTACCAGGTGTGCGGTCACCTTTATATCTCGCACAATTTGAGATGTGCATTGCGAATGGTACAGCCTATTTGTGCTTCAAGTTCAACCTTTATCGAACTGTAGAACTGTTCAACGTGATAATGACGTTGATATTTTTATGTGCGTGTCGGGTAGACGCATTGTCATTCTCAGTCTGTGGCGTTTAAGAGCGCGAAATTGATTTTTATTAAACAATAAATTGCCAGTTCCACTTTTTCTAATTTAATCGGCATTGAATGTCTAGCCATGCTATCAATGTTCGGAGAAATTCAAAGTTTCATACATAAATACAGACACTTTAAATACAAACAATGATTCAGTATCAAAAGCGTGGGATTGAGATTTGCGAGCTGGGTCCAAAAAATACACATATAATTCGAGAAAAGGGTTTCCGGTGACGGCCATCTACTCGGCTTGGCATTTCAGGAAACATAGACTCACATATAGAGACAGAACATATAACTCAAAAGCAAAATTACATCACTGACGCATAGAATAATAAGTCATGGTATCTACTTAAAGGGTATTGAGAATGACTATTTATAAAACTGTTTATGTATAAAATTTGACTTGTCTTAGTGCTTTTTTTTAAGAACACTGAGAGCGCCAAGCAACAACGGCAGAGTCCCACCAGAGATGTTGCCACTCCGAGCTCCGCGCGCCAAGTCAACTGTCAATATCCTTTTTTGTAAGCCTAAAGAAGTAAAGTTATTGATTTTTGACCTTTTACTTTTGACTATTATTTACCTGCGCCTATGACTCAGAGCAAAAAAGGAAGAAGAACAAATCAGGAGCCTAGGTGAACCCTATAATTAGATACCATGACTTATTATTCTATGCGTCAGTGATGTAATTTTGCTTTTGAGTAATACCTAGGCATACCGCGATTTTCGAGACAGTGTGTCTAATGTTTCGTCACAACATTGGCATACATCCACGTATCACGGTTTCTCATCGCACTCATTAGGCGACTTGCACTTGGCAAAGTTTTTATCATTAGTTCTTTTATTTTAATTGCTTTGTTTCTACGCTTGTAATTTTGTTTGAATGATTGGGTTGAGATTTGTCTTGACCATGTCTGCCACCACGTAATGCATCTATCGGATATCTGACAGTTATTCTGGACCAGATTTAGTTAAATCCTTTATTATCTTTTAATCGACGAAGCCACTTTTTCATCTATTTGATGTAGGTGGAAAATTAGCAAATACTTTTAAGGTTTCGCAAGTTGTTAAGTTTAGTTAAGAGAGTGCAATGCGCGCCATTTTGTGAAAAAGATAGGCAAAGGATTTCGCGTTCATATCATAGGAGCGGGACAGAGTATGCGTTTTTGGAACGGCCCTAGTGCAATAATGGGGATTTTGCCTATGAAAAGACTCTCAGAGGGAACCATAAGGAACCAATTTATTAGTAATAAATAACCTACGAATCAAAACTTAAGTAATTTCAATAGACCGCAGGGTTCCTCCTCCAAATTATGTGCAATACAGTTTCATGATTTTTTCAATCGTATTTTTTTCTTAATCTTGTTTTCACGTAGAAGGACCCAAAGATATGTAAAATTTTGTGTAATTCGAGTTTTTAACCACGGGAATCCCGTGAGTACTGAGATTTAGTCCTAGTTTGACAAACAAACACTCTAGGTTCGCCTCCTAATAAAATAGAAAAAAAAACTGTTTTCAGCTTTTTACTATGAAATAGTATTCGCAATGTTATAACGTCATACGGCTGAGTACGTAAACTCAGCGCATTTGCTTAGGTGCGTACACAGTCAACTGACGTCATGACCACAGAGCAATATGGCGTCCACTACGTCCAGCATTTTGTCAAACCACGCGCGAAACCTGAAAATGATAATTTTAAATAAATTTTTATGGCACGTCAATATAATTAAATTTTTGTATATGTATATTTATGGTTACTATACTACACTGTATATTACTAAAGCATCGAATTGAGACACTTTTAAAAAATAAGTGTAATACCCTATTAGACGCCCCAATCTTAACTTTGAATCACTTCATTCATTGGTTAAAGAAAACCCTATGAAATGAAAACCCGATTTGAGTGAATTTATCGC
Source organism: Eupithecia exiguata (assembly GCA_947086465.1). NCBI lineage: Eukaryota > Metazoa > Arthropoda > Insecta > Lepidoptera > Geometridae > Eupithecia > Eupithecia exiguata. The sequence continues at coordinate 4,692,678 of OX352247.1, forward strand.
GGTCAGACGCGGCGGGGGACTTTGTTTTATTGTAATGTAGTGAGAGTGACAACGTTGAAACCGAACGTTTACGAGAACTTGATAATGCTGATAAAGCATGTCATTATTGCAGCTTACTTGTGTGCGTTGCGTATACAATACACACACGCCCACCAATTATAAGTACGTAATGTATGGTACGAATTATTGCCGCGTACCTAGAGTATCACATTACAGCGGGCAGTTACTGAAAGTGCCTTGTTTTGTTGTGTTTGGACAAACTTTTTGAGTGTGTGGTTTGGACAGTTGACCGAGATCCAGTGGCTTTTAAATTTTAAGGCTGCCCTTAGCGACAAGTAAGTTTCCATTGATGTAGGTACGAATTAATCGTTTAAGAATTCAGTTTTACCCTTTTACTTGTATCTGTCGTAAGACGGTATTGGTTGCGCTCACAACGTGATAAGGGAGAACTTAATTAACTTTCTAGCCTTGAAGTTACTGTTGCGATAAGTGACCATTATCACGTCCATTCTGAGTTGAAAGTTTGTAAGAGTCTTTTGGTATCGGCTAATTGAGCAACCACAACTAAGTCCATCCTTGCAGGGTGCATAGTTTCTATAGCTTATCAACTCTTGTACATATTTTAAACTTACGCGACTTGAACACATACTTAATAGTGCTTTTTAACGGGTATTTATTGTGTTTCCTATTTGGTTTACACACCGTCTGTGGTCACGGGATGACTGGAATATGGATGATGACCGACAGTAACAAAAAACACCAAAATTATGCATATACCGAATAATACCTGAGCCATAGATTACACGTATAATATTTTTTTATTTGGACCGAGATTTTATTATTTTGATAAAATAAAACTACAAAATACAGCAATCCGCCATGACACGTTGAACACCAATCAGAGAATACAAAATTGTGACGTCATGTCGTCACAATATTTAATGTGGCACAGAATAACCACAGGAATAAACTACATTATAAGTATATTAAAGGTCTGACTTTTTTCAATCAGTACCTTTCTTTGTTTCTTAACAATATTGTTAATACTAGTTCTAATTTGGTTCTATTATTTGATTGTACTTTCTTTGTTTATAAAGAGATTCTATTAAATAAAAAATATTATGGTCATTCTGTATCATCCGATGTTCGTGCATCGGTGACGTTATAAACAGACGTCGTCACTAGTTTAAGTAAGTAGCGTTTTCTAGTGAAATTGGTATTGCATTTCTAAGAGCTAAATTTTTCCTTCTTAGTCCATTTTTAGGGTTCCGTACCCAAAGGGTCAAAACGGGACCCTATTACTAAGACTTCGCTGGCCGTCTGTCCGTCTGTCACCAGGCTGTATCTCATGAACCGTGATAGTCACTTGACATTTTCACAGATGATGTATTTCTGTTGCCGCTATAACAACAAATACTAAAAAACTGAATAAAATAAATATTTAAGGGGACTCCCATACAACAAACGTGATTTTTTTTGCAGTTTTTATAGATAATTGTACGGAACCCTTCGTACGCGAGTTCGTCTCGCACTTGGCCGGTTTTATTTTGCTTAATTATGATTTATTTTGTATTCAGTAGAAAAAAACGTCTCGGAGTAATTTCTCAAAATCAGTCATGCCTATTTTACACGTCATAAGCTCGCATTTCTCACTTTCTTATAAAATTTATAGGTTTGTCGTCCCTAATATAACGCCAATTTCTCCTTTAACTGTAAAGCCAAATATAATTTTGTGCTCGACTTCAAACCTTACGTAATATTTAAAGGGATTACTCCAAGTCAGCCAAGTTTAGCAAGTTGAAATTGCCAGTACGCCCCAAGAGGATCAAATTGTGTACACATTAATGTCTTATAGTCTGTATTCAAGGATAGCAACCCCCCTTCTCAGAAAGCTTTTCACTGAACCTATAATAATCCGATTTGTTCCTTAGGTCGACATGTTACTGAGTAGATTGGAAATAGATTTCTCTATCCCTTGATTTATTAGGCTTTTTGAGGGATATAAAAAATAAGGCTTTTTATCATCTGGTTGGCTTTTGGTTAATGTTATGTGGGGACTTATAAAAGATATTCCTTTGTTAACATACTAATATTATAGGGCGAAATTATGTGTGTAACCTGAGCATGTTTTTAGGGTTCCGTACCCAAAGGGCAAAGGTAACGGGATTACGGGAAGGGTCCCATAATCCCGTTTTTACCCTTTGGTTCGGACAGACGGAAAGCAAAGTCTTAGTAATAGGCATTACTAAGACTTCGCTGTCTGTCTGTCCGTCTGTCACCAGGCTGTATCTCATGAACCGTGGTAGTTAGACAGTTGAAATTTTCACAGATGATGTATTTCTGTTGCCGCTATAACAACAAATACTAAAAAACTGAATAAAATAAATATTTAAGGGGACTCCCATACAATAAACGTGTTTTTTTTGCTGTTTTTATAGATAATGGTACGGAACCCTCCGTGCGCGAGTCCGACTCGCACTTGGCCGGTTTTTTGTTATTATCCGTAGACTTGAGTTCTTTGACCATTGAAGGGATTGTTATGAAACTCTGCAAGTAATTGGTTAAATAACAGACTGGAATAGCCCAGTATTAAAAATGAGAGTGCAAAGATTAAACTTGCTCAGCAGAATGGTTGTTTGTAATGATTTGACAAAATTGTCATTTCACAACGCTTTGCAATCGTTATTTTGCCATTTACTTTATAAGGCTTGATATCGAGATACAAACAATGAGTTGCAAATCAGCGTTAAAAAGTTGTATTGCATATTTGACCTATGATCTGATCAGTGAACACTTGCCAAAATAATTGAATTCATTGAAACATAAAAGAAATTAAGAAATTAAGAGATTCAGAAAAAGAAAAAAAGAAAACACTTTTGCGGGACACATACTAATCCTTCCTCGACATTCAAATTTTATGGGACCACGTCGGGATCATTTTCTATACAATATATAATTTCCAAAATCTGTACATGATTCACGGAGAAATCGACGAACATTGGCACGTAAAAACTTACATGCATACAGTCGAACACAAAACCTCAAGTCGGTAAAAAAAACCGGCCAAGTGCGAGTCGGACTCGCGCACGAGGGTTCCGTACCATTTCTATAAACGGCAAAAAAATGTTTGTTGTATGGGAGCCCCCGTAAATATTTATTTTATTCTATTTTTTAGTATTGTTGTTATAGCAGCAACAGAAATACATCATCTGTGAAAATTTCAACTGTCAACTCACTTCAACTATCACGGTTCATGAGATACAGCCTGGTGACAGACGGACAGCGAAGACTTAGTAATAGGGTCCCGTTTTTACCCTTTGGGTACGGAACCTTAAACATCATCAGTTTGCTACAAGTCGTTGAGTTGTGTCTTTGATTAATCTTCTAATCTAATACATAAGTTTAACTCTCTTTCATCCATACCTAGTAAATTAAGAATTTCAGATTCGGGTTTACCGTTGTCTGATCTCTTAACTAAAGGTGTTTTTGATTTTTTTGCAGAATAAGCACGTAGAAACATTGGACGACGAAAAACTGCGAGCCCTTTTAGATGAGGCTATTACATACAAATGTCCCAAAGATCGAGAGGGGAAAAGTAGCCTTTTCAAGGTATGTTATACTTCCTACATTTTTTTGCGCTCTAATTTGATTGTTCTAGTTAAAATTGAGAATCGTATCAATGGCCAAGACCTCTTTTCGGGGTCGATGTCCTTACACTAAAGTACCTAAGGTCTTAGGTAATCTAGTAAAATATATGCGCATCGATAGCGCAAAGATCTAATCTAAGTGTACCACGTCCACGAATTTATTTTATATTTGGCACAACTATGAAGTTTCCTATTGGTTAGCAGATGAGTGAATGAAGACAGTAAATATTTTTAAGCTTACGCGATCTGAACACATAATTATTAATACTATTTAACGGGTATTTATCGCGTTTATTTACCTATTTTTCCCAACGTTTCGACAGGTTTACACACTGCCGTGGTCACGGGAGTCATCCCGTGACCACGGCAGTGTGTAAACGCGATAAATACCCGTTAAATAGTATTAATAATTATGAATGACAGTATTAAGCAAAAATGACAAAATCGATTGTCATAAACAATCGAATCCGTAAAGCAGGCGAACTACCAAAAATAAAATTATTTCATAGAATGTAAAAATAATAGAGAAAAGCTAATGAATAATAAGCAATACACAAGCCAAGTAACTGAAGACAAGCTAAAGACAGGGCGCTATGGCGCTCATTAGGGGAGGCCTATGTCCAGCAGTGGACTGATATAGGCTGATGATGATGAAGTCAAGTAACTACTAGATAATGTATATTGCTGATTGCTATGTCGTTACTTTTATTACCAATTATGACAGGATTATTAGTTTACTGATAGTTTCAGGTTATAATTCTGATTAAATTGCTTGCAATTGATTTCGTTTCTTGATACTCGATGTTTTGTCCGGTTAAGAAACAAGCATGTCATGATTAGTGTAAGTGGGTCTTTATAATTTATCTGAAAGGTGAGTGAACGTCCTCGAAATAATGTTATTGATTTTATAATGAACAAGTTTTGCAGGATTTTTAAATCCACGCAACAGTGGGTCGAATTCTGCTAACGAATCACTTTACTATGGCAATGATATCGTTGCAGAATCGCCTAAGAAAGAAACTTTAGAATCTAAATAGTGCGTGACCGTTGTATCTGCACGGAGATATTGATAGAATGGTTTCAACCTTGACACGCGTCCGTCCATCTATAGTTTCTTTCATCAAAGGTAACATGCCAATACGTGTTAGTCTGAGACGATGTCATTATTATGGGGAAGCGATTTTATTTATTGGAATTAGGGGTAGTGTCTCAAAGAGCTTGTTTTAACCCGACTGCGGCAGAAGGGATATTGTAAGTTAGTGACATAATAAACGGTCCATTTGTTTTAGAAAAAAAAAGAATAAGATAATGTTTATTGGTTCACAATACACATAAAAACACAGTAAAAAAAGAGAATAATGAAAAAAACCTTTAGAGAGGTAGTCAGTCAGACGTCATCAAAGATTAGACGGTCAAAAAGTAGAAGGGCTAAAGTAAAAATAAGAAGCGATGTGACCTGCAGAAGTAAAAAATACAGAGTCGCAGATCGCAACGCCTTCATCCGAGGTTAGATACATTCTAGACGAGGTTTAAACAAATGTCTTCCAATGCATAAAATATTTAAAACTCATTTAAAAAAAAAACATTAACTTTATTTTTTTAGGTTTACAAAAAAAGCACTTGGAGAAGTCAAATTTTATACTATAAACAGCTTTATAATAGTAGGTAAATATTATCAAATAAGATGTTATTGATTTTATTCACTTTAATGTCAACTCTCCTTACGTATTTTTCATTCTGGCCTAGCATATTCAAGACCTTATCTAGGGTGTTCGAGTTGATGCTTCCAGTACTTTTAAGCACACAATTCAATGCTGCGAAAAGAATATGTTTGAATTCTAACGTACTATACTTTTAGGAGCTCCTCGAAGAAGTGGAACAAGACGAGCAAGCCTGCGAAGCAGCTGCTCGTAACCTCACAGGCTGCCGGGGCTCCCGACGCGGCGCGCGTGGCCGCCGGGCGCTCCCCCACTCCAACTCACTGCAAGACCTGGTGGCGGCGCTGGCGGCCGAGCCCGCGCCGCGGCACACGCGCCATCATCCGAGGCATCACGCGCCCGCGCCGTCCAATGTCTCCGCGAGGGCGATACACGGGGGCAGTCTGCCGTCTGGAGTCGATACCTGTACGTATTCATGTGTGCCGTCATGGACGAAAATTATCGTGCGCAGCAATCGAAAACTGACAGATACCCGCTGCGGCTACTGACAACTCACCCATAGCCACAACCTTGAATAACGGGCATCCAAAATGCAGAGCGTATCAATTTGCTGTCCTCAGTTCTAACTTATTATGTGCGTCGCGGATTCAGCTCGCGTACTGCGCGGTCACAGGTCGCCAATACTATAAAACTGAAACTGACGAAAAAAGTAATTGCTGAGGGCTTAGAGACTAAGGCCCGTATTATGAAAGCTTCCTCAGTTATCAATCGATGCTTGAGTAACGCTTTTCTATGGCATAAACGTCACTCAAGCATAGATCGGTGACTGAGCGAGCTTTCATAATACGGGCCTAAGATTTTACCTATGGATCTCTTAAACAAGGTCGAGGCTGTGTCATATAGCTACAGATTGATACAAAGATGACACGGCATGATCCATTAAAATTCACTGTTTTAAATTTTTTCATTAGTGTCGATGCTAAAATATATGTTCACATTCCAGCGTCCCTGCTAAGCGAGGAGGGGAGCAGCGGCGGCGGCGCTGGCTACCTGGCGACCGTCCGCTGCGTGAACCCGCCGCCGCTGGCTGAGCGCCGTGTCTCCGCCAGCGACGCCAACGCGCCGCAAGAGCTCGACCTACTCAACAGGTAACAACCACCAGGAACTTCACGCTTTATGAACCAACTTTATTCTCCAAATGCATAGGACACCCTAACTAACCAGGCAGATCTACCTGGCAACTGCCTGCTGCCTGAACCCGCCGGCAGAACCAACGCGCCGCAAGAGCTCGACATCCTCAACAGGTAACAACCACCAGGAACTCCATGCTTACTTACCTGATCAGCAGACATTCATTCACTGCTGAACACCCCAAACTGGTCTTTGCCATAATCACAACGCTTGGCAGGCGGATTGGTGATTGCAATGAAGGTATTAAAATATACAGATGAGAATATGCAGAGAGGAATCTGCTGCCTGTCTTCTGGTACGGTCTCTCAGTCGGCTTATACGACATCCACGGACTGAGCTGGAGGGCCGACCACCTCTTAGGGTTCAATCACATTTCGGATCCGTTTTTACAGGAATGTTTTACGGATCCTTCGCTACTGGAAACAATCGTTTATTGAATCAGGAATACTGTCGGGTGTGTGAACTCGCTCTTACAACTAGATACGCCATCACGGAAAATTCTTAGTCGCTTCTTTACTTTAGTCTACATACCGAAGCGACGGAAATCAAAAGTAACACTTTATTTCCGTGTCAATGTTTTATTTTAAGAATTTGACCTTTTCTAAGTGTACAATTCTGTATATATTATATATACAGGGTGTAACTTGAGGGGTGGATCATCGGTGGCTGGGGGGTGGGGGACCTCAGTACCTATCGATTTAACCCCCATGTATGTTCAGCGATATTCAGTGGTTCAAAAGTTATTTGGACTTTGGTAAAATTTTTGTGAAAATCAGATTTCACCCTAAATTTCGCAATTGCAGCCAAAATATTAGGTCTGCGAACGTGAACTTTTTTTTACAACAAGATTGATAGTTGCTGTATAATACCCTTAAACCATTTTTAGTCTTAGATTCATAAAAAAACCAGATATGAAATCTATAGCGAAATTTCTTTTCAGAATTTAATATTTACATAAACTTTCTATGGTTATAAAAAAAATATTTCACATATTATTTTTTTCTGCAACCTATCTTAAAAACAACTGGCTTTCATGAAAAATAAACCCTGAAAATTTCATTTGGCTAGTACGAGGGTATCATATTGAAAAATGTACTTCAATAGTCTAAGTGCGTCAAGGAAAGAATAGCTAAAATACTCTTATCTCTGTTCTTCATTCACCAAGCAGGCTTGTTCGCCCGCCAAGAAGTTCCGGGTACGTAACAAAGCTATTTTTAAATTTTGGATTTGAATTTTGGAATGAAGACTGCGTTATTGCTCACCGCTGTGATTGGCTAATTAGTTAGTATAGTATTTTTAAATTTGATTTTTTTCGAACTAGAACTGCGTCTTTTATACTTTCTTTTCATTGTGATTTGGATTGTTGTTGCTGTTATTGTAATTTATTTGTTTATTAGACTTAAAGTGCTTAAAGCCTGGCCACCAAGGTCGCCAGACCTAAACCCTGTAGATATTTTCATCTGGGGATTTTACAAAGAGTTGGTGTATAAAAGCCAATACACATCGATTGAGCAATTACGGCTAAAACTTAACCAGGCCCAAATGAAGATTAGGGAAAAAGAAGACTCATTCCACAGGCTAAAGAGAAATTGCATAAAAAGATGTAGGCAATGTACCGCCAATAATGGAGCTCATTTTGAACATTTAATGTAAATGAACGTAGTCAGTATAAAAAATTATATTTTTAACAGTGCATTTCATTTTTATTTTTCTCATTCCTGCTTTTTCGTTTAGTTATTTTTACTAATTACTTACTTTATTAGCTTAGAAACATTTTATTTCCAATTATTTTGTCGACTTTAATATAAAATAAAATATCGATTTTTGGTACTTGGACTATTGAAGTACATTTTTCAATATGATGCCCTCGTACTAGCCAAATGAAATTTTCAGGGTTTATTTTTCATGAAAGCCAGTTGTTTTTAAGATAGGTTGCAGAAAAAAATAATATGTGAAATATTTTTTTTATAACCATAGAAAGTTTATGTAAATATTAAATTCTGAAAAGAAATTTCGCTATAGATTTCATATCTGGTTTTTTTATGAATCTAAGACTAAAAATGGTTTAAGGGTATTATACAGCAACTATCAATCTTGTTATAAAAAAAAGTTCACGTTCGCAGACCTAATATTTTGGCTGCAATTGCGAAATTTAGGGTGAAATCTGATTTTCACAAAAATTTTACCAAAGTCCAAATAACTTTTGAACCACTGAATATCGCTGAACATACATGGGGGTTAAATCGATAGGTACTGAGGTCCCCCACCCCCCAGCCACCGATGATCCACCCCTCAAGTTACACCGTGTATATGGAAATAAAGAGTTTTTGATTTTGCTGCTTGAAATAATAAATATGGATACATATATCACTTATGCCAGAATAGATTACCTATTAATAGGTAAACATTAGGCTTTGTACTATACTATCATTATTAATCTATTTATTATTTCTTTTATATGTAATAGTAACTAGGTAATCTCTACAGATAGCAACAGTATGTCATTGTTCGGTGTACTGCCGATCCGATGTCAAGGACACTTAGATATTCAAAACTACAGTATTCGTAAAAAATATATCAATATACATAATAATATCTAACTGTATCGTTCTTTTACAGGCAATATACTGCAACAGTGAATTTTACACTTTGTGCTCTGGTAGTGTTTTGATTACGCTTTCTTTATACGTGTCGGATCTCGCCCGGGTCATATAGTATATTAATTTGTTTATTATCTAAGTCGTCGCGATGGCTCGTGGCGATAACAAAGTAGCCCGAATTCGCGCGGTGGAATATATGCCCAAAACGGGGAAGCATATCCCCGTTTTGGCGCCTTGCATGTTTATTTTTTTCTTATTAATAAGTTAAGGTTATGATGATAGAAAATATTTTTTTAAATCCAATAAATATGATCAAACAAAAAAGATACGGTTGGTCATCGACCTAAACTACCCTGTGCTAATAATTCTTGTGTCTGCGTGAAGCAAGTACCTGACTAATTCTTTAACAAGATCAAACTATTGACTTCTTCAGAGATCTGGTGATGGAGTCTCCAATGTTAAAGTGGCGGTTAGCGCCGCATGTTTCCCCGGACTCGGAGATCTAGTTTAAACCAAGACACGTCTCGCGCTCTTCTGTCTCGCGTCGCGGTCTCTTGTCTCTTTCTCGCACGTGAACTAACATCTCTGCTGAATAACGTTCAGTGTTAGACCTCCCCCAAAGATCGCATACAAAAAAACCGAAGGCAACAGCAGACCGCAGTGCCGTCCAATCCGTGATGTACCTGTTCGAGAATAGCGATCTTGCATCTTTCGTATGCCGTTGCTTTATTAGGTCGGTTATGTCAAGTCGTGTAATAAAGTGGTCTGCTTGTTGCAGAGCGCCGATGTTCCCGGTGACGTACACGGCTCGCGCGACGCTCGAGATCGGCAGCGGCAGCGTGTGCTCGGGCCGCGCGGTCACGACCACCACGGCCTCCAACCAGCAGGTGCGTACCCCACCCGACCGCAGAGCCCGCTCCCACCCCCCGCACCCGTCCCAAGGTAAGCGACCGCGCGGCCCGCACTCACCGCACGCGCACACCTGGGACCCCGACCAAGAGATGGCACGTAGCGTCGACATGTGGTACCGAGGACTCGCCAACTACGACGCTTTAGATTCCGATCGCTCCCGAAGCGCTCCGATGTTCAGAAACGACGCGACCCACATCCGCGAACCGCAACACATTCCGTATGGGGTTGATCCCCAAACTAGTGATAAACACGAAGGTGATATTAGTCTAAGGAAAAAATATAGGAAAGAGATAGGCAAGGGTCTCGTTAAGCCGACGATGTCGATGTTAAATCCGAGGAATGTCAGAAGTATGACTTCCGGCAAACCTTTACCGTACTATAAAAGATTAGATAGTAACGCTGTGAGAGGTGAACGAACATACGACAATGCTACCGCCGTTAGCGTTACGGAGGCTGATAATTCAGAACTCAAAGAGAACGTAAGCAAAAACAATGAAATATGCATAGAGATTGAAAGTGAAATTGCGATGTCAGTGGAAGACCAAACATCAAAATGTTTTCAGATGAGCGACAGTGGGGCGCCGGGTGGGGCGCGGCCGATAGAGCTCGAGGAGATCGTATGCCATCGCGCTAAAGACAATACCACCGCTAGCTCGTTCACAGAATTCCTGGCGGGCCAGCAGCGCCTACTGCGCGCCATACACGACACTGACCGTCCGCACGATGAGTATAACATTACGGAGAACAACAACAATATAAGCCGATACACCGACAAAAAGATAGAGCGAGACGTAAGTAGCGACAAAGAATTAACAGAAATAGAGACGATCGATCTCGACGCTACCGATGAGACGGACTCTCTGATCCCGGTGGAAGGGAGCGCGCAGGACAGAGCCGGCGGCGACCGGTACATTCTGGCGGAGCTTCCCAATAACGCTTATATCTTCCTAACGCTTCCCAAACGCTTGCTTAACAAAGACGATGAGTTGCACGACATCGACGCGACTAACGTCAAACCGATTGAATACAAGAAGAGAAAGAAGGACAAGGTACCAGTAGGATCTAGTAGTAGCAAGAGGACAGAAACGATCAATAAAAACGCTCTTAGAGTGCTGTTGTTTGAGAATCTTTTTAAAAGCGATAGAGAGATGTCTCACGGCTCGGCCGATAACGAGGTAGGCCCCGCTGCGTAGATTCGTGCGATTATGGACCTTAGGCTGTTTACTGATAAGGTTTATATTTTCGCAGGTCGATTCTGCTATACCGTTTAGTTGCATCACAACACCGGAGGTTGTGGCTAGTTGCAACACGACGTCCTCATCTTCCACGGCTGTGGCCATCGATACTAAGGTATTGCTTGAATTTTATCCCGAAACTGCCTTATAAAATTGTCCTTGCAAACTGTACACAAGATAGTTTAATTTGTAACTTTAATACGGCTCGAAGGACCAATTTTAATTATTAAGAGCTCGAAGAACCAAATATTATGCACGTCTTGTGTGCAGTTTTCACGGAATATTTTGCATAAATTTTTTGCACTATGTAGATATTCTATTTTTTATACATTTGAGCTTTACTTTTTAGATGTCATGCAATTAGATGAGACTACAGTCCCTGCTTTGTTATATCAAGCGGCTTTTTGGGCATGTTATTTTTTTTATCGTGAATTTTTCTAGTTAACTTTATTAGTGAATGTTTATTTATGTACCTAAATGTTGAGATATCGTTGTTGAACAAAAAAAAACTGTAATTCTTATAACTAAATTCAAACTCAACATGTTCAAACTCATCTTACTAAATATTTCCTACATACTCACGGACAAATTAATTTCTACACGTCGAACAACTTCTGAAAGTGAGCTTCTCTTGCTTAGCATTTAATCCAAGTTACATTGTAACTTAATGTAACTTTAACACCTCGAAACAGAGAACATTTTCAAAGTTGAACCTTAGATATAGGTATATACAAATACAGTACCTACTAGCCGGAGCTTGACTTGCAAACTTCAGTACTATACGGAAGCTTAACTTCAAACCAATTTTCTATTTTATGTCAAAATCTCGCATTGTTATCCAATCGACTATTAAGTGATTCGTGAAATAGAATTTTATTTGGCCGTTAGTCTTGGGTATGCCGCCCACGAAATAGTGACTCTAGGTGCTCTTATATAGATGGAGAATTTGCTCCCAAAGCATATTCAACACTTGTAAATTTTATTTTTACAATGAAGACCGCTACCTCATCCTGATCCAGCCAGAAAAATAAGACGTACCTACCTAGAATTATTATACCCCCTTCCCTACGTCCTTGCTGGGAAAGTAAAGCAACTCGAATGATACAGACACTGCAGTTAGGGTTTTCCCCGCGTTCCACGTCTTAGGACAACTGTTCCAGGAAAAACCTAGGCTTGCGAGTACCTACTACACGACTACTACAAAAAGCTACCCGAAATTACTCAAATAAATAAACTTCTTAGAATCATTTCCCTCAATCCCATACCACCGCACCCTAGAGCAGGTCGAATGATACTGGTTGTAGCTCATTAATACCACACTGCGCCTAACAGAAAAATGAGCATTCAAATATGGGCTCACTCTCGCTCTGAATCTTACACTCATGAGCATAAAACAATGCGCTGTATAGTGGTATGCCGTCACTGTAAAGTGGGTCCAAAGAGTACGCTTAGGTCCATATTTGAATGCTGCGGTGCGGTATAAATAAGCTACAACCCTACAGCCACTCCAGCTGGGTTCTGGGTACCGCGCGGTCGCCAGCCTCGCTGGCTCGCCGCCGTCTACATCCAGCTCGCCGCCCACCCGGACTGCCAGCGACGCGCCGGAATTGCAGGTATGTTGAAACACTGACGGGACGCCATTTTGAAACGTATCTTAACTTAACTGCAAAGTGACGTGTTGAGACTGCCAAGTCCGTTGTATTTGTTAACAGCGGACTACAATGGTACGATTTGGAATTTATAGCTCTAAAACTTGTGTTCGGATTTCAATTAAGTTAGTTTTGTCAACTGAATTTGAAATTAGACGCTATTTTATAACTTTGTAGATGGCATTTTAATTAACGAAAATTAAATTTGAATAATTTGGAACAAGAAAACTATATGTAAAACATAAATTTTATCATTATCAAATATCTAGTCTAAATATCTATAATCTAGTCCCTGACTCGCTTTCAATAGAGATTCTAAGTCTGAGGTCCACTGAATAAATTTCATAAAATGAAATCATTGCACAGTTACACGCGCGAACCGAAATTTTGTAATGAACAATACTAAATTCCACGCACAAAGAATTATCCAGTAAGATAATGTTATCTTGCCATAAAACGTTTATGATGCGTTCCTAATGTCGTCGTCCTGTAGTGGTGCCCAACACGCGCATGAGTTAAAATTTTGAGTTCTAGAATTTACTTTTAAATTGGCTGTTTTTATTTTTAGCACATTCCTCCGTAGTTTCTTAGCTTTAAATATTGAATAGGCTATCAGCCAGTTTTTCATCAGCTTGTTATACTTTGACAATAGTTTTATTATTTGTTTTACGAACCAAGTCTTGGTTACTCCACACACAAGTAAACACACTAGAGGTTAAAAAAAGTTTTAAACTATTATTAAATTATAACAAGCGGATTTAAACCGGCTGTAAGTGCATCTCTAAAAGTTTTACATTAAACCAAAAGTTATGTAAATTTTATCAAAATTTTAACAAACAAACATTTCGGTGCAACCTGAATAATAAAATGAATCAATGAATATAAAATTATATTATAACTCACAGTAATATTGTTAATGGGTTTATTTGATGCAAGCAGCCTCGAAACGTGATTGCTAGCGGATTCAATGGCCTGCCTCTCTCGCGCCCCAACTATGGCTCCACGGCCAGCACGAATAACGATGAATTTAAGGTAATACATACATACATTTTAATATTTTTACGAACCCATTACGGTTGTACGAGTATAAATGCAGATATGTATAAATTAAATTCAAAATTTCAATCAATTCAAAAATTTACTACCTCGGCGGGACTAGAACTCGCAAATTTCCCTCAGTACGAAAATGCGCTACTCATTGCGCCACGAGGTCAAAGTAATAGAGATGTCGCATTTTTTTTAAGCAGTTTCCCTGTGTTGGTATTGTGGGTAAGCACTAACAAAAAACCTCGGATATCATCTACAAAATGTTGAATGTTTTCAATATGAGCCATCAACTCAAATCACCTGTCCCCCTATTTGTTGACATTTTTGGACTATGTCATCTTGGTCCTATTGGTTTTAAAAGCTTAGTTCAAGATTATCTCCAAAAATGTTATCATGTATATGAGCTTAAAATTCAAAGCCACAGTTGTTTTTGCTTCCCACACTATACACACACTGTCTCACCAGGCTAGATCATATTCCATTTTTTGCAATCCTAAGTAGTTTAAAATGTATTTTTCTCTTTCTTTTATAAGCTCGCTTTGACGTTGGTAAGCGCTTTTCTGCGTAGATTACAATAATTAAACTATATTTGTGCTTGTAACTGATTTTCATTGTATATAAAGTCCATTGTATTACAGAAGTCGCTCGATGAAAACGGCAACGCGGTACAGGGCTCACCGCTGGGATCTAGTCACAACAAAAAGCCCCGGAGGAAAAAGTCTTCAAAGAACGAGACCGTCATAGATTGCAAACAGATCGACGGCTATCGGGGTGACAAAGCGGACCTGAACGAGTTACTACGCTTTATAGAGTCTAACCCGGAAACTCGTGGGCCAAAAATGCGCGCCAAACATAAGGACGATGCAGACGACAAATCGAAAAAACGTTCCTCAGAGCGACGCAAGGATAAAGAAAAAGTCAAACGCGCATCGTCTCTCGAAGAACTCTCTCGTACGAAACTTGAGGACTTGACCGCTCGCGCCGCCCCGGCACCTAAACCTGAGCGTCGCTCGTGGGGCGACGCCACCCCATCGGTGCCCTCGGCGCCCTCTGTATCCCCGCCCGAACTAGAACCCGAACCTACACCTACCCCTCCCGAACCAAAAGAAACCCCAACACCTCCACCGGAACCCGAACCAGAAATCGACGAGCCAATCGAGCTACTAACACATTTCGAGCTTCCGCTACCTTTACCAGAACCAGTGGTCGAACAGGCAGACTTCCAAACAGTCACAAAGAAGCGCAAGCCTCGCCGTCGGACGGAGGAGGCTCCACGACGGACGCGGCAGCCTTCCCCGCGCCGGCAGGAATCCGCTCCACCATCCGATAGAAGCAACGATTCCAACGACGACATGGACTCGGTCCACTCTCTCCCACAGCCCGGGGCCATCGTCCCACCAGTAATCCCTCACGCGTCATACGCGGACATAGCTCGCACGCGGCACAACATCCCAGACCTCATAGAATCCTGTAACTACTACACGGAAGGGGAGGAGATCCGGTCGATTCCCGCCGCTGAAAGCGACTACCCGGCGTTGGAGACGAAGATTCCTGAGCCGCCGCCGCCGGCGCTACCGCCGCGGCGACGTGAGCCGAAGGTGGGACCGCCACCGCGCCGGGACCGGAAGGTACTTGCCAAAATTTTAAGTATGACTAAAATAGTAGTGTATGGCGTTGTTTGGGGAAGGCCTATGTTCAGCTGTGGACGTGTACGGGATGATGATAATGTACCTAGTAGTGTGGTGTGAGGGTTCCCTAGTCCGTCCCGATTTAGCTCAGAAACTTAGTACTAGAACGCTGTAATTTAGCATGGGTACATACACTTTATTTGTATGATTAATATATATTAATCACTAATAAAGTGGTAAAATAAAAAGTTAGATAAAAAGTCGAGTAACTACGACACCCTACATTGGCCCGACACGCACTTGATCGTTGTTATTTTACGTTTGGGCATGGACTTTTATTGTGTCTATAATATAAGCTGTAATTTAGCATGTGTATACATAATCACGCCGCCGATAACGTGGTAAAATAAAAAGTTTGTTGATGAGTCGAGCAACTAAGAAACCCAACAGTGCGCGTGGCCCGACACGCATTTGGTCGTTTCTATGTTAGCTTTGGGCATGAACCTTTATTGTGTCTAAAATATGTGTCCGCTTCATCAGCGTGTATTAGTCCACTGCTGGACATAGGCCTCCCCGAATGATCGCCATAGCGCCATGTCTTCAGCTTGTGTCCACGTGTAGCTTGCAAATTCGTGCTCCGATTTTAATACGTTTAAATTGAAGTTAGCTGTTGCTTGAAGGTTCTGCCAATGGTTCTTATGCTATGTTTGATGTGTGTTTTATATTTAATGTTTATTTTATGTAGTATAAAATGTTATAGGTAGCAAGTAAGAGAAGTTATTTTAATGAATCCATCAGATTCAGATTATTTATTGGTAACATAGTTCACTAACTATGTTTCCAATAAATAATCTGAATAGACCAGTGTCTAAAAGTACAAAATATAAGTGAAATATGTACTTAATTACTCAACCAATATGTCATTCACTTGTATTATTTTAGTATCTTCTATCCGACTAAATCTACTGTCTGTAATTAATGTTACAGGACCGGACGGTGCTAGCAGCGCCATCGCCCGCGCCCGACTGCCCAGCACCCGATGTGGTCGCCGACCGGCGTCCGCCCGTCATCCTCTTGGACTCCAACTCGCGGCCCAGAGATATGGACGGGGTCACCTTCGGGTTCGATATCAACGAGCAGCTGCTAGGTATGTCCCTTCTATTATATACTACAACTGTTAACGCTTTCAGTGCTTAGCCTCAGAGGTGCTAGCTGACCTATAATAAGGTTTTCTGCACGAGGTCCTGACAACGTTGTGTCTTCGGCTTAAAACCAAACATGCAGCCAATGCGCGATATTGCTTAGACTCGGATCTTTGGCAAACCTTACAAAGAATACTAAAATCCTTTAAAAGCGGTTAGTGCGGAGCGTCCGATGCCGGCCTGTCGGCGACATCAGACCGTCAAGTGGGCAAGGGCGACGGCCATGCCGGAGGCAGCTCAAGTACTCACAGAAACCACAATAATTTAGCGGAAATTGCTAAATGTCAGGAGTGCAGGACTACCTTTTGATAACGCTTTCTATACGTATTCAGACAGTTAGAGGTCAATATTTATTTGCTTTATTGTTAATTCACAGGTGGCACCCGAAGACCTCGCTGCGACCTAGTCCGCGATGCGGTGGAGACTCCGACGCGCGGCGTGGCAGTAGGCGCCGCCTGCCGCCCGCTGCGCTACCTGCCTCCGGAGCCTCCGCCCCACTCGCCACATCTGCACCAGATCATAGACTATGTGGGAGCTGGTGAGTACACCTAACCTCGACCCTCCGGCCTCCTCATCAGAGAACATAAGTCCAGTGCTGACCAACTTTTCTTGTATCTTTTTTGTCCATCCCAAGGTTGCCTGGGAGAAATCGCTCTCAGCGATAAGGCCGCCTTTTGCACTGTATTATGTTTATTTTAGATATAAGATTATTTATTCATGTTTTTTTTATTGTACAATAAAGTGTTCATTCATTCATTCATTCAAATGTCCCTCAAAACCCCCTCGTTTGAAGGAGACATGTTATTGTCATAATTAACACGTTTATTGCAGGCGAATTGGTGATCACAGTCACCAATTCCTGCAACAAACGTGAAGATTATGATAAACAATAAACGAAGAAGAATACATGATTATAAGTCGCAAAGATTTTCGACTCGTACGTCACTTGACATCATGGCGCAAATTGGTAGCCCATCCCGTCTGAGGGACGCTTGCGGGTTCCGCTTACAGGAAAGAGCTCTAAAAAAAACCTGCGCGTCAAACACGCAGTACGCGAAGCGGCGCCTCAGTAGAGCCTTGCACACCTACTACTAACCCCCGAATACTCAAATGCATCTCAGATTTAAGCACGTCTCAAGTCGCGATTTTATGTCAATTTTCAATGAAAATCTGTCAAAACTTCGAGTATTTGGTATCACGGCGCGGAACTTGTTAAGGGAAAAATTTAGCGTTGTTGACGCTCCCGCTTCGTGTTTTCATGAGCGTATGAAAGTTCATATTTTAAATGTAAAATTTAATTCGTTTCAGCATGGGAAGACGTGCTACGTTGCGATGGCGGCAAAGTCCGCTATTTCACCGAGTAGAGTAGCCCCTCACTATGACTGAACGTGTTAGGGCAGCCATGATGCCCTATCGAGAGACTACTGTGAGCAGTTATATACTGCGATAGTTGTAAGTTTGGATCGCCGAACGATCTTACCTCGACTGTTAGAAAGTTTTGAAACTGGTGTTATTGTTAGTGCGTGGAAACACGAGTGAAGTACTGTTCGACTGAAGAGTCATGCGTATAATGTGTGGTGTTTTGCGGTTTCCCCCGCGGTTAAGGCGACGCGTCGCGATACGGTGTGTCGCCGCTACTTCGATGCTATTTGCCCTTTCGGCGCTGTGATGAATTAAAGGATTTTCGCTTCGTACGCGGGACAACGCGCATTTAATGTAAAAATTGCACTTATAAAAAATGAAATGATTAAAATTGTTAGTTGTCTGATTCGGTTTCAATTCTGGTCTGGCACATGGCGCGTTGTGAGTGAAATTTTATAGAGTAAATCGAAGCATTGTTGTGATTCTAATATCATTTTACTTTCCACGCCTGCTTCTCATTTCATCATTTAAGTGGAACAGCTGTACAGTGTCCTTAAAAAGATTACAAGACAAAATTAATAAAATTTAAAAAAAAATGCTTGAACAGAAATGTGGTGTGCCAGATCACTTTATCAGTTTCTTTTATTTAAGTGGAGGCATGTACTACTTTGTTTCTGTTGATCTTATTGCTTGAGTTTGTTATGTAATCACAAATATTTGATAGATTTCCTCTAACTAGCCACTCAAGTATATTTTGTTATGTAATTTTAAGTTTTACCATTTTAAAGTGTAAATAAAATGAAAGATCTTTAATGTGTAACTGTCCATTCTGATATGGATCGGTGCCATTTCACTTGCTCATGACATGAGATCATATTATATTAGTTAAAGTCGTTATTTCTATATTAATCCACTAAAGCATCAATAAATCTGGGAAATATTAACGGCAAACAACTTTTGTATGTCATGCTTGCGTTTAACATGAATATGTAATGACTGGTTTCAAATTATCTTGAGCAAGTGCAACCAACTAAGATGGAGAAAGATTCAATCGCCTACTTTAAAGTCATGTTCTTGTTTTGTTTTTGTAAGTCTGAGACATTCTAAACATGCCATGCTCTCTGCTAACTACCTGCTTAAGAATACAACCTCGAATTTATTTTTTGATGTAATCTTTTATTCAGTTAATTTTTTTTCAACTAGGGCCGCGTAGGTCCAAACCTAATAAATCAATTTCAACAATTCAACCAATTTCAATGCTATTCTCTTCGTAAGAAAGCTGGTACTCTTGAGTGTTTTTGTAATATTTGTTGAATATCTGTGTGCATCAGAAAATGGCTCCACCATTCAAAATGTTTCAAAAACCGAAGAAATTAATAAAACCGTTTAAAGTTCTGATGAATACCATATTTAAAGAATGGTTGCACCAATTTTTACTTCATAGCTTGAACAAAAGAGAGTAACTGCTTTCTTTCTTATACCACAAATTAAAATTGGTAGATTAGTCTCTGGAGCCACGCAAAATGATGTTCTCAATAATAAGCTATGCCAGCAGGCTCAGCATGATCCTAGACATGGTTAGTGTAGGCAAGAACAGAGAAAGATAAAAAAATGACTAAAGTCTAAGCCTGCGGAAGAAACTTGTGGCCAAGATCCATTCCGGTTGATGAGCCACAAGAGTAAATAAGTCAGTAATCATAATGTATCCCAGTACCCATCAAAGTATCATAGTTGGGCTGAATGACACTTTTTCCCATAGTTTTGGCAATCAAATTAGAGACTGCAAAACAAAACATGAGTAAGAAAGTATGTATTGTTCTTGATCCTATTATAGTATGTAGTATGGATTTGATGTCAATATTAACAATCCTAATAATTTATGCATGATATGTGTTTATATTAATAATAATACGAGCTTTGTGTAACGCAGCGAGGCGTGCGTGAAATTCCCATTCAGTGATGTAAAGTACCGATGTCCTCTTAAAATGTCGACCAATCAATCATTTATGAAAATTTAATAATCTCTAGAAAATTAACCCAGTGCGAGTAACGTACTATAAAGCAAAAAGCTAATCAACCATCTGTTATTTTATATTTGGAATCTTATAACACTTAGTTTATTGAGTAATGTATATTATTAAAGATGTTTTTCGAAGGATTCCAAATGTCTTCGGGGAGTTTGTAATATTGTAAAACACGGCTAAACCTAATATATGTAACATATTGCATTATTTTAACGAAGAGTAAATGTGACTTCTGGTAAACCCTAGTCATAAATTAAATATTGTGTCTACATCTTGCACTGTCATGAATGACTTTCACAAATTTTCAGTTGTTTCATATTGTTATACAGAATCAAATATACATTTAAAGTGTTATTATGATGTGATTGTTGTTTTCGATCAAAATCAGGTTGATGACGATTGAATTTAATATTGTCTGATAGTTGTCTGAGGCGTGTTCCTGTATAAAGTTAATTGGCTAGCTAGATAGTAATATTTTCGATAAATTGATGTTGTTGACTAATATATGATCGGAATTACAACTTATCATACAGCGATTTTAAGAATGAATCTTGAGAAAAACCTAGTCTGAATTTAAATACCACATCTATTGTGTAAAAATATAAAATACCTACCAGAATGTTGTAGTATAATTATTATGTTTGCGTTCTTGGTCTGTTACTGTTTTGTGTTATGCTGTTTAGACAAATTGTGTGTGGTCTACATTGTACCTTAAAACCGATATTTGAAGTAACAATGGTATTTAATAAAATAAACAATAAACAGAATGTTGCAACACTAACCATCATTGAAAATAATCAAAAAGACCACACGCCACAAGTTGTAAATATGATTTAAGTAAATTTTATTTCAAAGAATATTCTTTTTAACACATCGTTGAGATTTTAATGTACTGAAAGGACGCTCATATCAAAGGTTTAGAAATTATTTATTATTTCTGTCCCTTGTAAAATATGTAAATAGTTATGCAGAAAAAATATTGGATTTTTTATTGATCTTAGTGCATACTAGTTGTCGTCGTAGAATGAGATCTCGGTGGTGAAAGTGAAGGCCAACTGCTTCTGATTTCTGCCGGCGCTCGCGCTCCGCCACTGGTTATGGAATGGATCTGACTGAAAGAAAGCTTCCTCAGTTGCTTTATATGAAATTATTGTGTATTGCAGTTAGGGTGAATCAGGCATTTGTATGACGGAAGTGTGTCAGATTGGCTGCTTTGCGTTGAAGTGAGACGTCGGCATCCGTGCGCCTTTTGCAGTTTTTTTTTATAGCATTTTAATTCGAATGTTTTAAAATTATTAATCTTACATTTAAGCAGCATTTATTTAATTTTTGCTAGTATTTTTTCCAAATTAAAATGCTTTCTTGAAACATTCGCAGCATCGCCTTGAGATCTTAAAACATTTACTTATGTGAAGAAAGCATGGATGGGCGACAGTTAATTTCTTGAGCTAAAGATAAATGTAATTATTTTGTTTAGGTAATGGAGTGATAATGCTTAGGAAAGCTATGTAAATGTATAAATAAATTTATGCTGAAACTATTAGTATGTGTGATTGTCTCATTCACTGTTGTGGATATGACTAATAAAGCTCATTTACCAACTAATGAGTAAAAGCTTCCTGAATAGCTATTTAAACATTTATAGACGCTTTCTTGATTTATTAGCACAGCGAGTGAGACAATTGCGCCTTGTCATATGTATCAATTTTTTTTTATTTATCTGCTTCCATCTAACTTTTTACTATTCTAGATTTTTATTCTGCTATACTGCATAACTTTAAAAGTTATCAAACTTGACATCCATAACGTACTAATAAATATTCTTATTCCTTATCTGCAAGTGCAACCGTTTTAAGAACAAGATGTGTAAGACCAAACATCTAGGTGCCTATACTAAAAAAAAAATCCAAGGCTTCGATAGTGATGTCGGATAGATTTGAGATTTGTATATTTTAAAGTAATTTTAATACAAATAGCTTTTGTTCGGTCGTTAGCTAAGTAATCGAATATATAAATACCTTATTTGTGCAAAGTAATTTATAAAGTGTTGGTAGTCGAAAAATCAATAACATGCACTCTTTTGTACACAAAGCTCATTCTTATGATTTTTGTTGACTTAAATTTGTGTGCAATTTTATTGGTTAGACTGAACTGACACACTTTTTGTTCAATTTAATTAGCTATGGCATCTAATAAATGAACCACCCACATTAATCTTGTTTGTAAGGAATAAAGTTTACTAACTTATTACTAGTTGATCATCTTGTATTGATAGAATGATCTATTGCTGTTAAATCAATAACCAAGCAACTAGTCGTAAAACTGTTCCTAAATAATTCAAAGAAGCTAGTACTTATGTGTATAATTTGAGTGTACTTCTAATTTCATTTTATTTGTAGGAAGTAGAATAAAAATCTAGACTTTTTTAACTGTAAAAGATTTGTTTGTATAAACAATTGTAACCAACTGCAATTTACAGTTATGTACTTTTTCACTGTTTCCGTTTTCTTAATAAAAATGTTGAAAATACATATGTCTGTAATTTTTATTTGCGTCAGATGTTGGTACACCACTACTTCAAGTGGATTTCAAGTGCATTTTTGAAAAAATGGGTTATAGGTACTCAATCTACGGATATGATCTTAGAATAACTAGGCACGCGATGCGAGGTATTTCGAGACGCGGCGCGGCGCGGGGGGTTTTCGTATTATGTCCGATAAATTTAAATTGTTGAATGTATAATCTATATACATTCAACAATTGCGGCGCGACGCGGGGGGTTTTCGTATTATGTCCGTAAATTTAAATTGTTGAATGTATAATCTATATACCTACCTATTAAAAAGTGCGCGCAGCGTCACGTCTCAGTTGTGTCGGTGTGAGCTGACCCGGATCGTGTTGTCTGCTTGATCATCTATGCTAATAATAGATAATATACATAGAGGAAAGATTTGTTTGTTTGTTTGACGGGAATAGGGTCCGGAACTACTGGACCGATTTGAAAAATTCTTTCACCATTAGAATCCTACATTATCCCTGATGGATATAGGCTATATAATATTTTCAAAAAAGTTAGGGATCCGTATGAAAACTTCGATAATGTAACCCAAGGTGTGTAAAAAATACCATGAAAAATCCTTATATCGCGTACGCTGCGGAAAGTATTGACAACAAAGTGATGTACTACAGTTTTATAGAAGACATACCGGGGGTCGTCAAAATAGCTCTATCTACCCGTGCGAAGCCGGGGCGGGCCGCTAGTAATCTTATACAAACAAACTCGCCTCACGAAGTCGTGATCTTACGAATGATAAATAATTTGTTATATGCATAAGTTTAGTATTAGAACTTATGGTGATGTGGTTACAAAAATTATAAACTCGACGCCCCAGTGGTGTTGTCGTCAGTGTGTTGACAATACATGATTCAAAGAACAAAAACACCTTCTCCGTGAAATTACATTTTATTTTTTTAATCAACATGATACAGATGTTATGGCTTTGTATTCAAATATCATTTCTATAATAATAAAAATATTAACAAAATTATCTTACATCCACTTGAAAATGTACAATTTATTTGTAATAGACCTTACAAAATACTTTACAGCATTGCAAGTTGATACCTTGTGTTAGCTCGTCAATTTTTAACTTGCGTAAGACAATTGTTATTTTATATTTCATTAACTTTACAGCGTCATTATCGTACCACGAGGCACTTATATCAACTTGCGTTAACATAATACTTACAATAATGCTCGATAAGGCATAAAATATACTTTTACAACTGTCATTTTCTATAGGACGTAAATAGCTACACCATATGCCCGCCAGACATTGTCATTTCCCTAGGTTAGTTTAAAAGACTGATCAGAGCTGAAAGCACCCCACTGTATCAAATACACTTGATTTAATCCTAGATGGTACCTACTGCGTATTGACAGAGTTTATCAAGGAATTATTCCAATAGACAAAAACACATCACCTCCGTAAACCCGTCTAAGCGAACATCGACCGATAAAATTTACTATAATTATACTACAAAAGCACTTACGATTTTTTTTTAGTTATGATAATATGAAGTGATTTCGAATTGTTAGGTTGGGATTTCGTTGTTAGTTTCACTGTGTCATAGACGCGCGCGTGTGATTAGAAAGGACGTTTTAAACATACGATACAAAAACAATTAGGCCGCGCCACGACAGATTTAACAGTTGCAGTACATTGCAGTTTCATCATTCTAGCTGTTTCTTATCAAAAGCTGTACTTCGTTCTGAAATTATTCTTATTTTTTTTACTTTTTACTAATACACGGCAAAACGTTATAAATTAACAGTTGTATGTACACTGAAAGATTAAAAAACTAATTTCCGATAATAAATAAACAACCACAGTTAATATGGAATGAGTAATTTCAAACGCAAAACATAAACGAAACAACCACAAGCGAACTATAAGTGAGACTCCGATATTGCGCGAGGCGCTACACCCGCGCCACTTCCGAGATTAATGCCCCTTTTATGAAAGCTTACTTAGTCACCGACCTATGCTTGAGTAAGTAAGGGCCATACTATGAAAGCTTGCTCAGTCATAAATATATGCTTGAGTAACCTTTACGACTTATCAAAACTTTACTCAAACACAAATCGATGACTTCTTCATAATACGGGCCTTAGAATCTGAAGGCCTATTTTTATTCTCCAAAATACGTTTTTTGTGCAAATTGATACTCTAATTCTGTGTATAAGAGTACACAAATTGGCCGAAACGAAACATAAAACTTCGTTGGAGAATTAATATAAGCCGGGGGCCCCAGGCGCGGGGGTAGCACGAGCAATACTACAAGCGAAATAAGCTCACACGGTGATCGACACACTGTGGTGTATTAGAAGATATCGGGGCATGCGGCCCAGTCCTGCGTGCGTTTGGTTTCCCAGTAGCGGTGCGTGTACATGTGACGTAACTGCGGGGAGTGCGGCGCGTGGGGGGAATGCGCCTCACGCGTGAACCAGAGAGGGGTAGGCCCGATCGGCGCGGGGAGCCCTCGGGCCGCTGCATGTTCCGTCGCCGCTTCCAACTCTCTTCTCTTCACTCTTTGTTTCTCCTCCAGCCGTAGTTTCTCTGCATTGGCCTCGTCCCAAAGACCTTCCTCCATTAGTCGTTGGTCCGGTCGGAGACGCGAGTCTGTAGGAGCGACGCCTTCTTCCAGCTCGTTAAGTTGAGAGGCCAGTATCGTGAAGTTGTACCATCTGGAATATATACATACATTTTGAAAGGAATAGGAAGGACAAATGGACTGTACAAGGTATGTTAATCAGGCCGTACGGTAAAATCTAGATCACCTTAATTCTTGTAGCTTAGTAATGTCTACTTGCAATACGTGATGTTTGTAATTCTGCATTGAACCTTCATGTTAGCTTAAATCTAATAAATACACAGTTGCGAATCATCAGCGTTCCAGTTATCATTTCCCTTCCCTGGTAGATACCTCTAACATGGGCATACGGACCATTCTAGCACACAAAGGTCCACAGCTTGCCTCCTCAAACAAAGGGGGTTTTGTCATAATTATCACGCTTGGCAAGCGCATTGCAGTGTACTGTGTATATATGTAAAATTCAAAGGTGAAAGCTCCTGCCGTAAAAGGCCCCAAAGATTTTCGGTTGAACCGACTAGGGGTTTCGTGGCTTAGTTGGTTAGAGCACACCCGTACTGAGGGTGGGGCGCGGGTTCCGCCGAGTCCGCCGAAACCGAAAATTTTAGGGAACTTATTTCATTTCAGATTGTTTTACTCACTTGTCTGCATATTCCGGGGCGTTCACCCGTTCCCATGCGACCACAAACTTGCCGGTCTTGCAGACCGTGTTGTCGGGCGAGGCGCTCGTCACCGGCGCCACCTCCACGCGGTCGTCCCAATGACCTTGGAGAACGTAGCGGGGCTGGAAAGGATAACAACAGTTAAATACAAAGCACTATAATGTGTGTTAAGTTAGGATCAAAACCTCAGAACAGGGAAATTTAAAGTAAATTGGCTGGTAACTACGCGTCGCTAACCGCGCAGTTTTATTGGCAAAGCTTTCTAAACTTTGATTCCATTAATAAAACACATAGTTTTGCTCGGTAGCTGCAAAGGGCCGCGCGGCTGCCTACAGAGCCGTGAGTAATCAAGAGTACCCTACCGTCATAGCGGCAAAAACTTCGAAAACTAGGCTGAGCGCAGGCTTGAGACGCGATGGTTTTAAGACTTTCCTCACTGGAAGTTTGCGCGTCAAACACAAAAACTTCTAATAAATTTTCTCTCTCACATGCACAAAATTGAATAGTTGATACAGATATTTTACGTGCAAAATGTCGGTAAATATACCGGTATAATTTATATCGATACCAAAGATCTACCGGTACCACGTAAAGGTCGGTCGAACCGGTATTTGAAAATACCGGTACTCCAAGTCCTGGTGACAAACCAAACTTCATCGACGATCGGGAAAAATAAACAAGATTGAAATAAATACTCACAACTCCTTGCGGATCCTTGATAACCCCAGTGACCTTCCTCTGCGTGTCTTTACTAAAATACCCATAAGGTAAGTACTTGAGATGCGCCACATAGCCGGTAGCCGGGCCAGTGTTACCCACTATATCCATGTCACCATGGTTGTCCAGCCAGAGCTTGCCCACTATAATGTTGTGGACTGTTGTGCTCACCTGGAACAGAATGAGTTCGGAAGTATTGTTCTTGTTATTTATTAGGAACAGTATTTGTAAAATATACGAAAAAAGTTCATCTTTAAACCGCAAATTAGTATTTCGAGGGGTTTGTTTCGAAAAAGAAAAATATTCGAATTGATAGGACGGTAGTGACTATCTAATCCTATTATAATTTTATTATAATATATAATACAGGGTGTCCGGTGGCCAAAATTACCTTAAAATACGAGTATATATACCATAAAACCTTCGCTGTAAAAGCTACTCGGCTATGGAACAGTCTTCCCATCGAGTATCGCGAGGCATCCTCAATAAATGTCTTCAGACGTCTATAACTACTTTCTTTCGCAAGAATAATTCTGTACGTTTATTTTAAATATAATTAATATAAGTATATACTTTATTTTGTAAGTATTATTGTGAGTAGTATATTTATGTAGTTTATGTGTATTTATTTATGCTATACATATTTATATATTTCTTATGGTTTTTCTTAAGTTCTATAATATAGCACTACCTACTATAATTGCTGTCCACACTACCCTAAGGTTAGCAGGTAGAGAATGCTAACTAGCATTATGCTCGCCTATGTACAATAAAGTATATTCTATTCTATTATAAAATTTAATATTTCAATATGTCCGGATAACCTGAAAAGAGATATCATTCGACGCGACCGAAATGCGAATTTTACGACTTTCACAGTAGAAGCGTACTTATTGTACGATTTTGTAGGTTCTTTTCGACGAAACAAATTGCGATAATATAGGATTGTTTATAGATAACTAGCTGTTGCCCGCGTTTTTCAAGTGGCCTATATTCGACCCGGGGACGGATACACACCCGGGCGAGATGCTGTGTGTGCAGGCTCAAGAGACAATACCCGGGTTTGAAGCACTAACAAGCCCTGTATCTGACTATAGATCGTGATTTGAGCCGCAGTTTTAAGAGGATTAATTGATCGAACACTTGATTTTGTTTTATAAATAAATAAACTTCACACTACACGTGGTTCCAGCGCGATAGCGACATAACGCCACACCTTATTCGGCGAGAGCCACCTCCGTGAACACAAAACCCACTAAACTGATATCTATTTTGTGTCGTTGTATGGCGATTCTGCAGGGGTATAAAGCAAAAGTAAACGATGGCAACCTAACGAACAGAGTGGAAAAAAACGAACGAGAAGTGCAAACATTTCCTATTTTTATCTTCTCTTCTCTCTTAATATTCTCGAAAAGTTCCATGAATGTGTACGCCGCGATGGAAAACATTTAGACGAAATAACTTTTTAAAATAATATCAGCATCTTTGATTTGATATAAAATACTTCCGAATTATCCTCTCGTTTTTTTAATTTAAGTCCAATTTATAACCACAGGACACCCTGTATTTATAAGACATCATATTTATTACTTGTTTTATTTCTCTATCATGGAGCTTTTCTACTGGAGGGCAAAGGCCTTCCCTTATTTTCGGTCTTCTGGAACTAATAATGGGACCACCATTAAGTACCCGTTAACTATTCGGTACTGAAACTCTAAAATAGCAGAAACCAATTTACCACCTTCCGCCACCGATACATGTTGTCGCTATTGTTGAACTTGAGCTCGACAGTGGTATCGGGGTTTATATGGATGAACTGTCCCCGGAAGTAGCTCTTCAGTAAGTAATGCTGTTGGCTCGTCCACCCGTTCGCGCCTTCGCAGTGGATCGCCATCGTGGGGGGGTAGTGCTCGACCTAGCGACTCGACTATGACAATATGGAATGCCTAGTATGTATTTGTTTGATTTTAGTATCATTCGAGGGATTGTGTAATTTTATACAGACTACAATCCTTCTGTTTCCACTTCTAATTTCTTATATTAAGAGGCCTGCGGATGATGATTTTCCCATACAAACGTAATACCAAAATGATTTGTAATTCGAGCATATTTCCACCATATCATGTTGTTTTTTGTATTCGAATAGTATTTATCTAGGTCCCTGGTTGTTTTTTTTTCTTAATAATACACACCTATAATGAAATGTAAGCAAAAATATGCAAAATCGAATTTTGTATATTTTTACGTCTAAAGTGACATGTTTTCGTCCTATTTGTTTTGTATTAAAAACAACAATAGTTTTGTTTGTTAAGGAACATAGCTTATATTGTCTAGTTACAGAATAACAACACGATGTGGAAGATTTAACCACTTTTCAGTCATAATTTTTGGTATTACGGAACATAATAATTCACGAATTGAAGTTGCGAGCAGTTGTCGCCGGATTCTTAAAGCACGGTGTTTACCGTTTTCTATTAGGTAATTCGTGTCACTGAATATTTTTTAAACGCGAGCGATGTTTTTTGCTTGTATAATTCGGAAATCTGCAACATTATAATACTTAATAGCAACCAAAGCGTCGTAAATGGATATCAAAATTGCTTAGAAAGCCCGCTTGTTTTTTTTTTTTTTAAGAAATGTGGTTAGTTTATCCTCCCGTGTTCCTTACCTTCCTAGCCGGAAAACATAGCAGAGGCGCCCCCAAGTGGTATACCTGTCGATACTTCCCGCGGAACTTGTTCTTATACGGCTTAAGGAGAGTAATTTTATTATTTTTAGTGCCCATGCCTTTTTTCTCACCTTCATCAAGTATACTTGTTCCCACAACCATACCTACTTAAATCTACACAACAACGCTGGGGGTGTTGGCATCCAACAAACTTGTCCATTTTTATCTATGAATATTTGAGGTCTATGCCTCCGTTTACTTTTCAAGACTCCGACTGCTACTCGAGACTGTACACATGTGCTCTGGAAAAATAACACCCCGCGTATATTTGTAGATTTTAGTAGGCAGGTTAGTAGGTACTTTCCCCTTTTCCTTACCTTCCTCCACGTATACTTGTTCCCACTAGCAGGGAAGACAGCCGAAGCGCCCCCCAGCGGTATAACCTGCAGATACTTTCCACGGAATTTGGTGGTCATTGTGAACTCTTGCCAGCATTGCCAGCCGGCGGCGCCCTCGCAGAACTGAGCGACCATTGGAGGGTGGTGCGACACCTGATGTTTTTGAATTTTGAATCAGTTGCCGAAAGATGACGAAAGGGTAATTCGCAATGCAGTAAAATTACAAAATAATGAGCACAAAATATAAGGTTCGGAGGTTAGGAAAAATAAATAAATAATTATGCTGGTTATTTCACACAGGATCATCTAGTCCCAAGGGTAGGTATGTGATAAATTTTAACAAGCTAGAGGTTTCTTTTCACTTTGCTCTAGCTTAATAAGATTAATGTAATGAGACTCAAATAGCACTATATTTCCTGCTAAATGTCCCGTTTGTTATGGAAATAAAACGTCTTTGATTTCAATTCTTATTCCGAGAAAAAATAATGAAAATGATAATGCAAAACAGTCTTGCCTTGTGTACTTGTAGCAAAGAGATTTATGTTTCGATCTTGATGAGTTTTTCTCGGCAAGTTTCCAATGAATAAATTAAAGTTTACAAAGAGATTGCTTCAGTTAAAAAGGCATGTGCTGGAATTTGCTAGGACTTGAAGGAAACTAGGAAGTGGAAACGGCAGGATTAGGTATAGGTTTAGAGCTAGGAATGCTTAAGGGCCAGACTCTACCAAAGCAGGGCTGAGATGAGTCGAGAAGAGATTTGTTTTAAACAACCAAGACTACCGGAGATGTCTCAAATTTTTATGCTAAGAAACAAAGAACGATCGAAGCGGAGATGTGAGCTGTGCCTCGCAACGCAAGCTGGCGACGTCACGCAGCGGAGACGAGGAGATAAGCGGAGATGAGATCTATGACACGCTAGTGCGTTCATCTCAGCAACCGACGACGCTGAGCGGCGTGCGGCTCGCCGCATGCAGCTCTAACCAGCCCACATTTCCGCTCCAGTCTAGCAAGTAGGTACGCATCTTTGCACAGCTTCGGTGGAGGCACCCTAGCTGAAAAACGTCTCTTCTCATCTCCGCACATCTACGCTTTGGTGGAGTCTTGGCCTCATAGTTAGGAATTTATAGGTTTGCAAAAGCAAATCTTAACATAACACATCTCTGGAGCCATACCATAGGATTCACGCGATAAAATATACAACTACTAGCTTCTGCCGCGGCTTCGCATGCGCTTTTCCGGGAAAAGCGCAAAAGTAGTAAAAAGTAGCTTATGTCCGCCCCCCGGGGGCCGTACAGTCTACCTACATACCAAATTATGAAGAAGAGTATTTAAGAAGATCCGTTCAGCAGTTTAGGTGTGAAAATGTTACAGACAGACAGAACTACTTTCGAATTTATAATATTAGCACAGAAATAAGTATAGCTAAGAGACCTAAATAACGTGAATTACAGCGATTTTATTTATTTATTTAATTAATAACTTACAAGACTTAACATTGTAGATACTTTAACAAGATTCTAACGTGAAATTATAACATAGTTATATTATAACCCAAAGTCACTTTGGGTTAAATTATAAGTTATATTTTTTCCATGTGAGCCCTATGGTAAGGCCTGAAATGGATAGACATCCGAGCAAAGACGGAATGTTATTATTAAACAATTATCGGTAGATACTTGCCTGTTCTGATATCGCGCGCCATCCTAGGTCCTCCATTCGATCGCATTCGAATGTTTCGCCCAGTAGAGGGTTGAACGGCTTGTTTGTACTGTCAAACAAAATGTTGGTTAAAAATGGTACCTCAAGTTTAGCAAGTCAAAGTTTCTTTAGAAAAAACTTCGTCAGGTCTATGCGTCGTTTAATTTGATTTCGAGATTGATAATTCTTTTTAGTGAAAACTATGGCTTTAGAAACCCATTTACCACTGCTATTTTTACAGGACAATACCAACCATAGTAGATAATTGTAAGTGACATTATCTATGTCACTATGTTATAAATCCAGCGATTGAAGGTAGATGAAAAACTACAGATAAAGCTGTTTTATAATAGCTTTTGCCCGTCGCTTCGCTTGCGCCTTTCTGGGATATAAAGGAGCCTATGTCTGTCCTTGGGATACCGTCTACTGACAAATGTCATTAAAATCCATTCAGCTGTTTAAGCATGCAAAGGTAACAGATAGACAGACAGAGAGAGTTACTTTCGAATTTATAATATTACTAGCTACTGCCTGCAGCTTCGCTCGCGCTTTTTATTATACATATAAACCTTCCTCTTGAATTAGTCTATCTATTTTTAAAAAACCGCATCAAAACCCATTGCGTAGTTTTAAAGATCTTATCATATATAGGGACAGACAGCGGGAAGCGACTTTGTTTTATACTATGTAGTGAAGTATATATAGTATGGCTTGAAAATAGGACATATATTTGACGCATTTACTGCCCAGCCAACTGTTTCACTTCATCATGTACAGTCAGCTGCTCAGATATGTATACACTTCCAAGTTTTCACTTTTATTTTACTCGGAACTTTCATATAAACGTCTACGCATACATTTTTCATACTAAGTAGTCATCGTTCTTGTTAGAATACGATATATAAATTATCACAATGACTATACACTTATTATTCAGTCAAATTACAAAACATGGGAGTGTATACATATTTTCGCAGCTGACTGTACGTCATGGTCACTCATTTACATCAAACAAAAAACAATTTGAATGCCGCTGTTCTCTTCATTGACAACTTAACGCTAACGTTAACGTTAGGAATATCTTACCGACAAGTGGTAGTGGCATACGAAGAGACTGTAAAAGCGGCTACGTAAGCCAACTGCTGCGCGGGGTCAGTGAACTTAGCGGCTTGGTCGAGGATGTACGCGTATTCGTAGTCTTCCGTCAACCGCTGCAGCATCGAGAGAGGCTCGCTGAAGTTCACAGGGATTGGTATCTTTGATAACTCCTTTCCTGGAATAAACCGAAATTAACGTAAAGCTTTTTAAACTATCATGGTTCTGTATGGATTATGAATTATCAAGCTTTTATCTTGTGATTGTATTCCTTACCTATTTCATCATTTTGCCGTGTGGTCACGGGATGACTGACGTGATAATTATCGCTTTTAATGTTTTACAATTTTTCGGCACAGTTTGCATGCGCCATGCCTCAACCTCAAAAGCCTTTTATGGTCCACTGCTGGATGCAGGCCTCCCCCTGATAATCACCCTATTGGCTTTTATCTCATAGGGGTAGTGCCCATAATGCTTGCGGGCATGCGGGTTGGGGATCGCAGTTCGGTGGTAGATCTATTCTGCAAGAGGCTCTGCTGCCCGCCCCCGGTGTATGTCCCTTAGTCACCTCTAGCGACACCTACGGAAAAAGTTGGGTGGTGCAAATTCTAAACCGGCACCACACGGCTTGCGTCATGATCACATGTGTGTAAGGGTAGTATGGTAGTAAAGCAATGCATTATTCGTCATGTTGAAGCGAATATTGATATTTCTCAATAATCTCTGGCTATATCTAATCTATTTTAACTATTTTAACTGGAGACAATAACGAAAAGCGATTTTTAAATTGCATTCATCCTCGCGGTGTAGGCCAAAACGTTGCTGCAATAAGTATGTTGAATTAAGATTCAATTCAAGTAGTTATGTACCTATACAATTCTTCATAATAGACCAGAGACTGAGGGGATAATTTGGCTTGTCCGGGACCCTCGTCCGCCGCGGGTGCCCGTCTATGGTTGAACTCGTCACTTGAGACACGTGCGGCTGAAACACACATCACACATATTATAAATGCGAAAGTTTGAATGGAAGTACACCTTAGGACACTGAGGACGCCTAGGGGGACATGCACCGGCGTCAGCGAGCTGCTGGCTGTCCTCGCAGACATTGGGTGGTTAGACCAGAAGCCCCACCCGACACGCAAAAAGGGTCTACCTGTGGCCTAGTTGCGGAAACCAGTCCAAAGACAAGTAACAAATAAGTTAGATGGATGGATGTTTGTTGATGATGTTGATGTTGATTGATGTTTTCTTCACGCCAAAACTACTGAACGGATTGGTCTGAAATTGAATAGATATAGGTCAAGACCTTGAATAAAACCAAGGCTACTTTTATTCCATAAATCACGCCATGGGATAGAAATAACCTTTCAACATGTCGATAGAAACAGCGCGTGCGAAGCCACGGGCAGAAACTAGTATAAATACATTAGATTAATAATAAATTAACTTAGTAATAGTCAACCTAGATTTAAAAGTACTAATTCTGTGCAATTAAAGAAATTAAGGATAATTAATTAGGTACCTACTATAATTGTGACATTTAATTAAGTGATTAAGCTAAGCTACTTCTCAAGTTGCATTGCGCCCTAACAGGGCTCCTAAATCCTAATACCTAGCATAAGTGAATTTTGTAAGATCTCTCATATTGTATTAGGTTTGCAAAATGAAATACTTAATAATAAATGGTTACATCAGGACAGATATTGTATACGTTCTCACGGCAAAGGACAGAATAAATCGGGATCAAGCATTCTACAAAACAATTAAATTTTTAGATTTAATATACCACGTTCGCCGCGCGGGCAGAATCAAGTCATTAAAAATCATTGAAAGTAATCCTCCAGCCAATATTTCGACTGAGGTAGGTATATACTAAGGTGTTTACATTTTTACTAATCTCACTATATAATATTATAAACGTGAAAGTTTAGATGGATGGATGTTTGTTCCTTTATCACGCCAGAACGGCTGAACGGATCTGGATGAAATTTGGCACAGAGATAGATTATAGTCTGGAATAGAACATAGGCTACTTTTTATCCCGGAATTCCCACGGAAACGGGAACTACGCGGGTGAAACCGCAAGGCGCTGCTAGTAATATTATATATTAAAATGAACAAACTTACACCCATATCCCGTTTAGTTTAAAATATCACTAACCCACCATTAATTAAAAAATCATTAAGGATAAACTCATTAGTAAATCATTTTGATAACTGCCAGATACAAGTTGAGTATTATTGTTAACATATTAGAGCAGCCTTATCATAGAATTTTATACCAGCGCTGTACCTCCTAGACCGGAATGTATGGAAGGAAGGAAAAATGCCCAGCAGTGAACCAGAGGCTGTACTGACAGAAAAGTAAGTAGTGAGGCCAGTTTAAGATCCGAATTATGAGAGCTTGCTCAGTCACAGATAATATAAGCTTAAGTGACTTAATGTGAATGGTGTTACCGTATTATTTAAAGTAAATAAATAAATTGAAATGGAATTGAATATGACTTGTGTGGCGCGATTGGCGAAGATCTGCCTGCGACGCTGGAGGTTACGGGTTCGATTCCCGCCTCGAGACAAATGTGTGTAAGATCTGCAGACGTTTGTTCAGGGTGTTCTAGTCGTTTTCTATGTATAATAAAAATCAACTATCCATGTAATGTATTTTATTATGTATATCAGTCATCAGGAACCCCAAGCTCTGCTCAGCTTGGGGCTAGATGATGCTGTGTGGATTGTCCAGCATTTTTATTTATTAACAATTAAAACGGTAGCTTATGTATTTGATTTTAAATATTCACTTACATGTATAACTATCTCCTGTATCTTATTATCTTGTGGTACATCTGCTAAAGCTTCGACTGCACTAGCGCCCCCCATGGCGCTGTCTACTTGTTCTTTATTTTCTTTATCTTCTAAAAATAGAACCTGCAAATCAATAATAAAAAACGTATATATTTAGTATATGTACCTATATTTAGGATTTGAACAGCCAAATTCACTTCAATCTTGACCGTGGCGGTTGCGACGGACTCCTTCCTCCTATTGGTTGTTCGACGTGGGTTGGCACGAGTTATTTTTTTTTAAATTAATTATTTAATTAATGATATATTATTTTTTCTGCGTTCCACCAACAATAAAACTAGCAAAAAAAGTAATTTTCCGCAAATTGTCAACCATTTTCTATGAACTAATGATAAAACTAACTTCGATTCACTGGTATTTTTGGAACATTTAGGAAAATACGAAATTTTGTGCAAAAAATCTACATTTTCCCAAATTCTCCCAAGATTCTCAATTTTCCCCGTGTCAGGACAGGCTATTTTCTAAGACGCTAATTTTTCCTCGAAAACTGTCAATTTTGTCTGATTCGACTGAGTATCCCGTTTAACGTGTAGGCTAATATCGTGAGCCCCTTCGGAGCCGAAGTTTCCGTTTCTGTCTGTGTGTTTCTGTTTTAATCTATTCTTATGCCCACGGGCACCATTTTATCCGCCATGTCAATATTTCTGTGAAATCTATGCATCATCTATGCATGCATCAAAACATAGACAGCAAAGCAACAATAGCTACGGAAAAATTTGGTGTGCCCATTTACCACAAGATGGTGCAACGACCGTGTGGTAATTTATTTTGTCCCGATCAACTTAAAAACTTACTGACCTTGGTTCGTAGATATTTTGATACCTGAATATAAAACATATAGTCACGATTTCATGGTTCAAACTGCATTTCAACAGTTTGAATAACAAATCAAAGAAATGTTTTTAGAAGGTCGATTACGAAGTAACTGCTACGTTTCTGAAAGGCATATTTTCTGATTCATTCTCGCTTCACTACAACAAAGCGTTGAGCTAAGCACAACTTAATAATAAGATAAAATAGAAGGCGGCGCTACTTTGGGTCGCGGTCGGGGTAACGCCTTAAGGCGTATAAAAAGGCAAAAACACGAAAATTAGGTGTTTGTGAACCCGTTTCCTAACAAAAATATTGATTGTGGAGTTTTGAAATGTATATATCCTGTAACACATATCTTGAAGGAGTTCTTTGCGGTCTCAAATGTTTGCCGTTAATTATAGTTTAGTTGTTATAGTGTGTGTTTAGTTGCTTCGAACCCACTTTTTATCGGTGTCTCAAATTCGGTCAGTACCAAATTCAGTATAGTGATTCACATAGTTCATACCTATTTCTTGGCAGACCATTATCGTCGAAAAGCAGTCAAAATAACGATAATAAACGTATTTTTGCCTACAAAATCTGGGATACAAACCTGACCAGTTACTCGACACTTAACCGTAGAGGATCGTATTATTTGGTTGATTAGGGAACTACATGGTATGCTGAATCGAAAATAAGCACTCTTTGCTGCATATAGGCGCGTGGAAATGTCCAAAGTCATTTGCCTTACGATTCGCCTTAAGTTGTATCTTAGCTACCATATTTCTAAAGTAAATACTGAAGTCGTTACCTGCTGGGTCTCCTGTACAGTTTCACCTTCCGACTCATCAGAACTCTCGCCCAATTTCACCTTGGCTTTCCTACTTACCTGTGAAGGCACACGCAAACAAATGAACGATGGAATGTATAGATAAATGGTTTTAATGCTTAGGATAACGATCATCCACTCGATGATGGAGCGACGACATTGTAGCGGTCGCAGGGAGTCGATGGGTAGAGGCGGTTCAGGACTGCAATTAATCGCATCGTAAGGCCTATCCCCAGCAGTGGACGTGTGTGAGCTGATAATATGATGCTTAGGAAAGCTATGTTAAAGTGGCAATGTACCATCGGTTATATGCAATTCCTATGTTATAATATAATGCTTTGTTTGTATTTGTTGATAGAACACTATAGAGAGAAGGTGACAGTGAATTTTAAATCACGAATGTCCACGAAGCCTGAAGAAGTGCTCAACTGGTTCAAAACCACAGCCGATAGTACATACAAACACAGGAAAGACAGTCGTAAATGAACGCTGTATATGGAAGGCAAGTGAAACGATCAATAAAATTCGATCTTCGCTGCGTTTTGTTATGAGGAAAGTTGTCCCAAATAATCCAATCCACAGTGAATTTTAAACATGCTGTGAGGGTTATCGGTATTGCTTGACGTCATTTTATTAAGGAAGCGCGGATTTATCATAAAAGTTTGTACATCTATTCTCGTCAACCGAATCTAGGATAATAATAATTAGAATAT
The DNA here is from genome assembly GCA_947086465.1 of Eupithecia exiguata. Lineage (NCBI taxonomy): Eukaryota > Metazoa > Arthropoda > Insecta > Lepidoptera > Geometridae > Eupithecia > Eupithecia exiguata. Next base: position 4,730,423 of record OX352247.1, read on the forward strand.
TCGGGGGATAGAACACTTTTTGATGAACCAGATTGTTAATTTTGCTTCTTCAGCCATTTATAGCGCAACTAACACAGTTGACACAGTTATAACAGATAAGCCTGAAGATTGCATGTACATGATGAATTTACAATTTACAAAATACTTTGGATTGTTAAATAAAACTGTTCTGCAAGTATTAATCCTGAATATGACAAGGTAATCAATCTTAAAACTAGGGACTAATCATTCTTTTTGATGAAATATCAAAATGTGTAGTAAAACAACAATTACACACTAGGGGATAAAACTATAAAGGAAGGAACAGAAACAGAAAAATTATTTTATGCCTACAGAATAGGGTAGGTACTTACAGGTACTTTAATTGTGAATGATGTTTTGTCTTCCGTGATTGAGGAGGAGACTCCCTCTTCCATGGCATCAAAGAACTCGTGGTCCTCATCCTCTGTCTCGTTACCGGTGCCGTTACCACCTGTTATAAAATTAAATTTTTACAACCAATACCACTCTCTGGTTATTTATTATAAATACCATAACCAATACCATTCTCAGATTTTTTTATTATAAATACCATAACCATTCTCAGGTATTTATTTTGTACTTTTTTTCAAACAATGCTAATACAAGAAGAATCTGTGCAAATTTTGCTGACTAATTTTACACAATGTAACAAATAATCATGATGGCATCACATTGTGATACCCTAAATCTGTACATAATGTAGCTGTTGATTTAAGAAGAGTATCTATGTAACCTTGGGAGCTTAATCGCTTTATTCATGTTCAAAGACATGGTTGCAAGACTTAATGATGTCTGGTACAGTCTTAGATTAAATACCTACTTTGGAAGTAATAGTATTATGTATATATTTATATATCATTTATCTGCATCATAAATAAATGACTCAGGCATGTATGCTCAAAGGAAAAGACTTTTTGTTTTGTTTTCATGCATAACTCCCTTGAGCACTATTCAACTTGAGTCATATTGGTACAATAATTATTTACAATGCAAACATGCAAGCAGATGAAGTGTTTTCAGGAGTTAGTTAATAACAAATTGCAATTGAATGTTAGAAATTTTTCTATGAAAATGAACACAAATCATAGGTACCAAATTACTAATAGATGTACAGTAATTGCAAAACGAAATACAGTATGATGAACTTATGCTAACAAAAAGCAGTAAGCGACTCCAAAATAGCTTACTTCTACAGATATCAGTATCAAATGTTAACAAGCCTAATAATGTGTTTACATATTGTAGAATAGTGAGAAGCTTTGCTACTTTAGGTATTCCATTAAGAGACAGCTGTTCACTATGACTCATTTCCTGATCTGACTGAGTATAATTTGAATGATAATAAAATGAACAAACTTACATTACACAGTACACACTATGAACAAGAGTTTATAATAGTCTGAGTTGGTATGCAACCAAAAATTACGAATTATCAATACACTAAAACTAATAGTGCTCAAAAAGTTAATGTACGACCTATCCGGTTGAATATAACGCTGGAAATATAGTTATAGCACCATTGTAGAGTCTCAGTCATTGCATGCACCAATTGAAAAGAATCACCTACAATGAAAAATACATTAAAATAACCCTGCACCAAGGTCAGCAGTTAATTACCATGCAATGAGAATTGAGTATTTTAAAGCTTAAATTGTAACATTGCTCTAGGGTAAACACCAGATAATAATATACACATAAGTAGATTGTATGCAACAGTCTGCAGTTAGCTCAATTGTTTCAATTGTATATACTAATTTTAATTTTATTCATATATTTGATTGTAATTTTCTTTGTTTATATACTCAAAATATCTTGAAATATCAGTAAGACAAGGAGTAAATGGATTCTTCTATACAATTAACATTCAGGACTGACTTTTCTTTAAATAATTCACACGCAATCGGGCTTCATAACAATGAGTGTTTCGCAAAACAAAATCCAACAAAAGCCTCTGAGAAGCAGATGATGGCAGCTTACTATTTGCATTGTTTACACTTACCGCCCATTACGAAGACACGGTATTCAGCTTTGTATGAGGTATTACAAGACAAAATATATAATTCAAGCCGCGACTACACAAGGCCAAGATCACAAGAGGGACAAAAAGTCATAATTTTACGTACAAACTACAAGTCAAAATGTAAGGCAGCATTACAGCACCACGTCACCGAGAGGCAACATCCATACGCGGCAGACGATAATTAAATAAAGGAACACAATCAATTATGTACTGTTGATTAAACAGAAGAATAAAACCACCTTGACATCACTAAATAGTTCTACATTTAGAGCACAAAATAAATTCTCGTAAGGACACTTTCTACGTACCGAAACATCAATTATAGATTTTATACATCGTACATATTTGATTTTATGCAATTTACACCGCGTAAAACAATTTATCTTTACTTTTAGCCGAAAATAAGAGGAACTTTATGTACTTGACATGTCGCATTCGCAATAAATTTCTTGTTTCGATTTTTCGTTTGACAGTTACGTTCCGTTTTCACACCCACCTTGGTCTTTTTTTACGTTCCGTTTCATAAACCATAGACGCATTTATTTCAGCATTTCAGTGAAAATAAATGAGGTCGTTTGATGCTTTTATGGTTTCAGTGCTAAATGGCAAAGAAAAGGGTGTTTTTATTGTGTTTCTTTAGAATTATCTATAGATTTAAAAGTATGATGTCTTTTGTGAATCGTATGAAGTCTTATTACAGGTATACTTTTAAACTTTCTATACGATTGACGAATTTGTGAAACAAGATGATATTGTTATTTATTAGTCCACCGAAATAGGTAATTATTTGTTTATTTATTAAAGATCTAGCAAAACTCCTAATAGAGTCCACAGGTGATCGGAATGCTGGCTTTTATTTCGGTCAACGAATTAGCATTGCCATTCAACGTGGCAATGCTGCCAGCATTCTGGGCACTTTGCCTTCTGGTGACGGCTTAGATTTTTAGAAAATAGATTTAAGTGTAAATATTAGTTGTAATTATTATTGTATTTTCTTTAGTAATAAAATTTACATTAAGTATTACAAATAAGGTTTTATTTATTTATTCTATATTAGCTATATTTTCTGAAGAAGTTGTAGTAGTACTGCCTGCTCTTGATTGATACATGTATGATCGTCTGTCATCGCAAGTTACTGATCCTTACTAATGAAAGATGATCGGCGATAGTGTGGACTAGCGCACGCAACTCCACGCAAATTCCTGTTGATGCGTGTCCGAAAAACCATCAAGTCACCGATCGCCGCGATCACTGGCGATCATAAACGATGGTCGGCGACTACACGCGAATAGGTGCCTACCTATGCCCTCCACACTTGCGTGCTCGCGTGTAATCATCTATAATCCGGTCTGCTCTATAAGTTGTCGCCTCGCGAGTTGCTCGAACACCTCTTGGAAAGTCTTTCCGCTGCTAAGCTGTATTATTTAAAGGTATTTCTATGGCTGACCTGTTGAAGGTGTGTTCCTTGTGGTGACTGTCCGCTCCAAGTTGTCGTGCTGCCTCGCGAGTTGCTCGACCACCTCTTGCAGCCTCATCTTCTGGTCCCTCTCGTGCTGGAGCGCTCGCCCCATGCGGGCGCTAGATGTCGCTGCCGCGCTCATGAATTCCGAGCAGGCCTGGTGAGTAAATTTGCGGTTTTTTAACACGCTAGAAACACTTTCGCCACATAACTCTAATTTAGCCTCTACACGGTATCACAACCTTTAGTAACTATAGGTTATACTTACTTCATTTACCAGAATATGGTACCTATGAGGGTAAATTGGCCGAAAGGTTATTTGTGTCGAAAAAAATTATACATTTGAACCTTCGATCAAAAATAAGTAGTTCGCGGCCTCCCCCGTAGATTCCTAGAGCCTTACAAAAATGTCAATCAAAATTGTCTACGTTTTGTTTTGACGCAGACAGTTTGCGCAGAGCCTGACAAGTTTTTTCCATACGGAACAAGAGATTGGTGGAGTCGAATTCATTTTATTTTATTTTGTAAGTAGGTAGGTACAGTGCGCGTCACAATTAAGTATCCCCCTATCTCAATGTATGTGGGTTCAAATCCTGTCAGCGATCGTTGGAGATTGAGTGATCAAAACTACATGTTTTTTATAATTTTCCATTTTCTTTTCATATTTTTGACGTTTCTAACAAAAATTGTATGTTCTGTATCATTAAAATGTAATTTTTGTACAAATTGTTTCATTTTAATTTCATTTAAATTTGGTAACCTTACTTAAAATTCGATGAATTCTCTAAATATCAACTTGGCCTTGCGGTAGTTACCGGCAAATTAATGCAAGACAAGATAAGAGTGACAGGGTTCGAATCTCGTGAGCGGTGTTTCGTATGTTTATCAATTGTTATCTTTTTTTCTTTGCAATATGTAAGATTTTTATTTGATATTATTCTTTATGGGCTTAATTGCAAGTTAATGAAAAAAAAAAAAAAAAATTACAAAAAATAATATTCTATAAATGTCTACAATATTATACAATAACTACTACGTATAAATCTATGACATTATAACGAAATAATTGTTTTGATAAACCATAATAACAAATAATATCTGTAAACAGTGAAAGGTTTTTTATAATAGATTGTGATAATTTATTCAAAAATAAGTTGTTTACAACGAAAGAACATTGGTAACAATATTTCGATCTCTCGCAAAATATGCACAAAGCAAACCACACGAAATAAGACGAGTGACAATTACTTTGTTCGCTACAAACGACAAAGTCAAACCCTACCCGCATCCATAAAAAAAATGTAAGACTTGGCATTAAAAATGGGGACTAATAAGACCGATAGACAAAATTGGACACGTTGTTCCATCAGCTAAATAGCTCAGTTGATCTAATGTCGAGAATCCGAGTCTCCATTTAAAGGGTGGGTGGTTCGATCCTTAGCGGCTTGATAAGTTTTTGCTTTCAAAATTAGTCACAAGCGAATAGAAGTGAGAAAATATTTTGTAGACAAGGGGGATACTTAATTCTGACGCGCACTGTACCTTCCTGAGAATTATATACCTACCTACTCAGTTTATTTTCTATAAGGATTAATTAACAGAATTCAGGTAAAGATAACGAATCATTTATTGATGAAACTATAAATTGGTGTCTCAACAGTAGGTATTTATACAAAAGGGTCATTTCAGACATACAACAATTTAAACTTAAAATACAATTTCGGGCAGGCACTCTAGATTAAAAAGATCTGGTTCCTGTCTGCGGCTTTACACGAGTTTTTTTTACGGGACAAAAAATAAACGTTTTATAAATTCATACTTCTGGTAGAAAGACTAGGTTCTTACCTACCTAGGTAAGAACCTAGTCTTTCTTTTATTAGAGAGTCTACGCAAATGAAATTTTAGGGCGGGCCAACTAGTTATTTTAAAAATCATCAACTAGTAATATTAAACTTATTTTTATGAAAAATATATTAATACATACTAAAAATGAAAAAAAAAATTTAGAAGAAATAGCCTCTCCATTTATCAATTTAGAACAAAATTAATATTTTAACATAGGCAAACCAAACAACAATATTTTATGCTGATTTCACAAGTATATGACTCACATCTCAATATACGGGTAAGAAATATATATAAACTTACTGAAAATAAGAAATTCCATCCTTTTTCAGCACTTTGGACGAGTGATTCTTGCATTTTTTGTACGAGCACTTACCCATGCTTTTTGTCTGAACGCTAAAATGACACTAGTTGAAAAGCTTTCCTAACATGTCAAAATGTTTCTCTTTTGCTACTGAAGGTTGTGGCGTGCGCATTGTAAATCTAAGGGGGGCCGGCAAAGCCGGACATTTTTGATCGATAATTTGAACACACTCTTGACAGACTTTCCATGCTTAGAACACTTTGGGAGCTATGATGCCACAACAACCCACAGACACATAGATCCACACATCAAACTTATAACAACCCTCTTTTTGTGTAAGGGCTTAATATATTTTTTAATAAAAAGATACCTACTTATTTTTTTCACATATTGGGTTACGTTATCGAAGTTTTCATACGGATCCCTAACTTTTTTGAAAATATGATATCACCTTTGTTCATTAAGGATAATGTAGAATTCTAATGTTGAAAGAATTTTTCAAATAGGCCCAGTAGTTTCGGAGCCTTTTCAATTCAAACAAACTATCAAATCTTTAAATAATTTACAATAAATAATTATTCTACCTCTTTTTAAAACATGCTGCATTTCTGGGACTGGGTCCCAGAACAGCAGCATTGTGGCAAATCTTACCAATATTAGTCCCGCGGCGTAAATCAAACCCGCAACCTTGTGTTGTGGGTCGCTGACGGACCTTCATCCGCTACGCCATAGAGGTCGCTGGACAGAGGTCTAGAGCAAAGATTAACTCACATTCATCATAGCATTGCAAGATATCCTAAACAATGTCGCCCGCTCCGACACCTGCTTGGTTGTATCTGTCGGTGGTATCTCCAAGTCCACCAGCGACCGTTGCAAGGCCGTTCCGTGCCTGGCCACTAGCTCTGAGCATGTTCGCAGGTCGTGGAACCTGTAAAATTGTTTTTATGAATAAGCAGTCATGTTGCTTGGCAATAAAAAAATATAGAGCGATTTTATCAGTTAATTTTAATTATTTCATTAAGTGCTTACTCAATATGGAATACCTATTCTAGTGTAAACACATAAACCGCTACTGCTTATTTTATAATTTGTGTTTTCCTAAAATTAGAAGTGATCAGATTAGTAAAAACTGGATACCCAGGTTTAATACATAACTGCAAAAAGAAACGCAAACTGCGGCATGTAAACTAAAAATACAGGTCATGCTCACGTATTCTAAAAAAATGTATATACAGATCTAAAAAGAACTCAAACATAAAATACATAATAAATAGTCAAAATAAATGTAGAGCAACATGGGCCGTTATTAAAAGGGAAACGCCAAATAATTATAAACTTGACGAAAATATTAATACAATTATAATGAATGACCAAATTATTTCTAATCCTATCGACATAGCTAACATTTTTAATTATTATTATACTCAATTGACAAACAATCTGAAATCCACTAAATCTCGGACAGATACTAAAAATATAACGAAATTAAATTCAATGTTTCTGTTACCAAAGTCTAAAAATGAAGTTAAAAGCGAAATTCTTGGTTTGAAAAATACTAAGTCAGAAAGCTATTCAGAATTCAATAACTTCATTTCTTTAGGCTTACAAAATAAGCACTTAGACTATGAAGGTATCAACCCGAAAATAATGAAGGAAAGCATTACGGAAATAGTAGCTATAAAATGTAACGTACCTGATAATTAATTTATCGTTTTCAAGAGCTACTTTTCCCGACGCTTTAAAACTGTCGATAGTCAAGCCTCTATATAAAAAGGTGAAAAGACAGAAGTCGGTAACTTCCGTCCAATAACACTCAAATCTATTTAAAAAAAAACGATAAATGTTTCTATAAAAGACTTTTAAATTATTGCAACACACAGAACATTATAAGAAAGGAACAATTTGGCTTCCAAAAAGAAAAATCTACCGCACTGGCCATTTTACCTTAGTAAAAACCGTGTTGAATTTAAACACAGGTAATTTAACGACTGGGCTATTTTTCGATTTATTTAAGGCTTTTGACTTCGTTTCGCATTCGATACTTTTGGGTAAACTTGAAAAACTTGGTGTCAGAGGTCTCTCATAGATTGATCCTTAAAGAAACTCCACATTCTGCCAAGTATAGTAAAAGCTGCTTGTCAATGTGTATAAAAAAAAATATACTATAAAAAGATACCAAAAGAACTTAAATTAATGAACAACTATTTATTTACAATTAAATTTAATTTAATTTATTTACAATTAAAGTTATATGACTTTAAAATTTTAATTGTATTATTGCATGCTAGACTACAGCGAGACATGAGCACATAATTTATATTCATACCATTTTTGACGCAAATAAATCTTTGAATCTAAAAATATTTAATAAACTTGATATTCTAATGCACTTCCCGCATGCACTGCATAGATGGCAGCACCAAATTATACTCTTCTACTTGCTTCACTTTTATACCTAAAGGTTAAAGTCAGAAAATGTATTTGATCGTAAATCCGTGAGTTACATAAAATTATGTTGTATTTTATCGACTAAACGAATCTAGTTTTGGATCACCATATTTTAGAAACCCCTTGAAGTCCAATCTGTAGACTTATTTTTGATGCACATCAATTCAATGTCACGCACCAGTTTGAAGTTACGTGAGAGTTGCTCAAACATATCATAGTTGGGTAGTGCACTCTTTGTATGTGTACAAAGTAAAATCACTCAAGTTGATAAATTTCTAAGATCTTTTTTAATAAACCAGACTAACCTAGCGGCCAGCTCCCTGGCGATGCCATTAGCGTCTTCCCCCTCCCCTTCCCCGCCGCCCACGACGACGGCTCCTGAAGACATCTGGTCTTCGTCGTCGTCTGACTCTTGTGCTCGGCTACAGAACAAGACGGAACATTTATAAAACTGAGTAAATTATAACATAAATAACACTTTGCACGACGCACGATATGCCGAGGTACTGCGGATGGGCGGGCAGGGCAGTGCAAGTTTATGCATTCAGTCTTTGCTTCATCATGATGAAGATGATAATGTTTTGTTTTATAAATAAATCATTGGCGTTTTTAGTCTCTTTACAGACATCTCAGATGGTTTTGCATAGGACTTTACAACGCGCACCGCACGTAGCACCACAGTCTATCTGGCAATGTACTTGTTAAAAATTCAATGCATTATGTGATTCATACCAATCCTCAACTAATTGGAAACTTACCTGGTTCAATTTCAACAGGGCAAGAGTACATTATCTGAGTCAGAGTAACTGAGTAACAAGTAACATTGCTAAGATAAAATCTAAGAAATGGAAATACACACAATTTAATGAGTGACCTTCTGAGTCTGAACATAAATTTAACTGTCTGTCAGGAATCCTTGAATCAATTGAAGTATGATTTAAAATCATTGCTAAATACACTCAACTCAACTGCTGAAGCATTACATAATTCTAAACAACAATAAAGGAATTATATGGTTGTCATGGTAACCAAAACAACATTATGATTAACTCTCAAAGTGGAAATAATATAATAATTAAATATTGTTTAGTTATTTCTTTTTTTGTAATTCGCTGTAAAAATCTTAGTAGGTATTAGTACCAATGAACTTAAAAGTCGCCGGAGGTATGAGCCCTCGTGTCTAAACACAATTTTATTGTAAACTTAGTTAGAGCGAGGTGTCAATATCTTTGACCCTGATAGGTTTGATACAAGTAGGTATGTTTGTAGGTACTACAAAGAACAGCAACCATTAGCATTAAAATAGCCTATAAGTAACCGACGTTGTAAACCTATCTTTTGTGAATAAATATTTATTATTATTATTATTATTATAATCAATGATTTGAATATTATTGATTGAACCATTACATGTGTGAAAGATTTAATTAGGTATCAATAGTGTTATATTAACTGGCTCTTAAGACAATATGTACTTACATTATCTCTATATATAAAAATCAATTGCAGTTCCTTTGTCTCGCTAAAACTCGAGAACGGCTAGGCTGATTTAAAAACTTTTTGTTTTGTTTTAATACATATAGGGGTGGTTTAAAAGGGATAAAAATAGGAGATTGGTTGAGTAGCTGAGCTGCTAGTTTATACTAAAATTCTGCTCTTTCCCTTAGCCTATTTGAATAGGGTTACTTTACAAACTGATGGTGACCCTCACTTAGTTTCAAATCTTTAAATTGTCTGCTTAGGCAGACAAGATACTGATGCCCACATGAGGCCTTATAAGAGTTAATTTTAATAAAATCAGTAGAGTAGTTAATACTAACATTGCCTTAGCTTTAGCCAACTCCAGAGCAGTGACCCAGCTCTGTCGCTCCACTTCGTCATGAGCTCGTATGTGAAAGGTCTGTGTGCCTCCATTGCTGATGACGAATGTGCACGAGTCTGCAGTGTGAATCAACGCACCCAGCAATGAGATTGTGCCTCGGCATGTATGTGCCATTTCTGCTTGGTTTCTGAAATAGGAACAATAATAGTGATTTAACAGATTCCAGAATCTTTAGACACCTTAAGATATCGGTCAAAATAAAAAAATGCTAAGTATGAAATGATCCACCAATAATACAGAGTACTAATCAGTGATTATAGTTTGAACAGATGCCAATTACGGGCATTATAGGCATTATCTATGTGGTGGATTGGAGGGGCAATCCACAGAGCTACAAAATTATTTAGCCTATTACAAGACTAAGTAGGTATTATGTCTAAATGGTGCAGTATGGCCTTGAGATCAGCTGTGAAGTAGGAAGTTGTGAAAACAGTACTTTAATGACTCCTTGTGTACATGCTTATTCTCCTTATTGCCAACCAAAAATAGGTTCATAAGTAAAACAATCAGGAAATTATAGTTCGTTCGAACTTCTGCAATCTGTTCTGGCCTGATTCTAACCAACGTCACTGCGTAATTTTTGATATACTCCATTCAAATGAGTGTTTTAAGGCATGCAAAGCATCAAAAGTAGGCATAGGCATATATAACAATGCAAATTATTTGCAAGTTGCTGAGATTTACCTGTAATATGATAACAATCCATTCGACAACACGAACCATCTTCTCTGATAACCCTTCAAATAATTGGTCCATTTGAACAGCCAGCCTTTTTTTTCTGGTTCGCCAGGTGTCGGCTGACCCTTGGGCACAACCGCATCAGACATTTTTTGCAATTTTAATCTATTTCTGATTAGGAAAACATAATACACAGAATTCTCTACGAGCCACGTCCGTCGTCCATCAATATTGCAATTAATTCACAGATAAAAAATAATGCCAAGGCTGATTCTAAAATAATTAGTAGTGTTCCGTCCATGCCACAAAAAGTACCAAAAATGTGACCGTATCTGTGCCTAAAGTGCCTATGATATACTTTTCATTCACCTGTAAACAATTAGGGAACTTTTTAAAGTCGTGCATAAAGCAAATATCAAATAAATGAGTAATGGGACCAAATGCGAATGCACATTAATGTAATTTTAGGTAGGTACATATCAATGGTTTTATGTAAAGCTAAGTGTAGCAAAACATTGAATTTCTTTACATAGGTACTAATAATTGTCCGTGTGGAACTGCGCTAGTACATCTGGCATGCACTCGTTAATCTAGCATCTACTATTATTTGGGCTTTCTTATCACTTTTGGAACCCCTAATTTCAGCTATTTGATTTGAAATGTCATTCTTCTGTAATATGTCTTCTGCTTCTTGAAGGCGCGCGCTTGGACGCACGTTTACCACAACTTCAACTTCATGAAAATGGCTCTGTGTCTTCAACTTCTTCTTTATTATTACTACAGTTTGACAATGACATATAAATTTTATATGTATGACGTTGTCAGAAGAGTTTCTACTACGTTCCGTTCCGTAACTTATTTGAAAATAATTTTCAAATTTTATTGTTATTACCAAGATGGAAAGCATTTACTTGTCATTCATTTTCTTCAATGATTGTTTTGCCCATAGATATAACAGAAATATATTATTATTAAATGTCCATCCGATGATTGAACATTTGTTATTCTATCTAAGCAATGATGCTACATTGTTAATGATTGAAAGACTCACAAATATTGAACAAAAAAAGAAAATTATGTTACGGAACGTTGCTCAATATGAAGTTCAGTCGATTGTTGTTAAATTCATTACATTCTTCCTTCATTTGCCATCCTTCAAGTGGTTTGCTGAGCAAGGCCAAAAAAGTGAATTTCCAAGGTGAATTCTTTCTCTTTTTTGTATGTACATAATTCTAAACTAGGACATATTATCACAAGTCGCTAATTTGTTCGGATTGGCTACAATATATTTATCTCTACCCAATCGGTGACCGACTTTAGTGCGGCTTTTTCAGATTACAACAACCGAGCAACAAATTAATTTGAGGATAATATTTTATTTTTTTTACTTTTAGATTCCGTTCGAGTACTATCGAGCAAAATGGGTACAACTTTTGGTAGAGCTTACCAAATTAGCTGTCAGAGTGGGAATGAAAACTGTAAGTACATCTATATTGTGTATTTATTAACTATCCATATTCAGTCGATAGCTAGAATATGGATAATTATTATTAAATCAGTAAATTAACATTTACTCCAGGCATAGTAGGTAGGTATTTATCTTTGACAAATTAGACATACATGTAGGTATATATTTTTTAACTTAAAAATAAAATGTTTGCTCAGGCTTCGATGTTTTTCAAAGCAATACCCAAAAATCAACATCTTCAATTTCTGTTTTATTCACAGGTACCACAGGAACAATTCAGCCCTTGGAAACAGAAGAAAACTATGTGGAATCTGTTGTCTGCAGTAAAGATGACCTGAAAAACAATGAAATGAAAGTTTTTGATGTCAGTGAAGATGGCAAAGTTCTACTTATAAAACAGAATGGAGAGTTCAGTGCAGTAGGCACAAAGTGCACTCATTATGGGGCACCGCTGGTGAACGGTGCTTTGGGTGATGGCAGAGTGCGGTGCCCATGGCATGGGGCTTGCTTTAATATCAAGACTGGTGACATAGAAGACTTTCCTGGATTTGATTCATTGCCATGCTATCAAGTCACTGTGACAGAAAAAGGAGATGTCAAAGTAAGTTTTTAAATTATAAAACTAATTTTATAATTTTGTAGGTACCTCTACTAATACTGCTGGACACACTTATACTAATTAATTTTGGTTACTAGGTTGGAACACTTGACCTCTAAGCTAAACTGATTTCAAAATTGACAGGGTGAGACAAATTTTTGGCCCCTTAAAGGTAGCTAAAGGTAAAGGTATGCTACCTTTTCTTTTGTAGTTAATACAAACCTAATTACAAAAGAAATGGTAGCTACCCTTAAGGGGCCAAAAATTTGCCCCACCTGTATGTATTTATTTTCTGACCTCGAATCATTATTTGGCTGCATATTGTGCAAACTATGCATAAAACCCATATATTTCCTTATAAGAATATTTACTTAAACTTGTTTTAACACATTTACCGCCCAGCCTTCCTGCGGCAACAGAGCGCTTTCCTGTGGGTCTCACCCAGCAGGGATTACTGCACACTGGTCTATCTTGCATGTGCACAGCTCGTGGGCAAAGAAAGTCTTAAGGTGGAAGCGCACTACGCGTCAGCGGACTGCGCGGCCGCGGCACTGCCCGTTAAATTAGAATAAATGACGAAAGAGGCCGCGCGGCTTATTTGGTGACTTTATTCTAATTTGACTAAGTGCCGCGGCCGCGCAGTTCCATTTTAGCGTAGTGCGTTTCCACCTTTACCCCCAGATACTAAGAAAAACCATTAAACTAATGCCAGAATACTCAAACGCATCTCAAATTTAAGGACGTCTCAAGTCGCGACTTTTTGACAGTTTTCAATGATAATCTGTAAAAAAATTCGTCACTTGAGACTTGCTTATATCTGAGTTGATTTGAGTATTCGGGCATTAGTTTAATGGTTTTTCTTGTTGGAAGAATACCTCAATTTTGGCACAATACCAATACCATGTCCACAAGGCTACTAGCATAGCAGTAGAAGGTTTGATGTACTTACAACACTGATGTCACTGATGTGTTTGTTAGTCATAGTAAAAGACAAGATGTTTCACCTCATGACTAAAATAGCTTACCTACCTCATTTTGTATGAAACAACCTACGAATAAATAATTTATTCATACGACGACCTCTGTTGCGCGGTGGGCGAAGGTCTGCCTGCGACGCAGGAGGTTGCGGGTTCGATTCCCGCCTCGGGACAAATTTGTGTACGATCTGCAGACATTTGTTCAGGGTGTTCTGGTCGTTTTCTATGTATAATAAAAAAATATCTATCTATGTATTGTATTATATTAAGTATATCAGTTATCTTGTACCCATAACACAAGCTCTGCTTAGCTTGGGGCTGGAGAATGCTGTGTGAATTGTCCAGCATTATTTTATTTATTATACCTCATTTTGTATGAAACAACCTACGAATAAATAATTTATTCATAGTAAACAACATACTTTACGAGCATGGTAACTTCATTAGCTTCCTTCTTTATTATTCAAATACTACCATACTTCTATTTAGCTTTTAAATCTGAGAACCGCAATCAATAGGTACTTACCGCAAAACCTTGCGGAAGGAGGAAATCGATAACAAAATAACAAAGTGGACACAACTTTGCTGTCCTCAGAAAGGCAAAAGTTTGTAAGTGAAGAAAAAGAAAACTTGTGTGTTATGGTCATCCAAACGACTGAAAAGTTGAAATTTGTCACTTTTAATCTGAAATTAAATAGGATTGTGAAGCTGCTGACCTCAGACTAAGTAGATTTCTTACTTAGTCTGAGCTGCTGGCAGAATCACGAATAATAATAATGCTGGACAATTCACACAGAATTATTTAGCCCCAACCTAAGCAGAGCTTGTGTTATGGGTACTAGATAACTGTTAATATGTACAATAGAATACATTACACAGATAAATATTTTGAATATCCCAGTAATATTATAAATGTGACAGTTTGGATGGGTGGATGTTTGTTACTCAATCACGGCAGAACGGCTGAACGGATCTGTATGAAATTTGGCACAGAGTTAGATTATAGTCTGGAATAGCACATAGACTTTTTTGTCCCGAATTCCCACGGGAACGGGAACTACGCGGGTGAAACCGCGTGCCGCTGCTGGTGGTTTCTAAACAGCTGAGACGGAGCTATCACTTTGTCATGTCTGAAATACTACCAACACCAGGTGGTGATATGTAGGTACCTACATTACATAATATAATGATATACAGGCTGAGTTTTTTTTTCAGGGCCACTGAGGGGAAATCACAAACCGTGAGAGATATCGAAAAGTCATGTTGGGGATTACGTGCTCGATTTTGAAAAAAATAAATTCTGTATAACAAAAGTATAGTCGAAGAACCTTTCTAGTGTTTCTAGAAAAGGGATTTAAAAAAAAACACAAAATCGAAAATGTTTTTTCGATACTAAATAAATAAATGTACGACGACTATGAGCCTAAAGTTGTTTAAACACCTTCAAAATTGAATATTTATAAATTCAACTCTTCTATTCATTCGTGATGATTTTTCAGGATAAAGCATTCTACAGGGAATAAAATATTTATTACCTACTGCATCTTCGCTTACTATGAAAGGTGTACTTTCCTGAAGCACACTCTTTGATGGTTTTTTCAAACTTCCGTAACAAATACGCTTAGTTGTCGTACATTTATTTAGTTGTGCAAAAATATTTTCAAAAACTCTTTTCCAGAAAAACTTCTTCGACTTTTTCTCGAAATCGGGCACGTAACTCCTAACACGACGTTTCGATAATTCTCACGGTTTTAGACTTACTTAGTAGCCCTGAAAAAAAAACTCCTGTAAACAGTCAGATAAATAAGTCAGCCTTAAGGTACCTAGTTTACCAACGCAACGCTACCTAATAAAGGCTATCTGTTTAGATACAATTACCTACCGTATGTACCAACTACACAACCTGGCTCAAACCTGTTGGCCTTGCGACTTCTTATGTCACCTTGCGCGGACTTGAGTTGAGCTGATAATAAAGTAGTGTTAATTAAGTACTAGGTCCTGGCCGCGGCTTCGCACGCGTTTTGCGATGATAAAAAAAAGATGATAAAAAGTGGCCTATGTCCGTCCCAACTTTTTCGTTGCACAAAAGGAAAGCCCCGTTGCGCAACTGTTTGCAGCTGAGCAAACTCAGTTGCACAAAAGGGAACTTGCGGATCTATCTACTTTCTGGTGAATTCTGATAAGGTACATGAAAAAGTATAGCAAAACAGGCCTATTATGGATTAGTTTATTCTCAGTTAAGCTATGGAATAATTTTCTGGGGAAACTCTGTTGATATCCAAACAAATTTTTTATGCAAAAAAATCATTAAGATGTACCTATTTTTAAGATGTAGTTACAGGTAGACTTAAATTTAAAGGTACCTATTTAAAACTGTATTGTATGTCTACTATAGATAAGCTGTTGAAACTGTACACCTTATACTTAAGATCTTTTTTGTACTACAGTTAACTATAAACATATTTCTGATTCTATATCAGGCGCAAGTCTGCTGTCTTTTGCATCTATAGTTTAGTAGGTATCATTTTTACAGAAGATGCATTATGTAGTACTTTACAGGGTTGTTGGAAAAAAAACACAGCGTGAACTGTGTCAGTGATTTCTGCCCATCATCACGAACTCGTTTGTAAAGACGCCACTTCCATAATTATATAAGACCTTGTTTATTGCCAAATATCGTGATTTTAGGTCAAATGGAAGTAAGCACCTTGAAGGTTTTAGTTTAGTCCCTTGCGAGAACCAAAAATGTTTATTCGTAGGTACTTAAATTAATTAGGTACCTACTTATTTTCATTATTCGGATTTTCACTTTTGCTAAAAGACCTTGCTTCTTGCAAAATTTTATGAGGTCAACAGGAAGTACTCGTTTTTCTGTTTTCGTAGCGGTTTTGGTCCATGGCGAGAGTCAAAACTTTTTTTGTTGATTAACTACAACTTACCAGGAAAATTCGAAAACCGTAAATTTGTATTACTTGTGTTTACCTAGCTTCTTGCCAAATTTTATGATTTTAAGGTCAACGCCGCGCCGCCGCCGCGCCGCCGGGAAGGTACCCTTGAGGTTTTGGTCCATGGTTTTTTTAGGGTTCCGTACCCAAAGGGTAAAAACGGGACCCTATTACTAAGACTTCGCTGTCCGTCTGCCTCAGGCTGTATCTCATGAACCGTGATAGTTGAAATTTTCACAGATGATGTATTTCTATTGCCGCTATAACAACAAATACAAAAAACAGAATAGGTATACCTAGACACTTACAATTTTGACCGGATGGAGTGCCTACTGTCACTCAACAAAAAATTAAAATGATAGTTTTTATCGTATAATTGTTTCTAATTTTATTTTAATTGAAGGAACAGAAGCACTGACTTGACAAACTGAACGGTGACGTCGTCACAGAAAAAGGGCAGCGTTTTTTTCACCCGAAACTGAGTGGAGTTTATTTTTCGTTTCTTTTTTCTGTATAATTTAAAAAATCTGGATCCGGTTTAAATGTGTCCTTGGAACAGTTTTTTAAAACGTAAGGCAATCACCAATTTTATCTTGCTACATTTAAATTTATACCGTTACACTTCATTCCAGGTTCGAGCGAAGATAAACGACTTGAAATCGAATAAGCGAATCAAGACCTTGAAAAGCAATGCTCCATGCGATTGTTCAATAGTAGTGATCATCGGAGGCGGCCCGTCCGGCGCCACATGCGCCGAGACTCTCCGCAATGAAGGCTTCAAAGGAAATATCACCATCGTCTCCAGGGAAAATTACCTCCCCTACGACAGAATCAAAGTCTCCAAACTAGGGGCTATTACAGACATTGAAAATCTACAAGCCCGGACACCAGAGTACTATAAAGAGTCGAACATAAATATTCTAAAGGGTGTCGAAGCGACGAAAATAGACTCGTGTCAGAAGACGGTGCATCTGAACAATGGAGATACACTTCAATATACGAACCTGTATATCGCAACTGGGTCTAAACCCCGCGTACCCGAAATACCCGGCATTACTCTGAAGAATGTCTTCACAGTAAGAGACTTTCAGGATAACCTCGACATCCTAAACGCTCTGGGTAACGAGAAAGATAAGAATGTTGTTGTTTTGGGGCTCGGCTTCATTGGTATAGAAATAGCTGCGTCATGCGTCGCAAACGCCAAATCGGTGTCTGTTGTCGGCAATGACACCGCCCCGTTAGGGCAGGTCTTCGGTAACGAAATCGGCGGTAGCCTGCGGAAGCTGTGCCAGGGCAAGGGAATAACATTCTACTTCGAAACAACAATAAAAAAATGCAACGGCGAGGACGGTAAAATAACGTCGGTACTACTCGAAAACGGAATCACGCTTCCCGCCGATATGCTTATCTTGGGAGTCGGAACCACATTCTACACCGATTTCCTGAGAGATAGCGGTATCGACCTGGAACCGAACGGTGCGGTTACCGTCAACAATAGGTTGGAAACTAACATCGTACATATTTACGCTGGAGGCGATATTGCTAACGCACCCGTCGCCGCTTATGGAAACGAGCGTCTATGCATCGGACATGTAGGTTTGGCTCAGTACCACGGTCGTGTCGCTGCTCTTAATATTCTTAAGAAAGACGCGCCTCTGCAAACTGTTCCTTACTTTTGGACTATGCTGTTCGGAAAGTCGATAAGATACGCTGGTTGCGGCCGCCCTGTTGCTTCACAAATAGAAGGCGATGTAGATGGACTCAAGTTTGTTATATTCTTTTTTAATGCACTCGATAAAGTAATAGCTGTAGCGTCGTGTATGCGGGATCCAGTTGTTTCCCAGTTCGCTGAATATCTACATCAAGGGAAAACACTTTATAAACATGATTTGAAAGATGATCCATTCGCCTGGACGAAAAATCTTAACTGTTGAATCTATGTATCAGAAGTCTCAGTATTATCTATATATGAATATTCATTTGGACCAAGAGATTTCACAAATAAGTCTTAAAGTACAGTCTTACTATGATAAAGTTAGAATATTCTCTAATCTATAATGGTTAAGTGATGATGCTGTAAACATTAATAATATGAAAGATACTGTTTAGATGTGAGCATTTACAGCTATGCATTTTATTTATTTTAAAAGCAGTGTTGGTGCTTGTGTTTGTAGTAAAAGTATGTATATGTAAATATTGTGAACATCAATTTTCTTTATCACACACAGGCAAAAACGGTAGGACCTTTCATGTGCACAATGAAAATATGAATCAAGTTATGTTCTTAAACTATCTTATTACTATCTTATGTGTTCAAACTTAGAAATTCTAAGAACTCTTACATGATATTTCTTTTTAAAGTAAAAAATAATACTAAATTGAGTTTAAAAAAACGTTGTTATTATACAATAATCTACAGATAAGACCACAAGTCAGCATCACAATAATGATTTACTAGTAGAGCTTAGCTTTTGTTGTGATTTTATTTATAATGTTATATGTTGCTTCTTCATAAGTGATTTGTTGTGATATGATATTATGTCAGAGTACATTACATACTCATTAAAATAACTTATTCAGGATTTTTGCTATCGCAAATAAAGCTTTGCAATTTACAATTTTTACTTTAAGTTGCCCCTTATCACTAGCTGTTTTCCATATCTAATTCCTATACCAACTAATTTGGTTTTGAGGATAGTATAGGGCTTCTGTTCGGATAAAACCAGGTGGTTAATTTGAATGTTAGACCAAATACCAATAAACAGAGAAACTAGTATGTTGAAAATAAAGGAACTCGCATATTCCAAACACATTTGTTGAGTTAATCATGTTTTAATAACTGCATTCAAACTAAACTACTTATATACCAAATCAATTATCCCATCCTTCACTAACACGTAAATGTCCCAGTCGCTCGTATAATGTTACATCTTGTTTGAAAATCTTTCTTTTTCTATCCAGTAGTGCTGTGAGATTCTTTTCTGGTTTCCCCAAGGCCTTGGTGTGCCCATGGCTTTCTTCCTGCAAATTAAGATGAAGGGATTTGTATCATAAGAGGTAGACTTAGCAAGAGGCAAAGCAATTTTTGACTTTTGTGGAGGTAATTATAGGTATATTTCTTGGGTCTTAACTGAACAGCTGTCAGTACTTAATCTAGGTTAGGTGTCATATCACAATTCACACAAGTTGTTATTTTTCTTGTTGGAATTTCATTACTTGTAGCAACTAAATGATTTGAAAAGTAGGTAGGTCACAAGTGTTGAAAATGCGAAAGTTTGGACAGAGTTATTAACTGACGCCAAAATTACTGAACGGATTGAGCTGAAATTTAGCATAAATGTAGGCTAGACCTGGAATAAAACAAGTGGCGTTGTCGGCTTTGCGATAGAAATAACTTTTGCATAGAAACTAGGCGTGCAGAAACAAGTACACTAATTAATTAAGGACAAACCTCCGTTAGATATGGGTATCGTAGATAGAGCATATTTTTTTCTTCAACAGCGAAATCTTCCTGCAGACGACGTAAATGAACGGGTTCTACTTTCTTTACGAGACGATCCTTTCCTCTAAATAGGGAGCCATTTGGTAATCGATTTCTTCGAAATAAAACTAAAGTGAGCCGCATTTTCACAAAATTAAATTTATTTTGGTTTACTGACAAACAGAATAGTATTATTATACGGGGAAAGAGGTTATCAAATTATCAATAAGAATTCTGACATTGACTTGACATCTAATGAGGGGTTTTCGTTTCGTATTAAAAAAAAAAAAGCTAGTTCTAAATATCTCGATAGATGGCAGTGTGTCAACTGGCGATTAGGGTATGTCTATGTCAAATGAAGGGAAAACAAACTTTTTCTGTGTTGCCATTTACGCATTTTTTTAATGCTAAAACTGGCAGATTTTGTGACCGATGACGGGGACATAATTAAGTCCCGTCCCCGTCGGTTATGGTACGTAAAAATCGTAAAAAACGGGGACATAAGTCCCAATTAAAAATATTTTGGTTTTGAGCTTTATTTTGTTCAAATGAAGAACTCTTTTAATCAGATGTATTTTTGAATGACGATGACGAGAATGAGATGAGATGTATTATTACTGAATAACGAGTCACACAATCACAAAAAATCTCCGCCATCTTAGTACAACATGTCGTCCCAAACAGCTGCGCAAGGTCAGTAACCCGAGCCGGCGCGACGGCACTCGAGTTTCGTCTCAAGGCGTGAATGATTTGTTGTTTTTATAAAGTTTTGAAAAAAGAATCGAATAGATCTGTGAAGGTTATACCTAAAAATGTCGTGTTTACCTGTAAGTAGGTAAGTAACTTGCATATCAGAAAAGGACCTATTTCAGTTTTTAATACCTAAGTAAATGAAAAAATATGTAGGTAAGTATGTTGTTGGTAAACCTTTATTATATAAATAAATGAAGGCGCCACAAACACACTATACATTTTATACGTTATTTATGCCTAGTGATATTAGTTTTAAAGGTGATTACTGTTCCTATTTTCAGCTTGCAATATATCATTTTTCAGTTTTCCGGATATTTTACGAAACATCTTTTAGTCATATATTTCGGACAAAATTTAAGTTCGGTTTGGAGTTTTTTAATTTTGACTGTGGCAACACTACATTCGTTTCCTATTTTTGAGAAACCAAAATAAATTCAAGATTTTCTTCAAGTTTTTAGTGGTTTCCCGTCCTTCGTCAGTTCTGGAATCGAATGTTCTTTCTCTGGCTGCGCCGCCGCGCGCCGCCACGCCGCCGGTTTTTGCTGTTGGTGAAGTTATATTCTACCCGATAAAGTTATCTTGCTGTGTTCGAGTTATTGTTAACTAGCAGCGCCTTGCGGTTTCACCCGCGTAGTTCCCGTTCCCGTGGGAATTCTGGAATAAAAAGTAGTACTATGTTCTATTCCAGACTATAATCTATCTCTGTGCCAAATTTCATCCAGATCCGTTCAGCCGTTCTGGCGTGATAAAGGAACAAACATCCATCCATCTATCTATCCATCCATCCATCTATCCATCCATCTAAACTTTCACGTTTATAATATTAGTGAGATAACTGGTTGTGTTTGTGCTGATATGATAAAGAGCCTGACTCTGAGCCTATGAAAAACTGATGGTAATGAATGTGTACAAGCAGACGTACAAGAATTGGCTTAAAGGTGAATATTGGTAGCGTGTGTCAACAAAACAGCCGAGCTCTTGGGAATATCGCAAAGAAGTGGTTATAAAAGAACACAAATCTACAGGAAGAATTTCTTCGCCCAAAAAAAGGTCGCAAAACCAATTTTAACAAAGTATTGACAATTTCACGTATTCTGCTATATGAAGAATCGTCCATTCGTTTTTTCGCTGAAATGAATTATCTGCTCTAACAAAGGTAAGAATTGAGTTAAGTATCTACCTCATTTCAAAGAGAAGTCTATTTAGTTATTAGTGTTTTTATTTAAAAAAAGTAAAAGGATAAAAAGCAGCCTATGTGTTATTCCGGACTATAATCTATCGCTATGCCAAATTTCATACAGATCTATTCATATGAGTAGAGAGTAACGTACATCCATCCATCAATCCAAACCTTCACCATTATAATATTAGTGGGATAAAAAGTACTTTGTGTTTGCGCTGCTGTAAGCCACTGCACATTAACATAATGTCAGGATTTGATTTAACGTTTTAGAGCTTCTCAAATTAGTGGTTAACCAAGCACACCTACTGCATCTGAAAAATGACTTGTATCACTCAGGCATTATAGCTTCCTGTGCTCTGCATGTAAAATATTTGCTATTTTGTTGCAGGCCACACAGTAATAAAAACAAGGGTGGATACCGAGGTCAAGTCATCGAAATAAGCTTTCTTGGAACGCTTAACAACAGGCTTGAATACTCCAACGGGAAAAGGACAATAATTGATATTCAGCTGTAATTATAGGCAACGAAGAAATAAAAAACAAGAAATGTATTTGTTTATATTTATTTCTGATGTCAAATAAATAATGCCTTTGTAGGACTAAGGTATTAGTAATTTAGGCAGTGAAAACTAATACCTATAATGTACCTATGAATAAACCTTCTTTTAAAAGTACTTCTCTATTAAAAAGAATGCACTTATTTGTTTGTTTTATTTACTCTCTGAAAGGCACAACCAAATGTTGCTTTGCTTTGTTGTTAGGTACAAGCATAGTGAAGGGTGGTGCGTGAGCCTAGTATTATTATGACTCTCAGAAAAGACCACCAGCAGCGCAGCGTGTAAAGCTCTGGACGCTTAACTAGCGTGTGAGATTGAGCCTTGTGAGATGAATGGATTTAGTAAAATAAATACCTATAGCTTTCTTCAAGAAAATTTCCTGCTCAAGCAAAGCCGAGGGCAAGAACGAATGATCCATAAAATTCAAGGGTTTGCTTCACTGTCTTGTCACTTTCATAGTGACATTTCTTTGTTTATTTGCAGCATTTGAAAAATCAAGTTTGTTTGCCAGTTTTTTCATTGTTTAGACATAAACAATGAAAAAACTGGCACGATGGTTGTGACAGAGAAACATTCATTCTATCTGATTTCTTCTCATGCTACAAGCATATTTTTATCTCTCTCTATGAGATGGGTATATGCTAGTGCATATACCCATCTCATTCACACCGGTAGAAGGTACTAGAGGTAGTCCTCTAGTACCTTGTTCTTTTAAGCGATCGACCGATTATCATTTTGACGTTTTCTTTCATGTGACATTAACATACCATAGTGCCTTGTTCCTCTAAGTAGGAACCCAGTTGAAGCCCTGCCATCTATCGAGATACATGGAACTAACTTTTTTCTTTTTAAAAATGTAAAACGAAAACCTCTCATTGTAGATAAGATCAGCTGTGAGCATAGAAAACTATACTCCTGAGGTTAACCCTTAGAGTATACCTAGAGACGGCATACCTACGAAAAAAACGTGTATACCTAAACTTACCTATAATCTAAAATGGCTCCTTTCCGTAGTGCTGCCCTTTTGTACCTCGATATTTTTATCGAAACAAGTATTTTTGTGACGATATTTTAGCAGTTTCGTAGTGATTTTATTGTTTTCACCACGATTATGAAACAGAATTCTATAATCATATAGTCATAGAATGCTTTAATTAGAGATACAAAGTATGTGAATGCACGTACCCAACTATGGCTCGACCGCGCTCATGAGATGCAACCACTGAGAAGTTAAGAAAATGAGCTATTATAACAATGGTAATTTTTTCATGTATTTTCCGAGTCAGGACTCATGCGTTTAGACACGTGCCAGAACTCCTTAGAATTAAAGATCAAAGTTCACCAAACCAGTTTATTGAACAGTCTGCAGTTAGCTCATTTGTTTCAATTGTAGGTAAATACTAGTTCTAATTTATTTTGTTTATACTATTTGATTCAAATTTTCTTTGTTAATAAACGTTGTGTTCATTTAAGAAAAAAAGGTACCTACTGAAATGAAACAACAAGCTACTTAATTGCAAAATATATTGTTTGTATGCAACAGTGATTTGTGAGATAGTATATTTATATTTGTATAACAATATGGGTATAACAATGTGTAATCTGTATCTTTAGCGTAGACGCTATCTATGCTTATATTATAAATGCGAAAGTGTATTTGTTTGTCATTCAGTCACGGCTTAACTAAGAAACCGGAACCTAACTAAGAAAGGATGGAGAGTAACATAGGCTACTTTTTGTCTTAGTAAAATAACAAACTCCCATGGTAGAGTTACAGGAATATCCCCCTAGATATTATATGAAATTCGAATTTAACGGGGATGAAACCGCGGGGAACAGCTAGTATTATTTATTATTATAATATAAATCACAAAAAGATAGACACCACATTTTATAAGCAATTCAACAAGTCTCATTCATTTATTATATTATATCACAAATTTAACACAGACTCCTACATTTTTAATTAAACAAGCAATGTAATCCGTCTTATTCATTTACAGTATAAATCAAAAATTTTACACAGACGCCACCTGTATTTTCGATTGTAGAAGCAATGCAACAGTCTCATTCATTTACACATTTGCAATATACCTACCTAATTCAAAAATTCAACTAATACTACACCTAAATTTTCAATTTTACAAGTACCTAATGTAATCAGTCTCATTCATTTACAGTATAAATCTCAAATTTACATTATTTCTATTAAAGTACTGGATCGCGCTGGCACTAGTGGCTGAAACAAACATGAAGAATAAATTTATAATGCAACATTATTTGTCAGCCTACAATTATAGACTCTAGAAAGGTACTGAGTAGTTCAACTTTGAAAAAAAATCAAATCTTAAAGAAATTCTAAAAAAAAAGGTGGGCGAAGGTCTGCCTGCGTTGCAGGCAGACCTTCGCCCACCGTGCCACATCGTTTGCGAAATAACTTTATTTTGCATGGAAATAATTTGCTAAGGGAGGATTTATGGAAATGTACATTTTAGAGGGGATTTGAAGTATGGTAGGCTTTAATATTACTTTGGGTCAGATTTATTTACTTAAAACTTAATATTCATTAATATCAAAATTTAAGCCCTTTAGAAAAATAAAGGTAGTCAAGTTTGTTAATGCATATATGCATTACTTTGCAATAGAAGTTTGTGGGAGTAAGGTCCAGTAAAATACTTACTAAAAAGATTTGTGACGGTACGGCATCCTCTCGCAGTCTTGTTATTTAAAGTTCGATTGAAGCAAGTTTCTTCAAAATGAAGAGAACGAACGAAAATATCTTTCGTACCAAACTTCAAATTTTCTACTCCAATTGAGTCCAGCCACTTTTTCTTTTACCGTAATTTTCGGGTAACCTAGAACGTAAAAAACCAGTTGAAAATTAATACACTACAATTTACACTTGAAAACATCGATACCTATGAAAAATGCCTTGAAGGACAACACTATCGCCAAACAAACAGTTTCATGTTTTCTTTAATTACACTTAAAACTTACAAAAATAAGCTACATTCGGTATGAATTTTATGTAAACTATTCCTATGAAAGCCAACACATAAGGTATTTATTGTATTATTTGGTAATTTAGCAAAATAAGAATACGTACCAGTGTAATGTTATGTTTGGACGATTTTCACTTGTTTTTAAGCCGCAACCTACCAAACTGCTGTTTGGCATCTTCCTATTAGCTTTCTTTCGCTTACTATATAAGTATTCACATGAAAAAGTCCCGAACTCAAATAATTTTAGCATTTTTACTGTAAATGCAACTCTCGTTGACAGTTTACATACCTGACAGTAAAATGGCGAACCGGCCTCAATCATGCTTTGCTATGACGTCACGTTTCAATGTTGCCAAAAATAGGTTTCGCACATTATATTGATGTCTCTTTTTACATTGGTTATTGTAGGTAAGATAAAACGAGATAGCTATAAGTTTATGAGTTCAATATCGATTTAGATCATATTTGTATAACCGAAAGTTCCTATAGAACAATATGCCGTCTCTATATACCTATACTCTAAGGGTTAACCATAGACCCTTTTTCCGCTTGCATTTGGGTTTGATCGGATTTCTGAACGAAAAATTCAAAACCTATCAAATGCCCATCAACAAAAAAATATGGTTTTGTTTGTCTATGGCAGTATGGCTGGCGATCGAGCGTAAGCTGTGTACTATTTTCGTAAATATTTTCAAGAAAATCAAATAAACCTGATGTGAAAAGGCATTTGGAACAGTATAAAGTTCGTGATAAAAAGCATGGAATCACGGGACTGAAATCAGAGTGTAATTATTGAGGGTATCAAGATAGGTAAGTAATGTTTTTCACTAAAAGCTCTTGTAATTAATTAATTTTTGTTGTTCCCGTTATATTTACCCGAGGTTTGGTACGCAATAATGTTAAAATTTTCGACTTTTATCCGGTAGGTATAACAAAAATTATATTCGTATCTAGTATTTACTTACTGTGAGACCAAAGGTGTAATTACATTTTGGTAGTATCCTTTCACTTGATGCATTGTGTACCTATTTTATTTCGTGCTCTACTTAATTCGTACTTTTGTGTTATTTTGTTTCTTTTATGAAACGTAGGTACCAAGCATTGGGCTCTTTTCCTTATCAGGAACTTATCATGTAACAAAACAATTTTTAATTTTTATCAC
Source organism: Eupithecia exiguata (assembly GCA_947086465.1). Taxonomy (NCBI): domain Eukaryota; kingdom Metazoa; phylum Arthropoda; class Insecta; order Lepidoptera; family Geometridae; genus Eupithecia; species Eupithecia exiguata. The sequence continues at coordinate 4,757,206 of OX352247.1, forward strand.
AGAACAGTTATTTTTATCAAAATTATGTAGACCTTTGAGCTAGCAAAATCTAAGTTAATATGATAGATAACAAAATGTATTATATTTTTAATATTTGTTAAAACTATTATGGAGCTTAACAGGGGGAGGCCTGCATCCACCAGTGAACTAATTTAGGCTGTAGATGAAGATGAAATTGTGTTTCAAGTAGCAGACACAGTCTCAAGTAAAAGAGAATACACACCTTTTAATGTTATTGTTCACATCAAATCTCCTTGGTCTGTCTTAGTTTTGAAACAGTGTTATTATGATCACTATTTGAGATCACATTACATGTTATGAGAGTCAATTCTGTAACATTCAACTGGGTATTGTCAGCGTTGGTCTAATAGTTGCATTGATGTCTTTGAATAGAAGGAGCTTAGGTCTATTATTGGAATTGTTTCCTTAACAGTTTGTCCTAGTGAGTTTATGTTTACCCCTATGGCTGATATTGTTCTATGAAGTTTTAGATTAAGTTTGGTATAAGTTCACTTGTTGATTTTGGCAGTTGTATATTCCTACCTATTGATTTGGCTATAGAATTTTATTGATTTAATTGTTATCTCAGGTGTAATATTAATATCTATGAGTGACCCAGTGCTAGGCAAAAACTCCTGAAATAATTAATTTTAAAAGAGTAAGTTAGTGCCAAGATTGATTATTAATATTTGGCCTCTGCTGCATCCAAGAAGGATGATTCAATCAAAAAGGGTTTTTTTGGATAATGATCATTCTTTCTGATATAAATATGTACAGTCACCAACAAAAATCATTCAACAAACGAAGACTCCGAAATCCCTTGTACCACAAAGCAACAGAAACCGTGAAACCACACAATTACTAAAACTGCTAAACCTTCAAGAGAACAGAAACTGCAGAACTGTTTTTGGATTTTTTTCTGGTCAAGTATTTTTGTGTGTACATGAGGTTGTGGAATTTTCATCTATAGGAGTTCTATGGGAGCCCCCCTTAAATATTTGTTTTATTTTAATTTATTTAGGTAATTATTTTTAAAGTGAATATTTAAAGCATCTACCTGTATCCGTTATCAATATCGAGCAAAAAAATCACGTTGGTTGTATGGGAGCCCCCTTAAATATTTATTTTATTCTGTTATTTAGTATTTTTTATTACAGTGACAACAGAAAAACATCATCTGTGAAAATTTCAACTGTCTAGCTATCATGGTTCGTGAGATACAGCCTGGTGACAGACGGACAGAGGAGTCTTAGTAATAGGGTCCCGTTTTACCCTTTGGGTACGGAACCCTAAATAGAATAAACTAATAAAACCCATCAGCTTATATTCACTCTTAGGTTAGTTAGGACAACTCATTGTATAAGACGTACCGCGCAAGCGTTACGTGAATACGGGGAGAAAATATGTAAAAAAGGTGTTAATTGTTACAGGCACACAAACCATAGCCCTGCAGGGTACATCCATACTTAGCCGGGTGTCATCGTGAGCCAAGATGGCACAGGTCGGAGCCAACATGGAGTACCAAGAATACAAGTGGGCATATTCAATTATGGACTCCTCCAAGTGAGTATTTTCTTTCCTCTAATTAAATTAAACTTAATACCCCTATTTCTAGCTGTGAATGTGTATGAGCTGATATGATGATGATAGAATGCCCTTAAAGTTTTGTTAAAGTCATTTAGGGTAGTGATGAAAGAATATAATATCCTTTATTAACAAAGAAAGTAGTGGTAGTGATTGCCCTTTAAGCAGTTCATGTATTTATTTAGCAATTATTTTGAAAGTGTTTACTAAAATAAAAGGATCCTATCCTATACCCAGTGGGTGGGATGAGAGTGAGTTTCAATACAATGCTGAACTTTGCTGTGGATAGGTTTAACCCTAAAGATATGATTCAAACAGGGTTGGCATGATTAAATAATTTTAAGTTAAAACAAAATGTTTTTTTTTAAAATCATAATCAAGTGTCTTTATTGCTACTATCAGATTAACAAGCATTCAGGACATAACAAATCTAAAAAAATCATAATATTATGTCACTCTCTATGTAAATAAGCTTTGAACAAAAAATAAAAAAAATTGAGCTTTTTGTGTTCCCGATCGGTTGCGTAATTTATGTGCACAATTCCAAGGCGCCAAAGAGTGCATTCCGTTTTACACAAAATTGAACCAAGTGAACGTATAAAAAAAACATGATGAAGACGTTTTGCTGTGATTTGTTCCAAAAAATCGTAATTTATTTGATCAATTGAAAAAAATTGCGATTTTTTTTTCAAGCACTGATTCACGCCTACGTGTGAAAGTCCAACGGGAGAATGAATAAATCTGCACCCTTATTGACAAATTACGACATCCATAACATTACAAAATTTGGTCGCCTTTGAATTTGTTTTTAATACACTTCATGATTTTAACATATTGATACTACTTACTCACATTAACTACAATAGAACAGCTGAAAATACCTGTTTATAAAAGAAATTCACCTCATTTGTCATTTGGACACTATTCATCATGACAATTACTATGTAAGTTTGCTAAGCGACTGCTTTCAGTATACATTTTGCACACCTGTTGTGCATGTACCTAAAGTTATTATACTGTTATTGTTAGTTACATTACCTTAAATTATACTTTAGTTTTCACTTAACCCTTGTGTGAAATACACTTCAGAAATTGCAGTATAGGAGCTCAGACCAAATAAGAAGTCATTTGGTCTGAGTGCAGTATAGTGTAAGCTAACAGTCTAGTAACATGGAAATGTAAGTAATAATAATTTCATGATTTTAAATAAAACCGGCCAAGTGCGAGTCAGACTCGCGCACGAAAGTACGAGCTAAAAACGGCAAAAAAATCACGTTTGTTGTATGGGAGTCCCCCAAATATTTGTTTTATTTTAATTTCATTATTTATTTTTAAGCGAAAAAAAAATGTTTTGCGGAACAAATTGTACCTACTTTTTATCTCGGTAACGAAATTTTTAAGGACCACCCCGGAATCATTCTCTAGGCTACGTCAAAAGAATAATTAGACGAAAAAATCGGTGAACCTACATAAAATAACATAGGTACGTACAATCATGAGTCTGTTAAAAATACGCACAGAATATCGTGATAACCATGATTCTTTAATATTAGCTGTCTAGTCTACTAAAGCCTTCGCCACACATTAGACATAGCGTGAGAGCGTGCGGTCTTTTGTTTTAAGGTAGTGTCCGACTGATTGGTAGATTTTTCACGCTGTTCACCATTTTGAGCGCCAAATTGCATATTTTTCACGCTTCCAAAAATAGCAATCGTGAAATCTTCTAGAGCAGTCGTAAAATCTAATGCAAAAGACAATACCAATCGTTACTATAATTGAGAAGTACCTACCACCACCCGTGATCACCTGTTTTATTACTTTCGCCCAGCAGCAGCATTGCTGTTTTTAGGGTTCCGTACCTCAAAAAGAACCCTTAAAAGGATCAATTTGTTGCCCGTCTGTCAACCAACTTTTCTCAGGAACGCGTGGAGGTATTGAGTTAAAATTAACATCAAATAGTCCGTAATAATGTCCGTACCCTCTTGGAGCCGTGATGTAAATCAAACTTTGTTCCAAGGTTATCACATGCACACAAAACCTATAGGGTCCCGTTGACCCAGAATCATGATATTTTGCAAGAAGTCTATAATTATACGGAACCCTCGATGCGTGAGTCCGACTCGCACTTGACGATTTATTTCGCGCCTCAAGTTTCAGACTAAGGTAAAAATATCTATACCTACCATTTTGTGCATCAAGGTGTAGTCAGTCCACGTTAATTTATTTGTTTCTTTTGACATACCTGAATGATTTATTCTGAATATTGCTCTTCTAGTGATGGTGGCATAATATTTGTAGTAAAACGTACCTACGTTAGTACCTAAAACGAATATGCTTTGTATTTCAGGAACCGTTAGCACTAAAGGTAATTTTTGTAACGCGCTGGCGCGTTTGTGTTTTGTTTTTACGCTGACGACGTCACAAATCCAGGCCTCCAGTATACAAAAACAAAAGGGAGTCTCACCAGCTTTTAGAAATTGCATAAAGACCTACAAAATTTTACATGTAGGTTATACACAAACATGTGCTTCCGCGATTCCCTTTACTGCTTCTCAACAGCCTATAATGATCCACGCTGGGCATACGGGTTGGGGGTCGCATTTCGGTGGTAGATCTATTCTGCAAGAGGCGCTGCTGCCCGCCCCCCGGTGTATGTCCCTTAGTTGCCTCTTACTACACCCATGGGAAGAGTAAGGGTGGTAGAAAATTCTAAGCCGGCACCTTACTACTTATTACTTATTCATTGTTTTGCTAATAACACCTACCTACCTACCTAAGTTTATATCTCCATAAAATAGGTTATTATAAGCATCGAGTTAGAATTAACTGTGATTAGAGCATGATATGTAATGATTGAGTACCATCATACTTACTGTAACATACCTACTTACTCGTACCTGTGAACGAAGATAGGTACACTTCCTTTTTAATTTTAAAACCCGAGGAATGTAACATTCGGGTCATTCGGGCCCCTACGGGTTTAAAGAGTGTTAGGTATAAATTAAGTCCTATGTATATTCTTTTTAAATAAATAAATGAATAAAATAAATTACGGCCCTTACTTTACATAAGAGTTGGCATTAGGTCAGTGGTAAGATCTTATGATATTGACAAAGCTCTATGCATTTTTGTCCACCACCTGTGTTGCTTATTTTCATCTCTACAAAGTGTATCCATGTTACTTCCTTCTTGGTAATAATAACCTATTGTTTTCAAGCGAATATAAAACTAGTCACCCTTTATTGTATTGTCTCATAGACGATTGCGAGACGAGGCCGCTTCCATAAATCCACTATGACCTAAACTCTTTCATAACTACCTAGTTTTCATTTTTATAGAACATTTCAATTCCTTTTTCCACTGTTGGGTAAAAAGATGTAAAGTTTTTTACTGACTTCAAAAAAGGAGGTGACTCTATGTTCGATTTTATTTTCCGTCAATAGGGTATGTGCATGTAACTTCAAAAAAGCTTATTATTTATTAACAAAGAAAATTACAATCAAATGATAGAATTAAATTAAAACTAGTATTTACTGTACTGCAGACTGTTGCAAACAGTCTACAGGTAGCTCAACTGATCCATAACAATACCAGTCGGAAGCGTACCCAAGACGTTAGCTGCGTTGCCCCTCTGTATGGCTGATTATTTTAATTTTTACTCTCTTTTTTACCGTAACCATTTTAACGTAACCAGAAAATAACGTGGTATTTTCTGGTTACGACCGTATCAATATCCTTCCATATTACACCTCATAAAGCGTAGTGCAAACGGAATCAAACGCGCCTCACCTACTCTTCTTCTAGCTATAGACCTTCGTGATACATCGCAGCCACATCATTTCTTACCATATAGTGAGATTGAGGTCAAATAAAGGTCTATTATATGTATTATAATAATAAAAAAATAAAACCGGCCAAGTGCGAGTCGGACTCTATCAAAGACAAGTGACAAATTTCAGCTCGATTTATTCAGTAGTTTTGTCGTTTTCTTCCCATAAACATTTCACGATGGATCACTTATCCCCGTTGACAATCCCCGTCAACGGGAATAAGTGATAAACATAATACAAGAAAATACACAGACATATATTTTTTATTATACATAGAAAATGACCAGAAAACCCAGAACAAATATCTGCAGATCGTACAATCATTTATCCCGAGCCGGGAATGGAACCCGCAACCTCCTGCGTCGCAGGCAGACCCTCGCCCACCGCGCCACAGAGGTCGTCAAATAAAAGAAAGTATCAAAAAGATACTAAATCAGGAGGATACTACTACAACTCCAGCCATTCTAAGGCCCGTATTATGAAAGCTTCCCCAAGCATTACTTAAGCAGTCATTACGTGATCTCTACTCAAGCGTTAATTACTCAAGTAATGCTTGGTAACCGTTCAATAATATGTCTAAGCAGTTACTCGAAGGCGTGGACGGAGGAAATCCGCTCTTGACGGCTACTTGAGTGAGTGTAGATTTTGACATGAGCTCCCAAGCATTGTTTGAAAATTAGTATTCACTCAAAACTAGACATAAGCATCACTCAAGCAGAGCTCGATGACTGAGCATGCTTTCATAATACGGGCCTAAGACTTGGTTCACCAGTCTGTGCAATGTATGAAATGAAAAGCTACACGTTACAATCAGCGTGTTATCTCGAAAGTCCTTATCACAAGCTTTCCAGAAAACGAATCACAGAAACAATTATCGAGCACAAGGAGTCATCGACCCGCGATCGAAGGAAACGTGCGCCCGGCTTCGCTCGGGTAGCATAGTAGATCTTTTTATGAAGCACTAGTTTCTGCCCTCGGCTTCGCACGCGTTGTTTCTATCGAAACGTTTTATGTCTATTCCATGGGAGCTGATTTATGGGATAAAAAGTTGCCTATGTTTTATTCCACGATTAAAACTACCTGTATGCAAAATTTCAGCCTAATCCGTTCAGTAGTTTTGCCGTGAAGAAGTAACAATCATCCATCCATCCATCCAAACTTTGACATTTATAATATTAGTGTGATTTGATTATTGCATAAATAATACGACGTTTTCGTAAAATTGTATTGGTTTACGCGGCGCATGCCAGCAGATGGCATGATTTTTTCCTTATTCTTAAGAGGGCGACCTATCACGCCATTTTGTGAAAAGGATAGGAATAGGATTTCGCGTTCGTAGGAGCGGAACAGAGCAGAGTGGCGTAAGCCCAAAATCAAGTTTTTGCATATTATCTAATAATTAGGTTATTTATTTGCCAAAAATAAGCCGAAGGTTAGGTTCCCTGGATATTCTTTTATTTAATATGGTGATTATACATACACACTATACAAAAATCTTGCGACTGGTAGTAAAAAATGGTTATAACTAAGAAAAAAGATGGTACTTTGCACAAGATGAGGATATGCCTTGTAGTTTATAAGCTTTTCCAATAAAGATTACGGCGAAAAAAAGGTTTTAATGTAACCCTGATTTATATGGGCTGATGATGATGAAGATGCGGGGGATTTTTTTTTTAAGGTTTTTTGTTATAGTGCAACAAAAAACCTTAAAAAAAATCTGATGATGATGATGAGTCACTCCGTCCTGGTAAAATCGTAAATCTAATAGTATCGAAAATCGGTTTGGTTGTTTAGTTTATTTATTTATTGAAAACTTTATTGCACTTTATCGCGTTAGTCAGACATGGGACGATACCTATGCAACGCCCTTATATCTTTAATTGAAAGGGTCCGACGCTATTAGGCTTCATTGGCGCGTCGCCACCCGGTCGCCTCATTTAATTAATGGGTCAGATACCCTGCATGTTACCTAGTATGTACCTACTGATTGATGCCATCACAGAGTTTTATGGATGTTTTACGACTGAGCATAGTAACGGACTTCCTATATGCGATACGGAAGCCATAACTAAAATTTAATCGATCAAAAACGAGCAAATGTGGGAAATCTTCGTTAAGGAAACTCCATGTACAAAGTGAAGTTACAAATGCATCAGCCCTTCACTGGCCAGCCGGACTGTTAGACGTGGTTGTGTATCGGGACAGCTTGACATTTTTTATAACAACCTTTATCTACACTACACGACTTACACGCACCTACATCATGCATGTACTCATCATGCATGCATGAGCAATAAAATTGTGAAGCTAAGAGTTTAGCTAACAGTACAATACTTTTACAACAGGATGTTATATATAGATTTTTTTATTGATTATTTATGATAATTCATTACCGAAAAAAAAACCATTTTTTTAAATTATGAATGAAAAACACTAAAAGAAACTGCACTCAGATTCGGGTGACACGAATGCTGCCCTTTTTCTGTGACGTCACTGTTTTTGTTTTTTAATGTACTTCTATTCCTTCAATTAAAGTAAAATAAGAAACAAATGAATGTTTGTGTGTTGTGCCCTTCGATCAAAAATTTCCGGCTTTGCCGGGAGGCCGCGAACTACTTATTTTTGATCGAAGGTGTGCCTAATGAATAATTTTCTTTCTTTCATTCAAAAAACATATCAGACTAAAGCTTCATGACAATACGATGAACGGTGACGTCAGGTTTAGAAATTTTAAGAATGTCTTATTTAAATAATATTTTCATACTTAAAACATCAAAATATACAAAAATAAATACATATTATGATGTTACTTAGACTTCACTGTCCGTCTACGCGTCTATCACCAGCAGGGCAATTCACGATTGATCGAAATGAAACAGTGACTCGAAATCTAAAAAAGATACGCGCGAAATTCAAACATTTTAGCGGTTTTTAATATTTTCTGCGTTTTGCAAGGAATTAAACTACCAGAAAAGAAGTTGTCCATAAAAAGTTAAACATTTTGACGTCACAGGTATGGTATACATATATATCCTAATATTGTACCTACTTCAACAAACCAAGATAGCGCATGGCAGAAGTACTTCCGGATCGTACTACGGCTCTCGGCTTAGATAAAAGTAGAAAAGGGAGATGAGGTACTACCATCTCGAAAGTGTATGGCTCAAGTCTAGTCCAACTATGTTCCCTCACCTCAGTCATAGTCGGACCGGCGGCGGCGCGGGCGCGGCGGCGCGATTGGTGACGTTTTTGTTTCGCGTGCTTGCTACGACGTATACTTTTGTGTGATTTCGACTAAATCACCGAGACAATGCCCTCGTGTTCGTTGACACTGTACAGTTTTTGAGTGAGCGCTTGGAGAACGTACCGTATCTCCCTTTTTTTACTTCTATCTAAGGCTCTAGGTATTTTTTTAAAATGAAACTATCAAACGCAATTATCTAAATACCGACTTTAAAATTCTCACCTATTCTTTAGACCTTGGTTTGTTCTGTTTTCGTTGTCTGATTTAAATCGATTAAACTTCCTTTCGATCGTAACTCGCCTAGAGTTCCTGTTTTCTACTATCGTGTAATCGTTCTCGATTGATGACTTTTCCGTTTGAAATTTTATTGTCTTCGTTTTTGTCGCTTAAAACGGTTAATTTACGCTTCGGACACAATAACAACGTGTCAATTATTAACTTTCATTATTTTTTATTGGCAATTATAGGGCGAGTAAAGAACCATTCATCAACGTCCAAATTGTAATTTTATCTGTGCCTCAAATCGGTATGGGACTAGGCAAGAGACATAGCATACATGACATACATTTAAGCCATTTTTCATGTTGTTTCTTATAAGGGCGAAATGCGCGCTATCTTGTAAAAATGATAGGCAAAGGAATTCGCGTTCATAGGAGCAGGATAGATCATATATACGTTTTTGGAACGGCGTAAGTGCGAAAATCAAGCTTAAGAAAACTAACAACTTTGGAAAAACTGGTTGAAGAACTGGAACCAAATAATTAGTAATAATAATATAATAACATACATACGAATTAAAACATAAGTATTTCAATAGAGTTCCTGAGATCTCGACCAAATTATGTGCGAAACAGTTCTCTTTCATGTTTTTTTTGTCTATACCTATCTTGTTTTCACATTCCATGGACCACAGAAAACAAATGAATTTTATTTCAATTGAGTTTTTTACTACAGTGATGCCGCGATTACCGAGATCTAGGCTTTGTTTGAAAACCAATCCGGTTCGCCTCTTAAGTCCCCACGAGTTTTCTATATTATCACGCCAGGAAAAAGCACCTTGCATGTTATCTAAATCAAGTTATCTACATCTGCCTTCTCTGCACTGTTAAAAAGCGGTTACATCTGCAAACTGCATACCAAATTGTACCAATATAATCGGGTCGTATCCAGTGTGCCCCTAGCTTTACATCCGACTGAGATCGACACCCGTGTTTGCCTATATACATATATTCAACAGTGATTACCATAATGGATATCTGTTTATTAGGGACTCTATTATTAAGACTCCGCTGTCCGTCTATCACCAGGCTGTATCTCATGAACTGTGATAGTTAGACAGTTGAAACTTTCACAGATGATGTAATTCTGTTGCCGCTATAACAAACCTACTAAAAACAGAATAAAATAAGTATTTAAGGGGGCTCCCATACAACACTTTTTTTTTCGTTTTATAGATAATGGTACGAACCAATAAAATCCCCTATTGCATATAGAATGATCCGTGGTCTCATAAAAATGTCGTTCCCGAGGGATTAAAAATATTTCTCTATGTAATGTATTCTATTGTATTAACAGTTATCTAGTACCCATAACACAAGCTCTGCTTAGCTTGGGGCTAGATGATGCTGTGTGGATTATCCAGCATTATTTATTTATATTTATTTTAAATTTTATCAGTAGGTTCCTACAGAAACAAAAGTTATATTATGCTAGCAATATCGCAAATGCTATTAAATATTGAAACCTTCAATTTTTATTTCAGCAAAGGTGAGTGCTAGGTTTAGGTAATTCTAGCAAAAACTAATACGTTAATTGTTATTGCAACGTTTCTAATTGCACGATGAAGGTTGCGTTCTGAACACTTAAATATTATTCTGAAATTTCTATGCAACCAGACAGCCAAAAAAATTGTGACACGTAGCAGCCTAGTCCTTGCTATTTTGGTGGGATTTTTGATGTTGACCTAAATATTTATCTTTATCATCATTTTAAAGTTAATATTTAATTCATCGAAGTCATAAAAATAATCTTCTTCGAAATATATTTTGACAGTTTTATAAAGTGAATATTTCAATTGCCAAAGCGTCGTTCATAATTAGCTAGGTACTTCAAAGCTAAAAGCTCATATTGCTGCGACTTCGCCAATCAATAGCGGTGCTATTTCCAGAGTCATGTTTGCTTACGTTGTTGATTGAAGCTCGACCTTTCAATCAACTTTCTGATGAGCTTTTTACTGCCCCTCTGGTCAACCTGGTTCAACCTGGCTATTTAGTTGACATATTGCTACCGAGTTTAGAATGCTGTATGAACAGCTCAATCCATACCAATATTATAAATTTGATAGTAACTCTGGCGGTTACCTTGTCACACCTAAACCGGCCGAACTGATCTCAATGAATTTCGGCAGGGAGATAAATGGTATCCCGGGGACGGACAAATGCAATTTTTTATTCCGGAAAAGACCATGCGAAGCCGCGAGCAGGAGCCTACTTATTTATAGTTTAATTATAAAAGCGAAAGTAATTCAGTCTGTCCGTCTGTTACCTTTCATGCCTAAGCGGCTGAACTGATCGGATTCGGTATCCCGGGGAAGGATATAGGCTACTATTTATCCCGGAAAAAGTGCGCGAAGCCGACAACTCCCCGGTGGATATCTCTAAGAACCCGCAAGAAGAGCTGCTCTATATTAGTCTAATTATCACTTATATAACCAACTAGGTGCTGCCCGTGGCTTCGCGCTTTTCGCTACTTGAAAACTATATCCGTCCCCGGGATACCATTTACCTCCGTACCAAATTTCATCAAGATCCGTTCAGCCGTTAAGGCGTGAAAATGTAACAGACAGACGAGTTCCTTCGAATTTATAACATAAGTATGGATTATTTACCGACGATGCTATGTGGATTGTCCAGCATTATTTATTTATTTTATTCACTATGATTTGTTTCGAGTTTTCCTTTATTTCGGCACAGTTGCATGCGCGCTAAATATCCCTTTGCGGCGGCATGCGGTAAATCTTCCGTTATAAATAAAAGCGGCTGGATAATCCATGCATCATTTAGCCCTCGCCTTATAAGTTTTATATGCCCAATTACGTTGGTTATTACCAGACCAGCATCTCTGCTCTTCTACACAGACGCAGGTTTACTTGTCAAAGCCATCTCATCTCCCAAGAACCTTGTGCTCATTATACCCAACACAATAACCTGAGCAAAAATACACTATGGTGTCAGGGATCATTAAAATGAAGTGGCCACTGCCTACTTGTGAATTCTCAAAGTGCTGACACGGAGAAAGTGGTGTGCATCGCATGCAAGGAATTAATGATGTCAATGTAACATATCGCTTTCTGTTTCTATGTGAAACAATTGGCTGTGGGAAATTGGATGATTCCTTCTTCTCTGAGATTAGTAATCGGCAACTTGGGTCTCTTCAAGGCAAGAGTGAATAGGGGTTTCCTAGACCTTCTTTATACATCGACGGCCACATCGTAACATGCCATCAGGTAAGAAGGTCAAACGAAGGATTATTCATGAAAAAATCGGCGCAGAGCCGGGGGAACCAGACTATCCATTCTATACTGGTTTACTAGTGGTTTATTTTTCGCTTCTTCCACTAGTGGACAAAAAATTGAAGCGAACAAAATCAATAACATTTTGTTTCTTGTTTGATAATAATTCTATTTATTAAGCTGTTTATGTATAAAATTTGACTTGTCTAAGTGCTTATTTTGTAAACCTAAAGAAATAAAGTTATTGAATTTTGAATTTCATCGATATATTATACTAGCTTTAGCTCGGGGCTTCGTTCGCGCGGTAGGTATCTGGTATTAAAAAGCCTATCTATGTATCTCAGGGATAGTGTAGCTTTCAGATATGTAAAAGAATTTTCAAAATCGGATCAGTAGGTACTTAGAGTTCTTTTCACAAAAGAAGTCCCCTAGACGCGGCGCAGACGGCAGTGCGTTTGTAATAATTTAATGAAGAAAAAAATTTAGTTCCTCTAATAGCCGCGGGACTTCTTTCGTGAAAAACACTCAAGTTCCAGAGATTATCGCTTTGAATCGAAGTTTGTAACAACATGGTTTCATAGATAATGGTTTATGATTCGCGGCAAGTTACTTTTACTTTAAAAGCCAAAAAATTTAATCTCTAGCGCAATGTAAATCGATCCACATTAACACAAAAAAAATCTTCAAACGCTGCGATATCTATAATGTCCAAATCTAACGCCACGATCATTTTCATTGTCTACAGAGTTTCGGCGTGCCTCATCTCGATGCTACTCATAGTGTACGGCAGTTTCCGGTCCCTGAATATGGAGAGAGAGGCTCGGGAGCGAGCCGAGAGGGAGAAGGAGGCAACACTGCTCGGAGGCATGCCGGCTCCCTCCACCTCGGGGAATAGCAGTAAGTTTTGTACAGATACTAGAATTTAAAAGAGCTTGTTACTATAAATAAATTTAAACTGGAATCCCTTTGTGAGGTAACGATGGTGGTATTCCATAGAAGATTTCTTACGAGACGGAACAAGCGGAGTTACGTAAAATCAACCCAAAGAATCTAAAGAATATAAATAATAGTTGATTCTTCTCATGTCTTCTATCCCTTTCAATATCAGATCACGCATGTCCCAACATCCCAAAGGTAGTCGTTATAAATAAGAAAATAGATCTCATTGTTGTGATAGTACGATAGACTTTAATACAGCGTGGCTTTTTTTGGACGGGGTGTAAAAGTCAAAAGTCAAAAAATCAATAACTTTATTTCTTTAGGCTTACAAAATAAGCACTTAGACAAGTCAAATTTTATACATAAAGGGGAGTTACCGTGCAGCTATAGGAAAATGGTTTTGGAGACTATCAAAACTTATAAAAGAAATATCCATAGGACATAGGCTACTTGAAAAGCGCGTGCGAAGCCGCGGGCAGCAACTAGTTATAAATAAATATTTGTCAATTGCCGTGGCCGTGGTGTATGCCAACTTCGGGAGGTATAACCAGCAGTAGATCAAAAATCCGTCTCCAATTAATATAATAATAATAATCATTTGTGTAAATAATCAAATTATTTTATTTTATTTATTTATTTATTCATTTATTTCAGACTATAGAACAGTTACAGATCTTATTTTAACTTATTCTACGGTCCATAGTAATATATACCTTAAAACTAACATACATACAATATTAAAAACTAAAATTAAAGACGCGTTATTTGACGGCGAGACGTGACGCAATCAGGGTGTCAGCTGACGACAAATATATAATGATAATGATAGGTCTTTACACAAAGGTGGTGAAATAGGTCCTCCAAGAATAAGATGACTTCATAATCATCACGCATGGAGTAGATATGATTGCCGTCGTGGAACAGATGTGAGCACGATCTGACTACAGATAAATGTTCCAAGCCTGGGCACAAATTACCTATGACGACTTGGCAGTGGTAGGCTTGGGTCGGTCGTCTACCTTTGCAACATTTACTTCACTATATGTATAATACTACGATTTAGAATCATATTATATTTTACGTCCAAAAAGACTATGAATAAAACTTACGAAAACTAATAACAATAACAGAAAACAACAAGGTAACAGTGGCGTTATCACTAATAAAACCGGCCAAGTGCGAGTCGGACTCGCGCACGAAGGGTTCCGTACCATTATCTATAAAAACGGCAAAAAAAAAAACACGTTTGTTGTATGGGAGCCCCCTTAAATATTTATTTTATTCTGTTTTTTAACTATCACGGTTCATGAGATACAGCCTGGTGACAGACGGACAGCGAAGTCTTAGTAATAGGGTCCCGTTTTTACCCTTTGGGTACGGAACCCTAAAAACTTGTTAGTTAAACAAAATATCGTTTTTTTTTATAAAGTAACCTATTAGTGGGCCGCATACCTAAATTAGGCTGTAGAGAAGATTAAGAAGTGGTTGAGAAATACGTAAAATTCATCGGCACTCTAAAATCTCAATGTACCCAACACAAAAACCTAGAGTGCTCTTAATTTACTTCTGACCTTTCAAACGATGATGCGACGATTGTAGGATTAATTTGTTTCTAAATTGAGATCTGCTTGCAGTTCCCGAAATGTCCCGCGTCGCATGCCCGAGAATGTTCCACTCTAATATTATACAGAACTTTGAGACCAGTCATTTATTGGCAAAAAGGCATTACTGGCGAATGTCTGCGACTTTGCACGATTAGTAAACAAAAACATAGCTATTTCTTATCCGATTATGTATACCAAATTTAAATGCATTTTGGGGTGCAGTTTCCAATTGAATCGGAAAGTACGTTTGTATAGGAGCTTAGAGGTTTGCCATCCTAAGTCTTAAAGTTAATCCTGAAGAACTACTTCTATTCGAAGTTTCAGCCCGATCTATTTTAAACTTTGAATGTTCAGTGTTAACAGAAATATTCCATCCATCTTCAACTTTCGCCGGAATAATATTAGTAACGTGCCTGAATACCTAATTAAATTTTTCCATTTTATTGATTTATTTTACTAGTGGACTTACAGTCTAGACCAAATCTTCCAAGAGTCAGTCTCTATGACAGCAATTTGTGGTCCTTGCCAGGCACAAAAACTAGACGAGGTATTTGAATTAAAGTTTGAAAAAATATTTTAGGTTTTTTCTGTGATAATATTAATATATTTTTTATTGAACGGAAGTGTTAGTAAACTAATTTAACAAGCCTAAAAATGTTGCCGTTTTTCTTTACGATCAAAATTAAAAGGTATATTTAGTACTGTCAAATTGGTTTAGTTTTTCTGCCGAGTTAAGACATCTATTATGTTGCACCATATTTGTATGTTTTATGCTCAGTGCACTCCATTGCTGGACTATTTTATCCGCGTATGTATGTTTTTCGAGCCTATCTATGTGGTTGGCTGGACTCTATCGAAACGGCATAATCGATTCGGGTAATAGGATCAAAACACTTGACTTGTCTGAATTCAGGGAGTGTTCTGTCTTAGCTACATTTTGAAGGATTTGGCACCCTTATCTTTCTGCGAAAAGATAATTTTCGCGAAAAAAGTATAGTTTCCAATTAATCGACGTAGCCGAATTTCTGTTACGGCGGGGCGGCGCGGCGGCTTGTCTCCGTTGTGACTGACAAGAAATTCGTGCGCTGGACAGAATTATTATTATCATCAAATAATTGAGATGATAATAATAATTCTGTGTAATAGTTTAGTTAAATGATTGATGATGATGACGATGAGTGACGTTATCTCCTATCTACACCACATCTTCATGGTCGTGTGTTTCCAACAGTACCTAACAGTGGCTAGAGAAAAACACTGCTAATGGGCTACCCGAGAACGCCTTGAACCGGAAACATTATTATTTGACTAAATTCTGTTTTGTTTTCGTTGACATCGATCGATGTTTTGAGATATCCGTCGATTTAAATAATACGGGATCACTCACACAACATCGTATGGCCCCAAAATAAGCAAGGCTTGTTTGTGCGAAACTTTGACTAATTTCAGCAATTATTGTTCAAGTTTCCACAAATAAACATTATACGCTTCCTTGAATTAGGCGACTTATAATAACCCATTGATTTAAAAGCAACTTGAAACCACAGAATATATTGTATTGTATGCTGAAAATTTGGCATATTCAGCCAAAATATACCAAACCAGCCTTACTTTAATACAAATAAAGGCGAAAAGACAATGTTTTTTCCTTGGGTCAGTTGGTCATAAAGTCACAATCAGGCAACATCAAGGGCTGCCTCTATATATAAATATATAAACAAAAGTATAGTACCGCCGCCACATAATACATAAACATAAAGGCACGGCGCGGCGCGGCGTCGGCATCGCATTGTCATGTCGAATATTATGATGTTATCGTAGTACGATATTGACCTTCCTTTCGTTACGATAGCGGTATTTACTAACATTATCTAGCTACAAGTTTGAATTGCATTTTATTGTTATGATTTGTGTTAGAAGCTAATACTAGGTAGGTATGCTCGTTGGTTGTTCAACTAACGAGACGCATGCACTCTCGTCTAAAAAATTCTTTATTACCGTATGCAACACTCCCGCGTACAAAAAAAGTACAAATAAAATCTATGCATTGGTATAATATGGGCATGCACACTTATGTGGCGCAAGGGTTTCGGTCAAGTATAAAGGAAATAAAACCGGCCAAGTGCGAGTCGGACTCGCGCACGAAGGGTTCCGTACCATTATCTATAAAAACGACAAAAAAATCACGTTTGTTGTATGGGAGCCCCATTAAATATTTATTTTATTCTGGTTTTTAGTATTTGTTGTTATAGCGGCAAAAGAAATACATCATCTGTGAAAATTTCAACTGTCTTACTATCACGGTTCATGAGATACAGCCTGGTGACAGACGGACAGCGAAGTCTTAGTAATAGGGTCCCGTTTTTACCCTTTGGGTACGGAACCCTAAAAAAGGGCTATCTACTAAAAGAAATGAGATGCCATCAAAAACAAAACTTGTAAAAAAAAACATGTCTCACAACTCAGTTCTTCTACAGTAAAAAGTTGTGAGATCCATGTACTACCTATACCGTATGTCTTTTTGTAATGTTCTTTTTCTGGTGTACAATAAAGTGTTTTTGTATTGTATTGTATTGTATTGTACCAAGTCTTGACTTGGCCATGGCATGAAAACACAATGTATCTCACAAGTAATACATATTATAATATTAAATAAGATTGTTTAGTGTTCCTTTCCGGTACCTTCTACTCCTTGAATACCAACTGCAAATGTAACTTTGTAATCCTATATATTTATATGAGATTACAAAGTCATTTATGCAGTTTGTGTATCGAGAAAACTGGACCGAAATTACAAAATATTTGAGTTTTTCCTTGATTTATACACTAAACACTAATTGAAACCTAAATTTGAAGCTTCTATGTCTGCTAGAAGTGCCTTAGTTGTGATCGGTCACAAAGTACAAACATTTTTGGAGTTTTCCCTAATTTCCACGATACCCTGAACTGAAACTGTTCATCCCTACCTAATGAATGTGTCTGCGAGCATGTAAAAAAGAATAACAAGTGAAGTGTTCTTTTCAGACGTACAAACGCTGAACACCATGCAGGCGCTTTGTTTCCCTCTCGGCTCGTCAGTGGCGCTACTAATCATGTTCTTCTTCTTCGACTCTATGCAGACGCTCGTCGCCATTTGTACTGCCAGTAAGTGTACCTTTAATAACAGAACCTATCCTTTTTAGTTATAAGTAATTAAATCCCTTTTTTACGGTAAAAAAGGAGGGCAAAATTTAAGGCGTTTAATTAGTTTTTTAAGACTTTGTTGCTAACAGAATCGACATCAATGTGTGTGGTAATAAGGTTTGCTATTCTATCCCTACCGGCTGCGCTGAATACTTTGACATTTATTTCATTCAAGCGGGGAACTACGATCTGCGCTTGCTTTGTGCCTTACCTCTCTGCCTGACTAGGCTTTAACCAGTTTAACCTCAAGAGGAGTAGCGTAGTAAGGACTTTTGTTCCTTAATAGCATCTCAGTAGACGTCAATAGAGTTATTGCCTCAGTGAGGTTTCAGACCCGTCTTCTGCCTGACCTTTTTTATGGCCGAATAGTGTAGCACCCCGTGCTCGAAAGTACATTTTATTGGTTTCATCCAAAACTCCTTCGAAGAGGCAGCGTCGAGCCATAATTTTTAATGTGCTCGGCTGATTGCCCATTCTGGCCGGCCATTTGCATTTTTTTTATCTGTTCTCAGTAATAGCCTGTGCAGCACTAGCATTCCTCCTAACCCCACTTTGTCAATACGTGGCGGGCGGAGGGTCGTTCAGCCGCGGCGCGGTCTGCGGCCGCTACTCGCCGCCCGAGCTCGCCGCCGCGCTGCTTGCCGCCGGCATTGTAGCTGTGTGGGTGCTGACTGGACACTGGCTACTGATGGACGGTATGAACTATGACTTCTCTCAGCAATGCGTCTTTTGCTTAGCACTTTCATCTCCCATTATTGAATGCATTCGTTATTGTATTACAGTTTTTCACAAAAGTTCGCTAATTATGGTTTTTTTACATAACGTAGATGTAGATGTAGCTGGGGAATCCAAAGCTAAGAAATTCATAATAAAATATAACTGTTTAGGGCTGCATTCTGTATGAAAAGTCTTGCATTATTTCTTTGTATTTGTTCCAGCAATGGGCATGGGTCTCTGCGTGACGTTCATCGCGCTAATCCGACTGCCTTCGCTCAAAGTGTCGACTCTTCTGCTTACGGGGCTACTGCTGTACGATGTGTTCTGGGTCTTCTTCTCCTCCTACATCTTCACTACTAACGTCATGGTCAAAGTGGCTACCAGGTAATTAGCTTTCCATCAATGTGCGACGTTCCTCGCACTAATCCGACTGCCTTCGCTCAAAGTGTCGACTCTCCTGCTTACGGGGCTACTACTGTACGATGTGTTCTGGGTCTTCTTCTCCTCCTACATCTTCACTACTAACGTCATGGTCAAAGTGGCTACCAGGTAATTAGCTTTCCATCAATGTGCGACGTTCATCGCGCTAATCCGACTGCCTTCGCTCAAAGTGTCGACTCTCCTGCTTACGGGGCTACTGCTGTACGATGTGTTCTGAGACTTCTTCTCCTCCTACATCTTCACTACTAACGTCATGGTCAAAGTGGCTACCAGGTAATTAGCTTTCCATCAATGTGCGACGTTCCTCGCACTAATCCGACTGCCTTCGCTCAAAGTGTCGACTCCAGAGAAAGGGCAGCAATTTCCTGTAGGGTATTTTTAGATCTTCAACTGCGTTGTTCAAGCCGCCTGCCAATCGTGATGATTATGACAACACTCAAATGTTCAGCTGTGGACGTATTTGTGCTGATTAGGGTTCCAGCAGTAGTTCGTGCTTATCCAGCTGCTCTCTGACTGTAACGCCTTGACGTTTTAATTAGTAACTTAGTGCTGAGATAAATACGATCGTTGTGTTGTTAATTGTACATCCATATAAAATTCCAGGCCGGCTGAGAATCCAATGAACGTGGTAGCGCGACGGTTGCAGCTCGGTGGAGCTATGCGAGACGCGCCCAAGCTATCTCTACCGGCCAAGCTGGTGTTCCCTTCCATGCACCATCAGGGGCACTTCTCAATGCTCGGTAAGGCTATTATAACGTATACACTAACCCTGAAAAAATAGGTCTGTTAATTTTGTACAGGTTTTAGGCTAAATCTTAGTTCTGCCAAAAAAGGTGAGTATTATTGCATAATTTCAATAATATCGTATAATAGTTGAAGGTCGCGTGACACCGCTGAAGCGGGCCGCACCGGACCAGTCATTGTGAAAGGTTTTTGGGGGAGGACTATGTCCAGCTGTGGCCGCCGTTCAACTAGATGACCACGTCTATACCACCAAGGACTTCCGGTCTTCGTCTATCTATTTGAAACTCAGTCCGTTGTAGAAAATCCAGTAAACCACTACAATTGCTAACGTCTTGTGATGTACAGGTCTCGGTGACATCGTGATGCCGGGTCTCCTGCTGTGTTTCGTGCTGCGGTACGACGCCTACAAAAAGGCTACTCTCGTGTGCCAAATGGGACAAGTGCCCGGCCCTAGATCTATGGTAATTTATTTTTCACCTACCTCGGAAAGATTCTTTTTGTTATTAGAAATCTGAGTTCGAAAGTGCATTTTGTCCGCTAGCGTGGAAAGAGTTTTTAAAATTCGAACCTTTTTATTCCATACTTTTCTATTCCGCAAGTCCACTGAAAATGCATTAAATACTTTTTTAATTAGTAAAATGAATAAACACTCATTTATTGCACCTAGCGTTTTCCTCACTGTAGTGAGTTGAAAATTTGTGAAAATCTTGTACGTTTGAAACCCTCGCTACGTTCAGGAATAACAAACAAATAACTAGTCAATTTAAACATCTCCGTTGAGAAAGACTCGCTCAGTAATAATACAATCTTAATAAACGTGTAAAATTTTGCTTGTTTCCGTCTTCCCCAAATCGCCCAAGTTGCCAATGATGCAGGGCACACACGCTAGGAGGGCTTTTTTTACAATGCTCCTTCCGAACCCAATACGATTTGTTGATAGTTTTCAATGAAAATCGTCACTTAATCCCTGCTGAAATCTAATTTCGTTTAATAATATATATTTTTATAATTTATATTATGCTTTATTTATCTAAATAATAAAATACAAATGTCTTTAAGTATTTCTACTTTATTATTCTTTATACTTTATTATAATTTTTATATAAAAATTATTATTAATTTATATTTTTTTTTATTGTATTTTATTATTTTGAGTATCCGGGACCTATTATTAAAGAGTACCTACTTACTATTTTTGTGCAGGGATCACGACTGACATACTTCCACTGTTCCCTCCTGGGCTATTTCCTGGGTTTACTGACTGCGACGGTGTCTGCCGAGGTGTTCAAGGCGGCGCAGCCTGCTCTATTATACCTCGTGCCCTTCACACTGCTGCCTCTCCTCACCATGGCATATGTCAAGGTAGTGTAACCAACTCAAGCTAGGCTAGCACTAACACTAGGCTACTTGCTACTGAGATCAAGATATTTTAACCAGCCCTAAAAAATATCGGATTGGTTGTATCAATGGACGAAGCTTCTGGAACGTTTAGTTCCCGATGCTTCGTCGCTATTCGACGGCCGTCGCATTTATCTCATGAAAAAAATAAAAACTGTTTATTGAGATCTGATTTTCTACAGGGTGATCTCAGAAGAATGTGGAGTGAACCATTTATTCCACCGAACGGTAAAGGCGGTGCGGATTTCGACGTTTGATCGCCGAGAACTCCACTCAACTGAGAAGGACCGTCGAATATCGCCTATGTACAGATAGCTATCAGTAAGTCATGCGTTCCTGATTCACCAAGAGTCGCTGGACGAAAACTTTATCAGAAGATTCAATAGGTAGGTTAGTCTCAGGCTTAATACTTTTATTGAACTTGGTCAGTTGCCGTCACAGTGTTTCGTAACACTTTGTGCCTATGATGCACGCTGATAAGTCGAGCGTGTGCGTAGTCGTGATGCGTCCTTAAAGGTCGCACCATTCAAGACAGCGAATGTGTTAACGTGATCAAAAGCACATATTGTAGATTGAGTTGCATGTGTTAATTGAAAAAAAAAACAAAGTACCAAAATGCATTCATGTTGGTTCTAAGTTTGAGTACACTATTTGTTAAATTGATAAATAAATACTTTATTGGTGGCTGTCTTACCGACAAATATATGCTCAAAAGACGTAAGAACAAACTAAAAAATTATAAAAAAGTGTCTGGTTTTAAAATTGTTCATCACAAGACGTTAGCTCGTAATTTTTTTTTTGAGAATCTGCCTTGATTTGAATTTTTTTTCATTGACCCGTATTCTACGAATCTCAACAACATCAGACATGCAATTCAACAAATTTATTTGTATTTCACAACTAGATTCGAATATATCTTTTTGTTCTGTTTAGCTAGCTGTACATAATAAAAGGCCACTGTGAATTGATGTTTATAGCGCCTGAGTTCATAGCCTAATAACAAATTGAATATAGATTTTATTATATCCAAAAAAAATGGCATCAATACTTGATGTCAATTTCACACCAAAACAACATGATGTATTTTTTTTAGCTAGTTCTAGTTCATTCAACTCAATTTGTTATGGCTTGAATAAAAGCGTAATATTTACAATTATTATAAAGACAGGTGTATATTTTAAGTTAGTTGATATGCTTTTGTTTTGTTAATAAACTTTAGTTAGAGAATTATACAGTGCCCGCCTTAGTTTGCACATATTAGGCGTGTACTGTACCGGGTAATTTGAAAATGTATGTAATTATAAACGTAAGAAGACCAGTGCGAAGTTAACTCTTAAAAACTCTATCGAATACTTCAATAATTGTAATATCAGAAATACTCATCTTTTGTACCACGTTTTTACAATCTTTTTATACGTAATTTAGTTTGCATTCGTTTATTGAGTTTGCGATTGGCTAGCAATGGTCACGGTAAATCTTAAATCATTGTGAAAAAGCTAATGTAGGTACCAGTGCATTAAACGCTTAGTAGGCTCTTTACGTTTGTTGATAAAATATGATATGATATAAACGCTGTCTTTCAGTTAGCATTATAGCAGCTTGCATTGTAAGATTTAACAAAGTCTTGAAATCTTATCATTTGTTGTCATTTTGCAGTTAATAGGCACAGACCGATATCAATAGATGTAAGCATAGCTACTTTTATTACTCTGTGGATTTCAGTGTTTTGCCAAGAGTGATATTTCTGATAAGCAATGAACAATCCACTTCTAAAATAGATATAAGATTTCTATGAATCTCATTTTAACTAATTTTGCTACGTCTCGTAAAGGGTTGCGCACTAGGGTGAATGAATAATGAATAAATCAGTCAATTAGTCTAGCACATCTACTAGGTAAGCTACTTTTGGACTGATAATTTCATTACTCATTAACATCGATAAAACTTTCGACCGAAGTTAATTGGTCGAAGGATAAAACTATGAACTGCCGACTTAGAACAAATTGACTTCCTTTGCCCAACTCTGGTGTGTATCCTTTACGTATCCTATTTATCTAGTTTTACGTGATCATAATTTGTTCAGTTGTGATCAAACTTTATCATCACTGCCTTAGACTGATGTTACGTATGTTGTCTATACATTCAATTGTATCCGGGTTTCGCACAAAACGATGTTAACCGAGAAAGGTTTTTTCTACCTACTACTGAGGTCACAGCAGAGTAGTTAACATTTTGTATTAATATACTCGCGCCAAACTGGAGATACAATGTTTGTAAACAAAGTTCCCATACCTACTTGACCTAAAAATCACTTTCTTGTTGTTTTTTCAATGAACGAAAAAACGGAGGAGGTTTACAAGTCGACGCGTATATTTTATTATTTTTTATGTTATTTTTTGTGTACACATAACTTTTTACAGAGAGTAGTCCGATTTTGATAATTCTTTCACTATTGTATAGAGAATGATCCTGAGGTGGTCCAATATCTATTTTATTCCCGATTAGTATATATCCCGTAAAACTTAAAAAACCATTCTAGCAACCACCTAATGTCACAGTTCGAGATGAATACCTACTATTTACCAAAATTTGAGGTTGGTTTATAGTTTTTTAAAACAGGCCAAATTATTGTATTACTTGTTGATTCGACCTCATTGCTACAACGCTTAGTGCTGACAATTATAATTTCGAACGAATTTTTGAATCAACTGGTTTTAGTGTGAAAGTTGTTTACAATAATTATTTCTTGAAAATGGTTCAAGTATTATGTTAGTTAGTAGTTACCTTAATATTTGTAAAAGTAATGGCTACTTCCTATTTGTGCGAGACCCACAAGCAAAAATGACTAGTTAATCTATCATTATAGATTTTAAGCTATGTAATGTTGTTATTATTAGGTATAACAATGTTGAAGTTGTTATAAATTATTTCATGGAATTTAATAATTAATGTTGAACATGTTTTAAGAGATTTAGTGGTGTGATTTCATTCTGGTAAGTTAAACTAAACTTTTTTTACAATTTTTCAATAAATGTAACTCTATCAAACATGCTCTGATATTTTTACTAGTGTTATGTAGTGTAGTTAATAACATTTTTATCTTGAGCAGTATTTAAAACAGAGATATGGTATTTTTGAGGCTTTGAAAAAGAACATCTTATGATTTTTTTTTGTATTTTCTATATAATATTTACTATATGTTCGATACATACATATTACATAAGTATTATCTCAGAGGTTTGAAATGTTTAATGTTAAGTGTATTCAAGAAATCGTTTTTGGTGTATTTTATAGATGTTTTATCAATATTCGTCACTGAGATTCCATCTGTGTAAATATGTACAAGCATAAGAATATGTACATACATCCATGTAACTTCATAT
Organism: Eupithecia exiguata; assembly: GCA_947086465.1. Classification (NCBI taxonomy): domain Eukaryota; kingdom Metazoa; phylum Arthropoda; class Insecta; order Lepidoptera; family Geometridae; genus Eupithecia; species Eupithecia exiguata. The sequence continues at coordinate 4,781,784 of OX352247.1, forward strand.
TTGTATTATCATTACAGTCACTACCAATGTATCACATGAGAGGTGAATGCTTGGAAGATTACTTATATTATAATTTTATCTACCTTAGGTCATTTCGTTATGCTATGTACATTGCAAATAATTATGCAAACTACTAAGTATTCACTTTTCATGTTTATGTAAATATACTTGACAAAAACACTTTTCATTGATCCTATGAAAAACTGGGGTATACATGTAATGTTTTTATATGTATTCAGTAAGATATCTAATAAAAATATTATATGAATAAAACCAATGCTGTGTTTTTTTAAAGTGCGAGGGTCCTCAGCATTGGGTAGCAGTATATGAGTATAACTATTTATCAGGTCATGGTGAAAAAACAAAGTAATAGGTAGTATCATTTATTTGCTAGCTTCAACTGCTTTATTAGTGTCCCTTTTCTCAATAAACCTGAGTTGTTTCTTCCTCATTCTCTTCAATTTGGCAGAGTTTGTAATAACTTGCACAACTTCTGCTTTCCGCTTGTTCTCTGCTGAGCGTTTTATGTTTTCTCTCCTACGTTCCTTCTTCGCTTCCTGTTGCTGTTTGAATTCTTCTAAACGCTGCTTTGAAAGTTCTTTAGTCCTTTGCAGTTCAATACGAAGGGCGGTTTTCTTTGCAAAGTCATGTCTAAGGCCCTTGGTTTTATTTATTGTAGAAAACCTAAAATTAAAATATGGTTTGATTAATAACATAAATGAACAACAAGCCTAGGTGCTGCGAAAACTAAGTTAAGTAGGTACCTTTCTTTCTCTGTTTTCCAAAACCTTCCAGATTTAGGTTGTCCTTTGATTACTGTTGGTTTAGAATTGTTCTTTACTGATGTTGCAACATCGCCGTTTTTGTTGGATGAAACCTCTTCACTATTACTAGCTTTCTTCTTTACAATGTCTGCTACTAACGAGCGTACTTTACTGGATGTTTCATCAGCCATTCTGGGTTTCTGTGCTTTTGAGTAAAGTAGACAAAAATAAAACACGTGCACGGTAATCGCAAGCAAAACAAAAACAGCTGATCAATTTGGCGTTGACAGTTGACAGAATGTCAGAGCATAAAATTAACTTCAACTTCTTATATTTGGCGCACTGTGCTTTGCTGCCACACCTCTGCCAGTAGTGTCCATGTCAAAAGAGTGTAGAAAGGAAACATAAAATAAAATGTTCACTTAAAAAGAATTCATGCAAAAAAAACTTTTTGAATAGTTCCATTGATGTTATAATTTTTACAAGTACCTACAGTGACATAAACGCCCGCCGTGCCGCTTAGCAATCGCCACTTAAACGACGGTTTTAGGGTTCCGTACCCAAAGGGTAAAACCGGCCAAGTGCGAGTCGGACTCGCGCACGAGGGGTTCCGTACCATTATCTATAAAAACTGCAAAAAAATCACGTTTGTTGTATGGGAGCCCCCTTAAATAATTATTTTATTCTGTTTTTTAGTATTTTTTGTTATAGTCGCAACAGAAATACATCATCTGTGAAAATTTCAATGGGTGCCAGTGTCAGGGCACTCTGTGGCATGTCAGTGTCAGTTAGTCACACCAAAATAAATTTATTGTGATTTCATTTCAGCATTTTGTTCAAATGAATCATAACTGAATTGTACGCCTTTTAACTCGTGTTTTCCTGTGTCTCAATCAAGTTACACTTGATTTCCTGTCTTCTAATAGTCAACTGTTGTTTTCGTGGTGGACGTTATTATAACAAGAGTACACAGACAGGTGTAAAACGATCACAGCAAAAATGCCAGTAAGTTTCTCTGTATCCTGTACCAAGAACAGGCTTACTTACGTTGGCTGTACGTTTATCATTTTAACTGCCCAATTACTTTCAGGCATATCACTCCACATTGGTCGACTACTCGCAATCCGTTGGTAACCTTGCTCTCCTGCCAATTCGAACCACTTTCCGCGGTCCAGCACCCTCCAATCCGAAGGTAGAGCTGGATATTATCGACGAAGCCCTCAACTACTTTAAAGCAAACGTATTCTTCAGATTTTATGAAATCAAGGTAAGTACATTGTAATAAAATACATACTCTCTTGTTGAAAGTATCCATCTTTTTCTTAATTTAGGTTCTAAGAGAACTTGTAATATTTTGATCAATAAACAACTCTATTATGAGATTTATTAATGTTATTTTCTTTTTTTAGTCAGATTCAGACAGAGTCCTAATTTACCTCACTCTTTATATCTCTGAATGTCTGAAGAAGCTCCAGAAATGTTCCAACAAGAACCAGGGACAGCAAGAAATGTATATGCTCGCTATTTCCAAGTTTGACATACCAGGAGAGCATGGCTTCCCTTTGAATGCTGTTTATTCTAAACCTGCTAGTGCTCAAGAAGGTGGTAAGTGCATTAGGCCAAGTACTACGATTTTTGTCTAGGCTATTATTATTTTCAGTCTGCATTGTCCCATTGGCAAAGGTCTCCCTCCCATTCATCGAGCTTATTCTGTCGTCCCAATGATGTTTGGGGTACAATAGACAAAAATTATTCATTTGGATATCATAATTCTACCCATTAGAAAGAATATTCTACCTTCTATCATTATTATGATAGACAATATTCTTAATTAGGTACCTAATTCAAGTAAATTTACTTATTTTCTCTATTCTAGCCTAGACAAAAAATCTCTATGGCTGATGATCATTTTGTATAAAATTATGTAAACAGATTTATGAATTCTGTACAATCTATTTCAGATTTAATGAGACAATACCTTCAACAGTTGAGGCATGAAACTGGCAACAGGGTTGTAGAAAAGGTATGCCAAAATTCATTTTTAGGGTTCCGTACCCAAAGGGGAAAAACGGGACCCTATTACTAAGACTTCGCTGTCCGTCTGTCACCAGGCTGTATCTCAAGAACCATGATAGTAAGACAGTTGAAATTTTCACAGATGATGTATTTCTGTTGCTGCTATAACAACAAATACTAAAAAACAGAATAAAATAAATATTTAAGGGGGCTTCCATACAACAAACGTATTTTTTTTGCCGTTTTATAGATAATGGTATGGAACCCTTTTAGCAGAATTTTTCAGGATTTTAGCTTTTATTCAAAAACAACATACCTATTACTTGTGTAATAAAATTATGCATTTTGTTCTGTTTAGGTATTTGCCACAGATGATGGAAAGCCAAGCAAGTGGTGGCTTTGTTTTGCCAAGAGGAAGTTCATGGACAAATCCCTGTCTGGACCAGGACAATAAACACGGCAATAGCCAAAAATCAGCATTTATTTATGTGACACACTTGTATAATTATTCTTAATCTTGATTCCATTTTTTATATTTTATGGATTAAATAGTTCTAAATATAATATCAAAAATACTGAGTATGATTTTGTACGTAAGTTCATACATTATGTGGTTCATAATGACAGTCTTTTACTACTTGATTTAATATTTAAAAAAATGTAAAATTATTATGTTACACTTTACAGGCACAACCTAACTTGTTCATTATTGTTGTTTGATTATTTTAGATATAGTCATCTTATACACTTACAAACTTCATACTAAGATTGAATTTACACTTTTAACTTAGCATTCATACTTAAAATAAACTTATTTAATTCAGACCATACTCTTTGATTAGCTGGCCTGCGATGACCAGCCTCTGAATCTCCGATGTTCCTTCATATATCTCTGTTATTCTTGCATCTCTGTAATGGCGCTCTGCAGGCATGTCTGTTACATAGCCCATACCACCCAGTATCTGCAATAAAGAGCATACAATATAGTTTAGTTACACTAAACTAGCTGTACTGTACTATATTTTAATAGCTAGTACAAAACTATAGCTAGTAGCACTAGCAAGTACAAAACAACATTAATGCGCCGTTTATGTAAAACGGATAGTAGCGGCGCGGCGGCGGTTAATACGTGAAGGAAAGGCTTGTTTAGGATATTCTAAACAAATCTTTCTATACTAACAATAATAATATTATAAAGAGGAAAGATTTGTTTGTTTGTTTGATGGGAATAGACTCCGAAACTACTGGACCGATTTGAAAAATTATTTCACAATTAGAGTCTTAGATAATAAAACAAAAATAAAAAGTAATAATAATATCTAAAGTCATCATCATCAGCCTATATTAGTCCGCTGATGGACATAGGCCACCCTTAATGAGCGCCCTGTCTTCAGCTTGCCGCATCTGCCAGCAGTCTTTCGCAAATCGTCATCCCACCAGATCGGAGGGCGTCCTACACTACGCTTGCCGAGTCGCGAGTCCCAAAGGGATGATTTTGATTGTTTATTTTGTCAAAAGCAGACTTGTTCTAAGCATGGAAAGTCTGTCAAGAGTGTGTTAAAATTTTATTTTTTTGTTTAATAACCTCTCTAATCTACCCATGCGAAGCCGGGGCGGGCCGCTAGTTGCATTTATAAAACTAAGGCAAACTGACCTGAATACACTGATGTGACAGAAAAGTCGCCGCCTCAGACGCAGCCAGTTTGGCCATAGCTGCCTCCTTAGTGTATGGCTGTTTGTTATCTTTCAGCCAAGCGGCACGCCACGTCAGCAGCCTAGCTGCCTCCAACCTCATTGCCATGTCAGCCAGCTTGTGCTGTATCGCCTGCAGTTTGACAATAGGTTTCCCAAATGCTAATCGCTTTGATGCATACTCAATTGCAACATCTAGAGATGCCTGAAAAGGAAACTAATGTAGAAATACATTCAGACAAAAAGTAAATGATAATAATCAATATCAAGACAATACCTGTGCAATCCCTAATGCTTGAGAGGCAATACCAATCCTTCCAGCATCCAAAGTCATCATTGCAATCTTGAAACCTAATCCTGGCTGCCCCAGAATATTCTCTTTGGGAATCTCACAATCTTCAAATATAAGAGAGCAAGTAGAAGATCCTCTGATACCTAGTTTATCCTCCTTCTTCCCTAATTCTAAGCCCTTAATGGGCTTTGGTAAAACAAATGCTGATATCCCTTTGTGTTTTAAGCTCTTGTCGGTGGTAGCAAACACAACTGTTCCTTTGCTCTCAAAACCATTGGTAATCCAGCATTTTGTTCCATTGAGTATCCATTTGTCTCCACCATCTTTGGCTGTGGTGGAAGCAGCACCAGCATCTGAGCCATTGCCAGGTTCAGAGAGAGCAAAACAACCAATGGTCTCCCCTAAAAATAAATCCGGAATTACATAAACAACTTGAGATTAAAACCTCAATGATAGAACAATTTACAGGCACAAAGAATACAATAGAATATTTTCAGCTTTATTTACTGGTATCTCAACAAAAAATGAGGAGCTTAACATACCATTACAGAAAGGAGTAACAAACTCCCTCTTCTGCTTATCATTTCCCCAATGCAGCAGGGGTCCAATATAAAGAGAGTTGTTCACGGACATGATCACCCCAGCTGACGCACAACCTCTGGAGATCTCTTCTAGAGCTATAGCGTACGCCAGGTAGTCCAACCCTGCCCCACCAAGCTCCTCAGGCGTGGCTATAGCCATTAGGCCCAGTTCTCCCATCTTTTTAATCGCATCCCCAGGGTAGAGATGATCACGGTCGTATTTAGCTGCATTCGGCTTTAGCTCGCCTTCTGCGAAGTCCCGGCAAGTTTTGTATAGCATTTGGTACGTGTCCGGTAGAGCGGAGAGAGATGCTATGCTCCTTGATTGCCGCATACAGACAGGCGCTGAAGATAATTTCTGTCGTAAATGGTGGTAAACAAAGTTTGTTTTGGTAAGTAAAACCTGTTTGACTTACCCATATTGATGAATTTAGAGAATGTTACAAGCATTATAGCTTATTTGTTTTTTCTTTTTGCCGAGGTAAAACTAATACAAATAAAATGAAAACAAAAAGATGTAAATAAATTGGGACTTTGAACTTTCAAAATTTGACCTCTGTTATTATCTAGTCTATGGACCTCTGTGAACTGAATGAATGATCTAATTGATCGATCGCAATGAAAAAAGAGATCCCCTATCAATCGATCGACGACGTTGACATTTAAATTTGTTCACCATAGAGCTTATAGACCTTAGAGGAACAAGGCGCTAGAGGTAGTGCATATACCCATCTCATTCACACAAAAGAGAAATAAAAATATGCTTGAAGCCTGAGAAGAAATCAGATGCGAAGGCGCGCGAGTTGTATCCTACGAATTTATATGAAAGACTACACATACACCGAAGGCGATTGTTGTATTTCAACTAGTCTAAGGAGTTACTTCACACAGAGCGCACGCGGCGTGTGAGGTGCGGTGCGGAGGCGTGCTACTAGTGGAGTTACAAGTTGTTGGCTCCTTCGCAACGCAACCGCTCTCGCACGCCTGCAATGTGAAGATATCCGCATCGCGAACGCCACGCCTGGTTTGACACGGGGCGGCCCGTCACGGCTTCTGTGTGTGGAGGTTTTTTATTTATATATACTATTTTGTTGTACCTACGTATGCAAGAATAGGTAAAGTTTTAATTTAATGAGCATAGAAATAAAACAACGTTCAGGTATCAATGTTAAGTTTAATTTAAATTTATTACCACCGCCACTTAATACGAGCTACATTACATGTAAGTAGACATAGTTTCAAATACAAAAATAATGTCATTTTGAAAATAATATTTTTGTGACAGACAACCATAATACGAAATTCAAAAGCACTTTTAAATTATACTTCAGGTAAAAAGTGCAAATAAAACCAAATTAAATTACACTTTTTACACCTTAAACACAATATTATTTATTTATTAATAGACAAGCAGGCAGTGGCTGATGTGTCGATCAGACAGTATCGAATTTAATTATTGCGTATTTTTTTTAGTTTGTTATTTTTGTCTCGTAACCAGTTGTCGAGTTTATTCTTAAAGGCGTTTGTTGATGTGACTGATACAATGTCTTTTGGTAATAGGTTCCAATTTACCCACGTCCTTGCCTATGTATCCAAATATTTTATATTCTGTTATTATTATTATGTAATAATTACCAGTCAGACGATTATATTAATATTTACTCTCCATAATTCATAGGATCACAAATTAATCACTTTTTATTTCTATGAAAGAGCCTTAATCAAAATATTTCTATAAGTACCTGTCTCCCCAACTTATCCAAACGTACCTTTTTCAGTCTTATATTATGAAAAAAATATAATTAACACCTTAATACTAATATAAGTAATTAATAAAATTGTACATACACAAATTAAACTGTACCTAACTACTTACTAATTTACACCGTCTGGTTTTATTTATACTGCATTGTATTCGTCTTACAAACTCAAAGTTTTCATGAATATCTTTTCCGTAGTATTTATCTTACATGCCTGAAATAAAATATTGAGGCTTAAATATGAAAATTATAGTAAGTACTAAAGTAATAGTAATATTAGTAACACCAAATCACAATACCATTTCAATATCTTCATTATTATATTCAATAATCTATGAAACTATAAATTTTGAACGTTTTTTGAAGTCGAGACATTCGGCACTTTTCGTTCAACGTCCTTTTTACATCCAAAAACACTGCACCGCACCATCGTTCGCTCCTCGCTCGCGGCGCTTGTTCAAGCAACATCTGTGATTGTTTGCTCCGCGTTTGAAAAATCTTTTAAGTGGTTAAATTTGAAGTGACCGTACTGTGACTTGTATTTTTTTGTGACCAGTGAAAAAATCTTTATTGTGACGCTTTGACGATAAAAATTGGTGGAGTGGTTACCAAGTAATAGCGAAAAACATTTTACAAACTTTCATAACTGACCGCGGGCCGATCGCTCGCTCACTGCGTTCGCGTGCGGTGAGTCATCCTCGAAGCCGGCCGATCCCGCTGGAGTTGTCGGCCGCGGCGAACGTTCGCTAAATAACACTCTACCCTCTAACTGTCGCTGCGTAATAACTTTTTCGCGTGCGCGCGGTTTCTTGAATTGCTGTCGCTACGTGAACGCTTTACGCTCTCCCGCTATGAGTTGCTCTGGTTGCTTTGTCGATATAGTTGACGAGGAAGAAATATTGCGCTGTGTCATGGAGCAGTGCAATAAGGTCTATCATCCGCTCTGTGTAGGTGGACAAAGCACGACTGATGAAGACTGGGTTTGTCCTGAATGTCGCTGCTTTATGAAAAAAGGCGGTGATAACAGCTCCACGCCCGTAGGGCTGGCGAAGAAACAGAGAGATCCGAATGTCACCTTTCGGAAAAAGATCCCGCCGCCGCCGCCACTCAGCCCCGCGGATGTGCGCGCGTGTGACGTGCAGACTGAATTTATTGACGAAATAAGAAGTATGAGATCGGAAATGGCTACTTTAAGAGACCAGCTGGCCCATGCAATCACGCTTATTGTAAGCTATGAGAATAAGCTTGACAGCTATGCCTCTCAAGCAGCCAATCTCACTCTGAAACTCGAACGATATGAGAATAAAGTGGTACACACACCATCACTTGAGTCTAAAACCGCTATACCACCTAGATCCCAAGAATCTCAACCACCAAAGGTAACACCTTTCAAGAAGCTTGGAAAAGGACCAAAAGCTCATTTACCACGTGATATGAATCAGTCTCCTGAAAAACAAACAGTTGTACTGGATCAAGGCCCAGCTACATTTGCCGCCACAGTTGCCCGCACCACCTCTTTGATGGCAGCCACTCACGAAAACCAGTCTAGCTGCGAGGTCTTACTAGAGATGAGCAGAGCCCCAAATGACCAGCAGTGGACTGAAGTCAGAAAACGGAAAAGCCGCGGACCCACGTCCCTGTGCGGAGCGGCTGGACCCTCTATAACATCGCTGAAGGCAGTAGAGCCAATTAGATACCTGCACCTCTGGAATATGGCTTCTAGCTCCGCTGACGTTCTTGAATACCTAAGAAAGCTATGCCCCACGGGAGATTGTACCGTTGAAGAGCTAACGCCAAAAGGGCAATATAAGTCGTATAAACTCGGAGTCCCAGAGGTCCATTACAATATGTGCTACTCCATAAATGTCTGGCCTATCAACGCCAGGATAAAACCGTGGATAAACTATAAGAAACCTATGGCCGCGGTAAAATTGGGTGATGTATCCGGTACGACTCCGGTCAGCAGACCGCAGCAGCAGCCACAGTCACAGTCACGGCCGCTATCGCAGCCCTTTCGTGACACAAATCGCTCGCTATAAAGCTTCTAGCCTCCGAGTCTTCTACCAAAATGTACGAGGGCTCAAAACCAAACTTCGTCACTTCCGCAACAACCTGGCCCTGCTGGATCACGATCTAGTCGCTACAACGGAATCATTCCTCGACGACTCAGTCCATGACTCGGAAGTCACGTGTGCGGATTGGAGTGTCATCCGTCGTGATCGGCAAACCCATTGCGGAGGAGTCCTGCTGGCCGCCCGTGCACCCATTGCGCTGTGCCGGCGAAGAGATCTCGAGACTGACGGCGGAGAAGACCTCTGGGCAAGCTTTTGTTTAAGTGGGCGCACCTATTACGTATGTGTCTTTTACATCAAGCCATCAGCCACTGATGATGAGTATATGAATTTGTTTTATAAAATTGAAAGTTTTTTATATTCATTGAAAGGGAAAGTTTTTATCATTGGGGACCTTAATTTGTATAGCGCTTCACAAAATATTGTTTATTATTATTGTTACTTTTTATCGTTTTGTAATCTAGTGGATAAAAACACCGTGCTCAATATAAACGGTCGCATGTTAGATGTAGTTTTAGTCCGGGAGGACGACGGGTTGCGTGAGGTAGCCGTTACCAGTACGGATTATCTTGTACCGAAGGACTCGCATCATCCAGCTCTTGACATAGAGCTCGTGACTGATTCGACTCGTGGTTTGGACCGATTAGAACCCAGTAACGTTAACCCTGACAAAGACTGGAACTTCAATAAATGCAACTATGAGCAGTTATTTTCCTTATTAGCAGCGGTTTCGTGGGATAACGTTTTAAATTGTGATGATATCCCAAATGCAACTAATGAGCTCTACTATACAATTTACAATATTTTTAATAATTGTATACCTAAGAAATTCCGTAAAAAGTCCCATACTCCAAGATATCCGGTTTGGTTTAAGCCCGACATAATTCGTGATACGAAATTAAAAGCCAAACTGCACTCTACCTGGAGACGCACCAAATCGGAGCAAGACTACAGAGTATTCTCGGAGCTCAGGGCTTCACTGAAGTCTCGTGTCGCGTCCGCTTATGCCGCACATATGAGGCAGATTGAGGACAGGATCTCAATAAATCCGCGTATGTTTTGGAGTCATATTTCAAGTCTACGAACAAAGGGTGGGTTCGAACCCAATGTTACATATAAGGGTGTTGCATGTTCGGGAGTTGCTGCAGCGGAAGCTTTTGCAGACTTCTTTGCGAGCGTATTTCTACCTGATACACCAGTCCTCGATGCTCAAACTGCTAACAGTAATAATTTTGAACGGAATAGTAATTATATAAATGTATTTGAATTCGAACCTAAGGATATAATCCAAGGTATAAATAAATTAAAACCTAGTAGCTCTATTGGACCCGATGGTATTCCTCCAGTTATCTTCAAACAAGCGAAAAGGCATTTTATGATGCCCTTAAGACACATTTTCAACTTAGCCCTGAGAACTGGAGTTTATCCTGCACAATGGAAAGTATCTAGAGTGACCCCTATACCCAAGACTTCGAACAAGCTCCTAGTTGAGGAATACAGACCTATTGCAATCCTGTCATCACCTGCTAAAATCTTTGAAAACGTACTCTACAATCTTATCTACTCCCAAGTAGAAAAATACTTATGTAACGCGCAGCATGGCTTCAGGGCAAAGAGGTCAGTTAATACTAATTTACTGACTTTAGTAGACTACATCTCTACGCAACTAGATAGAGCGCGTCAAGTGGATGTACTCTATTTCGACTTTCGAAAAGCGTTTGATAGAGTAAACAATGACATACTGCTGGCAAAGCTAAGCTCCATAGGCTTTGCTCCCAACCTCTTACAGCTCATTGCCGACTATCTGTGTAATCGGCAGCAGTATGTCAGACTCGGCATGTACGAATCTTTGCCCTATCAAACGCGATCCGGCGTAAATCAAGGGTCGGTTTTAGGGCCGCTCCTGTTTCTGATAATGGTCAATGACCTACCTACCGTTCTACAACACTCAAAGTGCCTTTTGTATGCAGACGACCTAAAGCTCTACACGACCATCAATACTCTCTCCGACTGCTTAGCTCTACAACGCGATATTGATGTGGTATATCAATGGAGCGTCAAAAATAAAATGGAGTTCAACCCATCTAAGTGCTCTGTCATGACTTTCGGTCGCATGTCGCACCCAGTTATCTATGACTACAATATCGACGGCATTTCGATCAGCAGAGCAACGATGGTCAAGGATCTGGGAGTCACATTCGACCGGAAACTCACATTCAATGACCACATTTCTATCATAGCTAAGGAGTCCTACATGAGGCTGGGTTTCGTGCTTAGAAACGCACGTGATCTTCAGAGCGAGTTCGTGATACGACTCCTTTTCAACGCTTTGGTCCGTAGCAAGCTGGAGGCCAGTTCTTGTGTATGGAGTCCACATGAGAAAAAATATGATCTGCTGCTGGAAAAGGTTCAAAAAGCGTTTTTAAGGCACCTCTATAAGCGTGTGGCAGGATATTACCCATTTATGTATCCCACGAAATTCCTGCAAGGTTACCTGGGTTATAACTCGCTAAAAACTAGACGGGCGTATGACCAGCTTTCAACTGTAGTTAAAATTTTTAGGAACATTATTGACAGCCCTGATCTACTAAGCCAGTTGCTTCGCCTTTACGTGCCAAACAAATATATTCGCGGTAGAAGTCACAGGCTCCTCGCTCTACCGCCTTGTCGTACTGTAGGACACCATCAATCGCCGCTGCCTCACGCTCTCGACGCCCTCAACGAGCTACTTAAATTTTTTCCAGACTGCGATATATTTGCGGACGAATGGATGGACCTAATGTCTGTATGTATGATCTATTGTAAGAGGGATGAATGACTGATTTCTTATATTAAAATTATTATTAACAATGTATATAATAATTAATCATTTAATTTTTGTCTTATTTTTTGTGCTTTTAGTGTTTGTGTTTAAATTATAATTAATTAATTAGTGTAACTGGCAATCACCGCCGTTCTAATTAAATAAATAAATAAATAATAAATAAATAAAATAAATAAATCGTTGCTTCAGATATTATATCGTTGAGAGATGCAATAATGCCCGTAGAGTCACTCTCCCACATTTAATTAGCAAAAAATATCTACTTATATCTACTTACTATGAGATGTGCCCGGCATGCAGGCGCGGTCGCAGCCTAAGACTCTGGGGGGGGGGGGGGGGGGGGGGGAGCGTGGGCTGGTACCCGCGGCGATTTTCTACCAAGCACCCCCCCATCCCAAAAAAACGGGAAACAAAAATACTGAACCACCTTGGGGGTTGGTTGACCATCCGAGCCCTCACTTCTAACAATAGGAATTATAAGTAACGGCAAGCGGAGCGAGCCACGACATATTTTGAACTTTTTGGGATTCTTCGGATGTTTGGTGAAAAGTGACATAGTTTGTCATAGGTACCTACTCTACCTATGACAAAAGAAATAAACATCACCCCGTGACCCCCCCCCCCCCCCCTGGGACCGCACCTGCCGGCATGTTTGTTTAGCTCCTATGAGAGCTTAACAAAGAAAAAACTGGCACGATGGATGAGAGAAACTTCCATTCTATCTGATTTCTTCTCAGGCTACAATACAAACATATTTTTATCTCTCTCTTGTGTGAATGAGATGGGTGTATGCACTACCTCTAGTGCCTTGTTCCTCTAAGGTGGGTGGTACATCTCTATGACTCTTGCTAAGGCTACCCAAACCCATACTTAACAATAAAACCCAATGAAAAAAGAGATCCCAGACTTTAGATCAATGATAAAATAAAACCACTTCCCGCTACCTAAAATACAGGTCTTCTTTAAAGTTTTTGCGTTTCCAATAAAATCTAAATGGTTTTTTCCAGGCTCAGAGATCAATGTAGACAGGCCACAACTTTTCCGACTTTTCAACTTCAATCACCACTCACTCACTCAAACAAACAACAAAAAATCAATCAATCAAGAAGACATCAATTCAAATCAAAATCTCTGTCAGCTGTCTTCAAACAAAAATATGAAAAAAAGGGTAAAATGGATTTATTAACGAGATTCCTACAAAGAAATCTTGTGAAATCAACATCAATTAAACCACTTTTATCTCAAGTAGCTCATTATACCAGGTAAAGACATCAAATTAGACGATTTACTGAATATTACGTAGCACATAACCTCTAAACTAAATTACATATCTCAATTTTCAGATTAGCTGAAGTAGGAAAACTAGAAACACCTCGATCCTCAGGCAAATATGACACTGGCCAGCTAATTCTGCATAAAGTTTTTGGATATCGAGGTGTGATACTCTTCCCATGGTTGGCCAGAGTTTATGATAGGGATGCAACTGGCAAAAAGGACAGTGCCGTCTCCTCAACTAACTCTGAGGCGTCAGGAGACTCTCTATCGAATGTTGGAAAAGAGGTGAAGGGTAGAACTCACACCTTCTACCAAGTACTCATTGACACAAGAGATGCACCGTACATAGTAAGTACTGACCTTGTTTTTTATCATGCTAGATTCATAAAACAGGTTTTGAAAAAAAAACTTGCCCAGGTTATAAGTCAATCCTGAAAATCTGATGTGTATGAAAAATTACTTATGTCATCCATATTCTTACTCCAGTTTGTACCATATAGAATAAAAAAAATAGACTGCATATAATAAAATAACCATATATTTTTGTTTTTATATTAACCTTTTATACCCTGCTACATTTTAGTTGAAGCAATGTCTGCCTGGATATTTCTCCATCTTATTTTAGTTGACAAAATATTAATTTATTTATATTTTATTTCTGACTGTGCAAACAAACATCGATTTGAGACCCGAGTGGAAGAAAAAGGTATATGAATAACATAATAATGGTTAATGTTGTCAATTAATAACAAAGCTTTTTTGATGTTACTGCTTAGTTACAAATAACAAAATCACAGTCTCATTAAAAACAATACTAAAGAGACTTTCATTGTTTATTAATAACATCAACATTTGTTACATACTTATCCATTATTTAAGTGTCCTTTCAAAACATGTTTATCAAGTTAAAACAGAAGAATAATCTATTACTAACTTTATGAATAAGTGTACTTAAAAAGAAGCAAAACCAATTTTTTACTTCCATAATAATATAAACTAATATTCATTTTAATATAGACTAATATTCATTTTTAAACTATTGTCTGTTAAACAATCTTCCATAGCACTGGTCTGTAACCTGCCTAAAATATCTTTCCTATTTCTCGGAATAACTTATAACATAATGCTCCCTTTGGTAAGAATTACAGGAGGCCTTTACCCAGACCGCTGTGGGCAAGTGTTCTTGAAAATATAATTGGTCATAGGTTTTTTATTTATTATAGTACTCTGGGTAATCTCTAAGAAATTAATAGATCTGTCGAGATCGTAAATTTTTGGGATTTATTAATTTCTTATAATTGGTCAGTTATAATTTATCATTTATAATTAAAATAAAAGTATTTATAGACGATGATCGGAATCTTAGCTTCAGCCCAAGGAAAGAATTCACAATTTTAGCAGTTGTTAGATGGAGTTTTCGGTGGTGTAGGCCTTCGCTGATTGTGCTAGCCTTTAGATTCATAAATCATATGTCAGAGTAAACTGATACAAATTTTTCGATTATCTTTGAAAGAACACTTTTAAGGTCTGGAAAACGAAAGATAGCTCTTAATTCAAATATACCTGTCTAGAAATAAATAAACATCAGAGTATGTTCTGTTCTGCCTAAGATACTCAGATGACAAGTTTTTCACGAATGGCCCTGCCCTGTCTTCAATTAAATAGCGAAACAATGCTGCAAAAATCCTCTTAAACTACTATTATTTTAAATGTAGAACTGCGTTTACCTGCACCAGCAGCACATGTAAAAAATTGTTACCTATTATCTCTTCTCCTCGTAACTAAGTTCGAAATTTTCGCCCATAGCAAAGGGCATTAATAACTGGAAACCTGTTTTTTTCAGCGTGCACAGACTGAGGCGGTGACCTTCCTCGGCAACCAAGAGTCCAGTCGGAGTCTGTACGCCATCCCTGGCTTGGACTATGTTGCCCACGATGATATTATACCTTATGCCTCCGTAGAGAGGGTTCCATTGCAGCACGAGCTCTTTGACAAGTTTTTAATGCATAGTGCTGAGAAAGGTTAGTTCTCATTGTATTCATGAACTGGCAGCCCGCCCCGAGATATAGATAGAGGTATTTAACATAAAAAAAAATGAGAATTTTGTAAATTTTTGTCTTGGCAGACTTTCCATGCTCAGAACACTCGATCAAGTCTGCTTTTGACAATATAAACAATCAAAATCATCCGTTTGGGAGCTACGATGCCGCAACAACCCACAGATGGATACACACACACACACAGACACATAGATCCACCCGTCAAACTTATAAAAACCCTTTTTGTGTCGGGTCCGAATATTTTTTTTTTGTATAAATATACTTAAGAGCTGATCATATCTCGAGAAGAACCGACAACCGCTGGAGTAAACGTGTTCTTGAGTGGAGACTGCGACTCTGCAACCTTAATGTAGGACGTCTTCCGATCAGGTGGGCTGACGATTATTTGCAGGCAGCAGGTCCCTATGTCCAGCTGTGGACTAATATAGGCTGATGATAACTTTAGATATTGTTATTACTTTTATTTGTTTTATTATTTAGGATTCTAATTGTGAAAGATTTTTTCAAATCGATCCAGCAGTTTCGGAGCCTATTCAATTCAAACAAACAAACAAATTTCCTCATTATTAGTAGTTATTGTGCCATAACTGTAATTAGTTAGACATTAGTATCGCAGATTTTTTGTAGATATTGATGTCCTCTATGAAACTGTAGTACATCACTTACCTCAGCTTACGCGATAAGGATTGTTCGGCGTTACTATTGCATATTTTAACATGGAAAAGTAGTTATTATGACATAACTATAATAGTTAGGACACATGATGTTGCGTAATTTTTCGTAGATATGAATGTCTTCTATAAAACTGTAGTACATCACTTTTCTCTATTGTCAATCGTTTCCGCAGCGTACGCGATATAAGGATTTCTTATGGTCTAAGAGTTCTTATGGTATTTTTTTCACACCTTGGTTATCGAAGTTTTCATACGGATCCCTAACTTTTTTGAAAATATTCTATAGCTTATGTCCATCGGGGATAATATAGAATTCTAATGGTGAAAGAATTTTTGAAATCGGTCCAGTAGTTTCAGTGCCTATTCCCGTCTAACAAACAAATCTTTCCTCTTTATAATTATATGAATGTGTTAAACTAACCTTCGCGCCTCGGGGAGAACCACCCTACCTAGATTTGTTAAGATGCTACCCCGACTCTCGCTAGCCCTACCACCAATTTACTCTATTTTTTACGTTAAACACTTCGGTCTCAGTCAGTCAGGTCTTTGTTGCCACAAACTCTATTTTTTATAAACTATACAAAATATAATTAAAAAGGCATTAAAACAAATATGATTGGTATCATAAACTGCCCAATGGATTTTTGGAATTCCTTGTTTAACGTAATAACAAGAATAGGTAATGGAAAATAATGGCGGCGCTAGTTTTACTTGGGGATATGGCTTAAGGCCCTCGTCTAAGCTCCCATACAATACTTATCGATTCATTTGGAAACTGCGTCCCGATTTGATTGATTTAGTTTTTCAAAATACATAATCATCATTAAAGTAGAGCGAAAGTAATAAAATCCCTTGAAAATGGATAAAAATGAATTTTCGCTCACTATGATTGTTCGGCGTTACTATTAATCCTTAGGTCTAGTAGTATTTTACATGGAACACAAAGTTTTGGGTTAACTCACACCGGGACGCGACGCTGCACGCACTTTTTAAGATAGTGCTTCAAAATATAACTTTATTACTACGCAAAAAGATACAAGTTTTATTGACATTATACGAGTACTCCCCGTGGCGGCACCGCGCTGCTAGTGACTTCACGATGCGCAGCACGGTACCGCGCGGTGCAGCGCGAAACCACTGACCTCTTCAAGCATCGTCGCGTCGGGTCGCGTCTCGGTGCGATTTGACCTTTAGTGTTTCTTTTTATATTTCACTGGAAAAATCTAACTACCTAGATAAGATAGTTTCTTCATAGGTTTTTTGTTATTATAGTGCTCACCCTGCACTTTGGGTATCTCTAGTCACCATCTCTCGTCAAACGAATTTAATGTAACTTAGCTTTGAACGGGTTTGGAAAAACTTCAATGTTTCCCTTGTAGGTTGAGCTAACGGCGCTACAGTCCGTAAAAAGTCCCAGAGATTTTCGAGTCGGCCTGTATTGATTTCGTGGCTTAGTTGGTTAGAGCATATCCGTACAGAGGGTGGGGTTCAAGTGCTGCCGAATTCGAAATTTTTTGGGAACTTATTTCATTTCTTAGTTCTTTCATATTTATGAAGAAGAATTTTGTGTTATTTTGTAGTAGAGTTGCGTGCTGGAAATTGGTACTAGGACATAGCTATTTTGGTGGGTATGCAGTCTTGTATTTATTTATCTATATGTACTTCCCCAGATCCCCCGTTCATAGCTCAAGAGACGCTTCGCGCGTGGCAAAAGAAGAATCATCCCTGGCTAGAACTCAGCGACGTCCACCGAGAGACGACCGAGGGCGTGCGCGTCACTGTTATACCATTCTACATGGGTAGCCGGGAGTCGCAGAACTCTGCTGTATATTGGGTAAGATTCCACATTTTGCAAGCAATATAGTCTGGTCTAGGCCCAAACAAGCGTAAACATTTTTGAGTCGTGAGTCGTGAAATGCGTAGGGTACTTTCAACAGAATTACAATACATTTTGTGACGTGTTGCACAGACAGGACTTTTAGATAGCTTTAACTTTATCCTTAAATTGTATGCCTTAAGGTGGGCCTGAACCTCTAAGCTCCCATACAAACGTACTTATCGATTCATTTGGAAACTACGTCCCCGATTTTAATGAAATTTTGCATAATAATAATAATCGGAAAGGTATAGCTATGTTTGTATCATTTTAGTTTTTCAAAATACATAGGTCATCATAAAGTTTCATTTTCAAGCGATTTTATTACTTTCGCTTTAATTTAATGATGATTATGTTTTTTGAAAAACTAAATTCATAACCCTATCTAAAACCATATACCATAAGAATAGATCTAGTCTCATGCCTATTCTCCGATTTAGAATCCTGGATATTTTATGTCGTCAAAAACATTTATGAATGAAACTGCTTATGCATTATGATAATGTGATGGTTTCTTCCAGTGGCGCTACTGCATCCGCCTAGAAAACCTGGGCCCCCAAGCAGTGCAGCTCCGCGAGCGACACTGGCGCATCTTCTCACTCAGCGGGACCCTAGAGACGGTCCGCGGGCGCGGCGTGGTCGGCCAGGAGCCCGTGTTAGCGAAGCACACGCCGGCCTTCCAGTACTCCAGCCACGTCAGTCTGCAGGCGCCTTCAGGACACATGTGGTAAGTATGCTAGTCAACTGCTGGACTATAAGTGGGTAACAATTTATTTCACCTAACCTTTTAAAGCAATCTACGAATTTAATCGAATTTAAGAGTTACTCTTATTCGATCCACAACCGGCTGCGCCAATTATATTTTCAAAGTGATTTTTTTATGAGTGACTGATGATGATCATGATTTTGTGTATTTTATAGCGACTAAATTATTATGGCTTGTCGAATTACGACCACGGTAGCCAGTCTCTGAGATTTAATTTTGTCGCTATAAAATACGCAACATCATGAACATCACTAATAAAAATCTCTCTTTAAATATTATAGTGCACAAGTGTATGCGTGGGTCTATCTAATAAGTTACTGTAGCGACAATCATTAAATAAACCTTTGCCCGATATGGTTTCCTAGTAAGTTTTAGTTTGTTGTGACTATCAATTTAAGTCAATGTTATTTTCAGGGGTACATTCAGAATGGAGCGCGAGGACGGCTACACATTCGACTGTCGGATTCCGCCTTTTTCCCTAGAAAGCAAGCCCGACGAGGCGGGCCCGCCGCCGCCCTCTCCCTCCACGTGACACCACACCATAGCCAATTTCAAAAGATAAATAGAAAATAAAAAGACATCCTTGTGTTTAGTTTGCAGGATATAATAATATAGTATAGTATCCCACAGTAAAACGACCTTCACCGAGCTGGTTAATGGATAAAAAGTATTTTATATTCAATTAAATATGTCAATAAATATATTGCAAATGGGTTATCTAAAAAATTTCAGGTAAGAATATGACTATTTAAAATATGATATGATATATGATAAATAAGGAACCAAAAAAAAATTTTTTTTTACATTTCACTGGTTTGGTTAATAGACAAATTCCATACCAATCGAAATCATGAAGCCCATAGAATATGCAATTGTTAGGTTGACTATTTTTTTCCTACCATAAGTTTTAAAAATTTTCAAATTATTCATTGTCCGAGTCATATAATTGTGATCTCCAACTTCTGAACATTCTTCGTCATCGCTTTCTGTTTCAGTTGTTTCGACAATATCTTCTATCCATTAAGGTATATGTTCCCCAATAAACCCTACTGGTTTTAAATATTCATCTAAGAACCAACCACAGTTCTCAGGCTGAAGTTTCACGCATACCGGATGAACCGGATCCGTTGCATTAAGCCACATGGAATTTACGAAAATAGTTCGTAATTTTTTTTGAGTCAATGATATCCAGCATTTTGGAATAGAGTTGGAGTCAAAGCCTTTTATTTTCAGCACAAAAATTGTTAAATTCTTCATATTATTTTGTTATTCAAAGTGGTCACTTTTTATGGTTTCCTGGTTATACCTGCCTACCCAATAGTTGTGACGGGAAAAAAATAGTTAACTTAACGTTTGCACATTCTATGGGCTTCATACTTTCGATTGGTATGGAATTTGTCTATTAACCAAACCAGTGAAATGTAAAAAAAAAATTTTTTTTGGTACCTTATTTATCATATTCTGGACTGAAATTTTTTAAACAACCCATTTGCACTGACATATTTAATTGAATATAAAATACTTTTCATCCATTAACCAGCTCGGTGAAGGTCGTTTTATAGTGGGATAATAGACCAATATCCGTATTTTTTTCAATTGTGCTCTAAAAAGCGACTCATAATTTATGATTTTTATTACATTCGAGGTGTGATGTTGAGAGTCATTATTATTTAACAAATCTACAAGAACGGTTTTATTTATTGTTTTAGCAAATGGTATTCATTGCATCCATTTGTTTGTAGTTATAAATTCTTTAGTCGTTTTTTTTAAATATAATTCTAGATCTGTAATAAATTACAGTATTCTGTTTTAAACTTTTTTAATTTTGTAAATGAAACAATACTTCCTTTCTCATTAAGACATTTAATTGGTGTTTTAAAGAATATAAAAATAGAGCTCGTATTAAAATACACGCGTAAAAGCTAGCTTATCTTTCAAAGCCTCGAATTATCTGGGGGCCTACTCGAAAGCTTCGGATTCGTCTTATGCTGCTTACATGAGATTAGCTTTTGAAAACGAATCGAAAACTTCCTTTTCCTAGCACGGGCCCTGAATTAAATAGATACATTTAAATAATTTCTTTTAGCATACCAACACCTACTAATGGATTCTCCTGCCTTTACGCGGCAATTCTATTGCTTTTACAAAGATGTATTTTTACATAAAAGGCACTTGATTTAAAACATTACTTCATTTGAAGTAAATTGAGAATTTGCTTTGCGAGACAAGCAAATATTTCTGTATAAGGTCTGTTAGTTCGACACGTGAACCACGAGAAAATGAAAATCTTAACCGTCCCAGCAGTGGAACCAAGCGACCTTCACCAATATTTCAATGCTAAAAGCACTGATTTCATTTCAGGTTTCTTAAGTTATGTACATACATACAAGCTATGTGCAAAATTACTAATTTATTTATTTGGCTACCTAGGTACCTACATTCTTAATCTACATGATCTAAAATAAATACTGAACATCTGATTTATATCGTAACAAAACTTTTTAAACTTTCGCGATTCATTAACATATTAACAAGTAGTAAAACTGCTTAAAGTTACTTATCGCGTACCTTTTGTTTTTATTTCCCTTACGTTTCCATCGCGGTGTAATAGGGTATTACTTATTATTTATCTTGATTTATTGATTATGATTTTTATCTTGATTATATATCTGGTCTGTGTTCGTAGATATCACACCCATTTTTGAAGTGTCTTAATTAGAATCTGTAGTGCTAAAGAACCACTAAAAAAACATTCTAGTCAATCGATAAGTGCCAAAAATGCATTTCAATTTACATTTTCAAGTTGCGCGCATATCTTTGATGAAAACGCTGGACGCAGTGGACGCCATATTGTACTGTGGTCATGACGTCAGTTGGCTGCGTGGTACCTGAACAAAAGCGCTGATGTTGCTGATGACAGTTCATATATTTAGTTTGCCAACACAGCCGTATGACGTAATAACATTGCGCCGATTTTTTCTTAGTATTTCAAAACAGATAAAAAAGCTGAAAACTATTACCTATGTATTCAATTTTCAAAATTTATTTTATGACACATTTTCTGACTTTTCCGACTGCTTTTTGCATAAGCTATCTCATTAATATATTTTTAGATTTTCATAAGAGTAAAATACCCTATTGCAATCGCTGCAATGCGAGGTAAATTAGAACAAAAGGTAATCGATAAATAACCGTTAATTCATAACAATATCAATCGTAGTAACTTCCGACGCTGAACACAATATGTACAGTACAGTCAGCGTCAAAATCACAGGGCTAGCAATAGCCAACATTAGGGAAATGATCACACTAAAAAGAGACATCAAAGCGATTAATCGTCCTTATATAAATAAGGCATCTGTCGTCAGATATAATAATAATACTTGTCTTGTAGCTGAATGACCATTCTTAACGGAGAATTCTCATCTGCGAGGGACATTATCATCAGATATGAATATGAAGAAAGGTTTGTGTGACATTACTGCAGTTTAATTCTAAGGACCCTGTCTCATGGTGTCACCAGTCGCACCACGAACAAAATGTGTGCCTTCTACTTATATTGGTACCTGGTCTGGTATCAGCTTTGCAGGTTGCGCAACTAAATTCGGTGCCGATAGCCAAATCACCCGCTAGTGGCCCAACTATTAATATGTACTCTATATATATTAATAGTTGCGCCACCAGCGGGTGCTCCTTTGTACCAAAACAAACACCAAATAACTCTCTATTTGGTGCTTGTTTTGGTGTGTTTCACGATTCGTAGCTCAAAACACCACGGTGGCGATAACGGTGGCGCCACCATGGTGTCCTAATGAGATAGGGCTCTTAGAATGCTGTTATGATTCGCTAATACCACGCTAGGAAC
Source organism: Eupithecia exiguata (assembly GCA_947086465.1). Taxonomy (NCBI): domain Eukaryota; kingdom Metazoa; phylum Arthropoda; class Insecta; order Lepidoptera; family Geometridae; genus Eupithecia; species Eupithecia exiguata. The sequence goes on from OX352247.1 coordinate 4,804,301, forward strand.
TAAAAAATAAATGTTCTCGTATAAATAAATAAATAATGCTGGAAAATTCACACAGCATTATCTAGCCCCAAGCTAAGCAGAGCTTATGTTATGGGTACTAGATAACTGATATACATAATATAATACAATACATAGATAGATATTTTTTACTATACATAGAAAACGACCAGAACACCCGGAACAAATATCTGCATATACATAATAATATACAGATCTACTCTTGGAAAGGCATTCGCACAAAGCTCTCAACTACTTGAATTTGACGCTGCCAGTACAATAACCATATGGCACAAGCATGATTGTCGTACGACTTTAGTATTAAATCTAACATGACTAAGGTTGATATTGCTATCGCGCGAGTTGTATGATGAGGGCGGCGCACATTTCGAAAAACTCCATTGTGTGGTGTCCCTGCGACTGTGAGGGGACGAGCGGCGGTGGCGGTGGTGGTGCGACAGGGGACGCGGCGGCTTCGTCATCTACAAATCAAAAGATACTTATTGATACAATACAATATTCGAATAGAAATTAAATAAGTTCCCAAAAATTTTCAATTTCGGCGAGACTCGAACCCGCGCCCCACCCTCTGTACGGGTGTGCTCTAACCAACTAAGCCACGAATCAAGTACTCACCTAATCGAAAATCTCTGGGGCTTCATACGGACTCTAACGCGGTTAGAAAAAAAAACGGAACTTATTTAATTTTCTTCAACATTGCCCAGGGTGCGAGGGCTTACCCACTATAATAGTAAAACCTTAATATTCGAATACACAAGTCAACTATAAAAGACTACAATGATGAGGAACAAACTTGTTGACAAAGAAAATTCACAATCAAATAATATAAATAAATTAGAACTAATAAAAAAATATTCCTGGACAATTCCGAGTCTCAGTGCGGAAATCAGAGTACACACAAAAACAACAGGGCTTGCTGTTTTTTTATATTCTTCTCAATTTTTTATGCCCACCCAAAAGGTAACAAAAATTGGGGCAGCATCGCTCCGCTTGCAGTTATACCTATTTTGTATTCCTAACTTTTTTGATAATCACCGGAAAATTGGCATAAATGTTGCCACTCTCCGTTCGCTGTCATCTCAGCTTCCTTCTCTTTGTTCCTAACACCACCTCACCAAACTATCTCCGCTTGCCGTTACTTATATTCTTAACTTCCATTGTTCTCCGTTTTTAACTACCACCGCAATCTTTAAAATTTTCGGGGCTCGCTGCCATTTCTTTTGACATGAGTACCTACTCATCAAGCAAGTGTACCTACACTTGCTTACTTTTCACCATACCACCCATTCTACATTTCATTTCACCATTTTCTACATCCGAAAAAGCTCGGAAAAAATTATGCAGCTCGCTCCGTTCGCTACTTATACTTACTACTAGCAGCGCCTCGCGGTTTCACCCGCGTAGTTCCCGTTCCCGTAGGAATTTCGGGATAAAAAGTAGTCTATGTCCTATTCCAGACTATAATCTATCTCTGTGCCAAATTTCATCCAGATCCGTTTTGCCGTTCTGGCGTGATAAAGGAACAAACATCCATCCATCCATCTAAACTTTCACGTTTATAATATTAGTGAGATTGTTAGGAGTCGAGGGTCGGGATTGACTTATTTTGTTTCACTTTGGGTGCTTGGTATAAAACCGCCCCGGATACCAACCCACATTACGCCGCCACTAGGGATCAGGGGAGGCACCCTCTAAATCTAAGTGGATGTGCACTGACATCTCGTATTGGAGTCTAGATATTATATATTGCCCCTAACCAGCCGAGCTCGTTGAAGTACCGGAGCAGGACTTCGCGATTCGCGACAGCTTCGTTTCAGCTTTTCTTTGGGTTTGGACGGGTTCGATGCCTCTGAGACTTTACATCCCGTTTTCCGTCTGGCCTCATCTGTGGCCGTGCCACAACCTGTTTCACAGTCTCTTCTTCCTGGGGGCAGCCCACACGACACAGCAGGCTGCTGTCTGTGTCCCCTCATAATCATTTAATTTTGTGATAAGAAACTCAGATTATTTAAGTTTTATTCTATGATTTTGCTTCTCTTAAAACAGTGTGGTCCAAACACGTAAGTATAATAGTTATAATTTTGATTGAACTAAGTGGTTGGTCTGTATTTTGCACTTATGTGGTCCATACAACCCACGAACTTACCTGTGTCCTCCTTTTCGCCAGAAAGAGATTTGAAGTCGAGTAGATATGATTTGTAGTCGACTTGGTACAGTTGGAGTGACATCTTCACATGGTTCTCGGTCATTTTGTTCAGCGTTCGTACCCTGAAAAGGAATTAACAACATAGTATAGTAAAAACTTGTTTTTGGACGACCTCGGTGGTGCAGGCGCAGCGGAAGGTCGCCACCGCCTGCAAAGTAGAAGGTTGTGGGTTCGAATCCCGCCTCGGGATAAATGTACGATCTGCAGATACTTGTTCCGTGTTTTCTGGTTATTTTCTATGTATGATAAAAATACTTAAGATGTAACCTATACCTATACAGGGTGCCACGAAACATGTATCAAAAGGGGGTGATTCTTGACTCCAAGGGGATAAAAAAGATTGGCCTATGATTTTTTTTATATTCCAACAATATTGAACATATTTTGCTTTTTTTTTACATTTGTGTTCTTTTACGTGTATTTTTACAGTAATATTATAGTTTAGAAATTTCAAGGGATTAACATATTTTTTTAACTAATTTCAACGTGTTCAACAAACCAGTGTTTTACGTTGAAATAAGTATTTTAAGCAAAAAGCAATTTAAAATACAAACAATTAAAAATTTTATAATGAAAAATAATGCATGCATAAAAATGCGTGTACAAAACCAGAACAATAATTAAAAAAATATTAATAATATAGAAATAAGATAAAAAAATCACACCCCGACGGGACACCTCGGACTCCAGAATCACCCCCTTTCGGCTTAGTACACATATGTAACGTGGCACCCTGTATATAAGTTATCTAGTATCCTAACACGAGCTTTGCTTAGCTTGGGGCTAGATAATGCTGTGTGAAGAGTCCATCCATATTACTAAACGGGCAAAGAATTACCTGACGTGATAAGGGTTGATGACCTTCCACTCGTAGTCCAGCGCCTTCATAGCTCGGAACACCTCCAGCATTATGTCGTTAGGTTTGCTCTGCGATCGAATGCCCAAGTGCCATTTTGCTCTGAAAATAATCAGTTGAAATAATGTTAAAAAACCGACCAAGTGCGAGTCGGACTCGCGCACGCAGGGATCCTCACCATTATCTATACAAGATAAAGTTAAAAACTACAACCCGACTACGTGAAAGTTATAAAAGTTTGAAACATTTACATTGACAAAATAGAATGACGTATCGGTCATATTTGATAGGCATAGAGTTGAAAATGAAAACAGGTCGTAGGTATTGTAGTTTTTCTCTATGGGGCCTGCAGCCTGCGGCTACCTAAACTTTAATACGCGTTTTGAAGGCTTATTCGGGGGCGGAGCCCTAAATCCTATAGCCTATAACCATCGGAGTATTGAGACGAATCAATCGATACATAATTTGTTGAAATCGAGCCAGTAGTTTCAGCGCTACGTGGGAACAAAGAAATCGGCCACATACATACAAACATAGGGTGCTAACCTCATAACCCTCCCCTGTTGGTAGTCGGGTAAAAAACAGCGAACAAATCACGTTTGTTGTATGGGAGCCCCCTTAAATATTTAATTTATTGTTATTTGTTGTTATAGCGGCAACAGAAATACATCATCTGTGAAAATTCGAACTGTCTAACTATCACGGTTTATGAGATACAGCCTGATGACAGACGGACAGCGGAGTCTTAGTAATAGGGTCCCGTTTTACCCTTTGGGTACGGAACCCTGAAAATGATGTTCTGTTCTGGGTTCTGGTTTTGCAATAGCGGTCTTAACTTTTCTCGTGGAAAATTTGTTACGCGAGAAAAACAGGCACAGTGAAATAAAAAAAATACAACCGGCCAAGTGCGAGTCCGACTCGCGCACGAAGGGTTCCGTAACATTATCTATAAAAAACGCAAAAAAACCACGTATGCTGTATGGGAGCCCCCTTTAATATTTATTTTATTCTATTTTTTAGTATTTGATGTTATAGCGGCAACAGAAATACATCATCTATGAAAATTTCAACTGCCTAACTATCACGGTTCATGAGATACAGCCTGGTGACAGACGGACAGCGAAGTCTTAGTAATAGGATCCCGTTTTTACACAGTGACAAAAGTAGACAGATTAGGACAAAATGTGGCCCCCTCTAGTGTTTTAGTAGGAAAGTACCTTTTAACAGGTGTCCCTCGAGACTTGTCCTGAGGCGGCAAAGCGGCTGGCGGCAGGGAGGAGTCCCGGAGAGGCGCGATCCGCTCTGGATGGGGACGGGGTGAAGTTTCAATGCTTTGTGTCGGCGGGCTGCCTGGAAATACATTGTATTCATTTTCAACAAGGTTCAATTTTGTGAAGTTATACCATAGCCAAACTTGTTGTAGAATGTTTGTAAAGAAACCCTGTATAGACTAGGAGCTATTACAAAATAGCTTATAATTGGTAATGAGAGCCCTACATAAGTCATGTACTTATAATAAAACTATTTTTTTTAACTAATTGAGAAATATATTTTCAAGACGATGCGAATACCCATCACGTAGGTGCCAACAGGTTGGATTTATAATGGTCAGGGCCGTAGCCAGAAATTCATTTGGGGGGGTTGAAACCCCTACCCCTAACACTCCCAAACCCCTAACCTAACCCAACCACACCTAACAAAACCAAAAACCCCTAACTAAACGTTGCTGGCGAGCGGAGTGAGCGGCGAGAAATTAGTGTTTTGCTGGTTTTGGTGCACTTTTTGTGGCAATCTCAAATGGAAATTTCGGGACCACACGAGTAAAGATGCGTTTGTCATCGGCAAAGCAAGCTGCAAATTTTTCAGCAGTAGTCGGCAAAGTGAGTTTGAGTGAGGGACGACCATACCCAGAATGAAAATATTATATTAACGGCGAGCGTAGCGAGCAACATTGCAAACGAGGCCAGATACAGGCATACAAATGATGTCAGCGAGCGGAGCAGTCGTGACAGTTATTGATTATTATTAGGTTTTTATGTTAAGTTTAGTTTGTGTCAAGGTCTGAACCATAGTCAGAACGAACAAAATGTTATTGGCGAGCGGCTGGAATTGCGCAAATTTAATGCTCTCGTTGCATTTTTTATAGTGGTTAGGTATTTGTATTTCCTTAATTTTTGTTGCGGTTGTTAATATAACATTATGTCCAAAATATCACTTCTTCCACGAGTGGACAGCAAAAATTTACCAAAGAGAAAATCAATAAACAATTTTGTATTAGGGTTCCGTACCCAAAGGGTAAAACGGGACCCTATTACTAAGACTCCCCTGTCCATCTGTCACCAGGCTGTATCGCATGAACCGTGATAGGATAGATATTTTGTTAATTATTCACTTTAATAATAAATAATTAAATTAAAATAAAACAAATATTTAAGGGGGGCTCCCATACAACAAACGTAATTTTTTTGCCATTTTTATAGATAATAGTACGGAACCCTTCATGCGCGAGTCCGACTCGCACTTGGCGGTTTTATTTGATAATAATTTGTAGTATAAAATTCGACTAAGTGCTTATTTTGTAAGCCTAATGAAATAAAAGTTATTGTTATTTGACTTTTCCTCAGCCGCTATAAACCCGGAAATTGTATTAGATTGTACGTGGCTCGCGCGAATAGTCTTTACCACTCCTGTCATTATTAAATAACTGAACCCCCAAAACACGGGGGGTGTTCTCCCTACGCCCCTGAAATGGTACTTAGTAGATACCAAACCTACTTAGTTGAGAAGTAAATAAAAATAAAATAAACAGGAGTACTTACTAGCAACATAAAAGTCCTTGATCTCCGCCTTAGCCGCCTCATCAGCTATCCTCTTGTTGTCAATAATCAGATGGTACGCGATCGCCAGCTGATCGTGCGGGTCCCCGCTTAACATCGCGTTGTGGACTTCATGCTCCTTCACTCCGAACTTATCGCACACCTCTGCGATTGCTTCTGTGTCGATCACGCTGCTGTCCTGAGGGGTTAAGGTTCAAATTAGTTGGTTAAAATTACGAGGGCTACCTACATACTGCCAAAAATTCCTATTTTTGAAAATTACAATCAAGTATTTTATAAGTTTAGTAAGCTAGGAATAAGGTTGTCGCAGATCAGACACTGCACTGCTAACACGCAGCACAAAAATGTGGAGTCACATTATGCTCACCTTTAGTTAGATGAATTTTATATTTTAAGGTTTTTGTATTATAGTGCGTAAGCCCTCGTGCTCTGGGTAATCTCTAAGAAATTAAATAAGTTACCAAAATTTTCGATTTCAGCAGGACTCGAAACTGCGCCTCGCTCTCAGTACGGGCGTGCTCAACCAACTAGCCACGAAATCATAGTCTGTTTCGTCGAAAATCTTTGGGACCTCTTACGACTCTAGCACCGTTAGCACCATCTACACCCAGAGTGCGGCTTACACAATAGAAAAACCTTAGAATTGAGTAACGGCAACACCTCTCGTCAAACGAACTAAATGTAACTTTAGTCTTTGAACAGTACAATGTAATTGTTTTCCCTTTTCGACGAAACCGACTAGGATTTCGTCGCTTAGTTGGTTAGAGCACACCGGTACTGAGGGTGGGGCGCAGGTTCGAGTCCTGCCAAAATCGAAATTTTTTGGGAACTTATTCAATTTCTTAGAATTTTATATTGACGGCATCAGATGATGGACAGCTCGCGGACCAGTCGTTAGAAGCTTGTGGGAAGCCATTTTGTCACTGTAAAATATATCTAAAACCAGCTAGTTTAAGCCCGTATTTGAATGAACGTTTTTGTGCTGGTTGGTAGCAGTATTGGATTAATAAGCGTCGAGCTACATAAGCTATACACGGTGTAACTAGGGAGGTGGATCATCGGTGGCTGGAGGGGGGGACCTCAGGACCTATCGATTTAACCCCCATGTATGTTCTATGATATTCAAGTCGTTGATAGAGACTCGCAGAAGAAATCAAGAGTTGTGATGATCATAATGGTTGGAGAAGTGTAACCATAGCTGGTGCAGTCGGTCTATTTCAGCATTTTCTTTGAAGATAGATAGCTTGTACGTGTACGTGAATTCTCAAGACAGTCGTGCTTTTATGAAAGCTTAAGATAGAGATGTACGTAGTAACGTAGGAAGTTCCATGCAAAGTATAGACGTTTGGTTGCTGACGGCGTTACGGGGCGTAGTGTAAAGTGACACAAAGCTAGGGCTCGTGCAGTTAGTACGGGGGAAGAAGGTCACGACACACCGACGACGAAACGTCAAAAATCCGTCTCTTTGCTCGCTGCATGCTTACAGTGAGCAAAGAGACGGATTTTTGACGTTTCATGCTCGCTGCGAATGGTACCTACATTACGCTTCGTAACACCGGTCCGTACACGGTTTTACGCTCGGACTAAGTTTACGAAGTAACATTAAGTACCAAGTACCTAATCTCTGCATAAGTTGCTTATTTTAGGACTGGAATATCATAATAAAAAAAGCCAAGATGGTGTCAATTCAGATGTCGTTAAAACAAACTATGTAATTTGAAAGAACTAAAAATGTTACCTTTAGCGATGGAAATAAAATGATTGCATCATTTTTATTGTATTTAGTTTTTATAACATCCGAGTTGACAACATTGCCAGTCAAAACTATGATCCCCACTGCAATCTTAAGTATGAAAATTATAAGGGGCTAAATGATAGTATATAATTATGTTATGGCTTTTATTTCGGTCAACGAATTAGCATTGCCATTCAACGTGGTAATGCTGCCAGCATTCTGGGCACTTTGCCTTCTGGTGACGGCTTAGATTTTTAGAAAATAGATTTAAGTGTAAATATTAGTTGTAATTATTATTGTATTTTCTTTATCAATGGATTGTAACTGTAGTCTATTATGTTAATAAATAGTTTATTTAGTTTTTAATATTTTTGAACTATGTTGTGTCCGCCTGTTATAGCGTATATATTAGAACCTATTTTATATAATTTACCTATCTATACAAATGCTTTATGTATACGCTGTTGGCGTTCCTTTCTTAATAAATAAATAAAGGGGCCCCAAAGCGAGAATCTAATATAAGTACCTATTACTTACCTCTTAATGCATGCACCATGTAAAATCTCATGCTGCAACTAAAAAATATAATAACAAAAGAAAAAAACACTTAAATCTGCATCACCTGTGATACTGCAACGCCATAATAAATTCCAGCTACGATAAACCTTAGGGTATCAGTGTCCTGGGTAGAAATAATATTATTCTATTTAGTCCGTCAAGAAGATATCGGACACGTATTTTTTCTCTTGTCAATCAAACGAAAATAAAACGTCAAGTGCGAGACGGACTCGCGCAACGAGGGTTCCGTAACTAAACATTATATTCATTATATGATTATAAGACCTTGTTTCTTGCTAAATATTATGATTCTAGATCAGCGGGAAGTAGGTACCCTATAGGTTTTGGTCCATGGCGAGAATAAAAAAAATGTTTTTAGCTTAGACTACAATATTACAATTTTCTGTTTTTTTTTCCTTTACTTGTGCTATAAGACCTCGCTTTTTGCCAAATTTCATGATTTTAGGTCAACGGGAAGTACCCTATAGGTTTGGTGTGCATGTGATTCCCTTGGAAAAGTATGAAAAAATGGGCATACACGACTGTAACTTTTGATTGCGTTGACTTCGAAGTTTGATTTATATCGCGGCTCCAAGAGGTGAGAACCTGAGTATATGATGTGAATTTCAACTCGATACCTCCACGCGTTTCTGAGAAAAGAAGGTTGACAGACGGACAACAAAGTGATCCTTTATGGGTTCCTTTTTTCCTTTTGAGGTACGGAACCCTAAACAATTATAAACATAAATCAGTTTGCGATTTACGTCACGCACGCCGCGCCGTGCTAAAAAATGTCGCACGGCGTGACATCACGCGGAACTTTAACCGATCTTCATTATTTTTGGTTTAGATGACAAATTGACAAAAGAAAAAAACCGTCCAATATCTTCTGATAATCTACCTGACCGACTATTTTTTTTTAGGAAACTAGCCTATTATTTTATCATACCATAATGCTAAGCATGCCAAAATTTTACACATCTTATAATTAAACTAAAATAAGACTAACCTTAATGTTTAACCCTTAAGTACTCGCATGGGGTCAACGCAACTTTGCGCGCTAAAAAGTAATACTTCGGTCGGTCAGAACGCGCTCCCACCAACAGTAGCTTCCTAGTTCGCGCCAAAATTTATGTTTTTTTGACAAACAGGACATCATAGGGTATGCACGCGTCGCTGCACTCTTAGTGCGTGACCCCGTGCGAGTAGTTACGTAACTTTTTTGGTTCGAGGTAAGTGAATCTATTATTATTTTTTTCGTGGTTTTGCATAATGTTTTGTAGCATTTTGTTACATAAAATATTTGAACTGTATTTTGCATAAAAAATACTGGTTTTTATGTAATATTTACCAATACTTTTTGCACTTGTTGTACATAGGGCAAATACAAGTAACATTCGTGCCCTTGTGAGACGCCATTTCCTGCGACAACTTGCAGTAGAACTAGTTCAAGATCACTAAAAACAACGGGTAAACATAAATGCAACTCCAAAACTAATAAAAAACGACTAGTGGAGGTCCATGATCTGCAGAACCAACCAGGCCCATCGACAGCCAAGCGTGGTCGATGCAATATTTGCCCTAGGAGAGTGGATAAAAAAGTACCTACCAAATGCATAAAATGCACAAAATTTATATGCTATGCCCACTCTAGGGTCTTATGTCAAACGTGTGCTGAAAGTGATTCTGATTAGTTTGTAAGAATATACATAGTTTGAACTTTGATCTCATGGTGCCTCAAAAGTACAATTTTAGAGAAGTATTTTATTTTCATTATTTTGATAATGTTCCTAGTAGTTTTTACGAATGTCGTTCGTTAGAAGTTTTAATATAAATATAGTATTTTCCTAATATTTAGCCCTTTATTTAATGCCATTAGTAGTTTAGCAGAAATATTCCTTGTAAATTGGGGTCAGTGGAGACCCCATGCGAGCAGTTGTGTGATTTTCTTCATGCGAGTAACTAAGGGTTAATCTAAGTAAAGGTACATAGGTAACTCGAGAAATGCAGAAATACCTCGTATAATATAAAAAAAACAATAGTTACCCATGCTGTTAGTCATAATCAAAAAGGAATACTAACTACCTGCTCGACCGGGGATGGAAACAAATACCCGGGTAATTCCTTGAGGAACCAGTCGTGTTTCTTGACATCATCTATTGAGGATCTCTTCATGGGGTCCACTTGCAGCATACAGCATAGCAGACTGACTACATTCTTGTTCAGGTACTCGGGGATAGGGAATATTCCAGATTTGATTTTCCGGAAGAGGGTAGGAACGTGTTCGTCGTCAAAAGGTAGCGTGCCGCAGAGAAGCGCGTAGAGGATGACGCCACATGACCAGACATCTACTTCTGGACCCGCGTAGAGCTTCCCTGATATAACCTGTCGAAAACTTATGTTTTATCACCTCAAATAAGAAATGTTTAATCAACTAAGGCCCTTTTCACATGTATACGGTCACGGCACGGTCGCCTTAAAACAGCCAGTGTGCTTGATTCTTTTTGATGCTTTCTCTTCACTATCGCCGATGATCGTTACGCGTATGATCGTCTGTCATCGGCAAGGTAATCGTCATGTTCATCGTGCAAGCATCAACAAAATCGTCCGTGATCATTTGTTCAGCGGAAAGCCATCAAGATGGACCGACCTGGAGTTTATAGCTGCTGCTACCATAAATTATACAAACAAATTAATAAATAAAGCTGGTTTTTTTCTTCAAAAAGCACCATCATCTTGTGTTACGGGTACTAGAGAACAATATCTGCAGATCGTACAAACATTTGTCCCAACCTCCTGCATCGCAGGCGGACTTTCGCTCGCTGTCCTCCGGTGAATGAATGATCGGCCATAGTATGGACGCGCGTACGCAACTACACGCGCATTCTGTTTGATGCGTGTCCGAAAACCGACAAGTCACCGATCACGGTAGCGATAACACACGATGATCCGCGGTTACAAACGATGATCGGCGACTACACGCGAGTAAGGCCTCACACGTTGGTACTCACATGAATCATCTATAATCAGCGATAGTGGCGAGGCGCCATAATATTCATTGATAAATTTTATAGCCTATGATAATCTTACTTCTCATTAAGTTTAGACTGATATAAGGACAAGGTATAAAAAAGATGATAATCTGCTTTTTAAGTCTGAACAGGAGAATAGAAAATATATAGCAGTTTATTGATGTTTACCTCAGGCGCAGCATAATTAGGGGATCCACAAGAAGTCTTTAGAAACTCTCCATCCATCATCATGTTTGACAGACCAAAGTCTGCAATCTTCACATGCATGTTGTGGTCTAACAGTAAATTCTCTGGTTTCAAATCTCGGTGCACAATCATATGTCTGTGGCAGTAGTCAACTCCAGATATGATTTGTTGGAAGAACCTCCGAGCCTCGTGCTCTTGAAGCTTTCCTCGCTTCACTATATAGTCAAATAGTTCACCCCCTGATACATATTCCATTATCATGAAGATGTCTGTTGGTGTGGATATCACCTGCAAAAGGAAATCATGATGGACATGTTGATTGATCAGTGTGTTTCTCCTTTGTAGTTACACAACAATGGTGTTGCAAATTTCAGCAGTAATGAACACCTTGTTATCTTTATTAAAATAAGGCTCACTCTCACACTCTCAATGGGTTACTTGAGGTTTTTCCAGACTGCAACATATTTGTGGATGTATGGATGGACCCAATGTCAGTTTCTCTGCTATATTGTGAAAGGGATAAATGACCAATTTCTAATATTAAAATAAATAGTAACAATTTAGTATCAACATATAATTTTACTTTGAAATTCTTTATTCTGTAATTATTTAGTGTACACAATAATACATAGCATGACATGGACTATGTAGTAGGTTATGTACATAGAGGAGCTTAAGTTTTGATAATTAAATGTTACAAGTTTATCTTACTTTTGTGTGTTTCAGGTTTGTCTAAAGATTGTAATTAATTAATTATTGTGGTGCCAATCGCCATTCCTAAAAACAAGATCATTTGAATTGTTTACCTGATACAGCTTGATGATATGTGGATGTCTAAACAACTTGAGATTCTGTATCTCGCGTCTGATCTTGCCTACGACATCGAGCGACTTTATCTTCTGTCTGTTGAGGATTTTCACAGCAACCTTGTGCTTCGTCAGCTGATGTTCCCCGATCTTTACTTTACCGAATGTGCCCACTCCAAGTGTTGCACCTAAGGTGTAGTGCCCTATCTTAACTATGGGCTGGTTTCCGATGGTTATCAGCGTTGCGACTGCCTTCTCAGTCATTTTTCAAGGTAAAGTGATATGGTACAAGATGAGACAACTTTTACACTGGCGCACGGTTTTACCAGATGTTATGAAACAAACTAGAGGATTAGGAATGATGGCATAAATAAGTTTACATCACGGATTATTTAAGGATAAATTGCCGCGTAGAAACATACAAAAATTAATTTTGCAAGACGAATTTTGCACTTAGAGTATACCTAGAGATGGCATACCTACGAAAAAAACGTGTATACCTAAACTTACCTAGAAACTAAAATGGCTCCTTTCCGTAGTGCTGCCCTTTTGTACCTCGATATTTTTATCGAAACAAGTATTTTTGTGACGATATTTTAGCAGTTTCGTAGTGATTTTATTGTTTTCACCACGATTATGAAACAGAATTCTATAATCATATAGTCATAGAATGCTTTAATTAGAGATACAAAGTATGTGAATGCACGTACCCAACTATGGCTCGACCGCGCTCATGAGACGCAACCACTGAGAAGTTAAGAAAATGAGCTATTATAACAATGGTAATTTTTTCAGGTATTTTCCGAGTCAAGACTCATGCGTTTAGACACGTGCCAGACCTCCTTAGAATTAAAGATCAAAGTTCACCAAACCAGTTTATTGAACAGTCTGCAGTTAGCTCATTTGTTTCAATTGTAGGTAAATACTAGTTCTAATTTGTTTATACTATTTGATTCAAATTTTCTTTGTTAATAAACGTTGTGTTCATTTAAGAAAAAAAGGTACCTACTGAAATGAAACAACAAGCTACTTAATTGCAAAATATATTGTTTGTATGCAACAGTGATTTGTGAGATAGTATATTTATATTTGTATAACAATATGTATCAAAGTTCACCAAACCAGTTTATTGAACAGTCTGCAGTTAGCTCATTTGTTTCAATTGTAGGTAAATACTAGTTCTAATTTGTTTATACTATTTGATTCAAATTTTCTTTGTTAATAAACGTTGTGTTCATTTAAGAAAAAAAGGTACCCACTGAAATGAAACAACAAGCTACTTAATTGCAAAATATATTGTTTGTATGCAACAGTGATTTGTGAGATAGTATATTTATATTTGTATAACAATATGGGTATCTTTTTGTGATTTATATTATTATTATAATATAAATCACAATAAGATAGACACCACATTTTATAAGCAATTCAACAAGTCTCATTCATTTATTATATTATATCACAAATTTAACACAGACTCCTACATTTTTAATTAAACAAGCAATGTAATCCGTCTTATTCATTTACAGTATAAATCAAAAATTTAACACAGACGCCACCTGTATTTTCGATTGTAGAAGCAATGCAACAGTCTCATTCATTTACACATTTGCAATATACCTACCTAATTCAAAAATTCAACTAATACTACACCTAAATTTTCAATTTTACAAGTACCTAATGTAATCAGTCTCATTCATTTACAGTATAAATCTCAAATTTACATTATTTCTATTAAAGTACTGGATCGCGCTGGCACTAGTGGCTGAAACAAACATGAAGAATAAATTTATAATGCAACATTATTTGTCAGCCTACAATTATAGACTCTAGAAAGGTACTGAGTAGTTCAACTTTGAAAAAAAATCTAAAATCTTAAAGAAATTCTAAAAAAAAAGGTGGGCGAAGGTCTGCCTGCGTTGCAGGCAGAACTTCGCCCACCGTGCCACATCGTTTGCGAAATAACTTTATTTTGCATGGAAATAATTTGCTAAGGGAGGATTTATGAAAATGTACATTTTAGAGGGGATTTGAAGTATTTAATATTACTTTGGGTCAGATTTATTTACTTAAAACTTAATATTCATTAATATCAAAATTTAAGCCCTTTGGAAAATAAAGGTAGTCAAGTTAATGCATATAATGCATTACTTTGCAATAGAAGTTTGTGGGAGTAAGGTCAAGTAAAATACTTACTAAAAAGATTCGTGACGGTACGGCATCCTCTCGCAGTCTTGTTATTTAAAGTTCGATTGAAGCAAGTTTCTTCAAAATGAAGAGAACGAACGAAAATATCTTTCGTACCAAACTTCAAATTTTCTACTCCAATTGAGTCCAGCCACTTTTTCTTTTACCGTAATTTTCGGGTAACCTAGAACGTAAAAAACCAGTTGAAAATTAATACACTACAATTTACACTTGAAAACATCGATACCTATGAAAAATGCCTTGAAGGACAACACTATCGCCAAACAAACAGTTTCATGTTTTCTTTAATTACACTTAAAACTTACAAAAATAAGCTACATTCGGTATGAATTTTATGTAAACTATTCCTATGAAAGCCAACACATAAGGTATTTATTGTATTATTTGGTAATTTAGCAAAATAAGAATACGTACCGGTGTAATGTTATGTTTGGACGATTTTCACTTGTTTTTAAGCCGCAACCTACCAAACTGCTGTTTGGCATCTTCCTATTAGCTTTCTTTCGCTTACTATATAAGTATTCACATGAAAAAGTCCCGAACTCAAATAATTTTAGCATTTTTACTGTAAATGCAACTCTCGTTGACAGTTTACATACCTGAAAGTTAAATGGCGAACCGGCCTCAATCATGCTTTGCTATGACGTCACGTTTCAATGTTGCCAAAAATAGGTTTCGCACATTATATTGATGTCTCTTTTTACATTGGTTATTGTAGGTAAGATAAAACGAGATAGCTATAAGTTTATGAGTACAATATCGATTTAGATCATATTTGTATAACCGAAAGTTCCTATAGAACAATACGCCGTCTCTATATACCTATACTCTAAGATTTTGCATCATTTCACTTCACAAAATTGCTCTTGTCTGACTGCTGTCAAGTGTCATTTTAATATGTCATGTCATGTTATGTTTGGTTAATATGGCATTGACAACCAAAATTTTGTATTTTATTTAGCGAACGCAGCTGAAAATCTGAACGCATTTTTTTTTATTCTACTCCCTAACAAAAAGGCTAGTAATGGGTAGGGTAGGGATGTGGTAACCTAGACAAGATAGCCGTGAAAAATCCTATGAATTTCACTGTTAGTACTTACTAACTTTATAGACAAAGAAAATTACAATCAAATAATAGAATTAAATTAAAACTAGTATTTACAATTGAAACAATTGAGCTAACTGCACACTGTTGCAAACAATCTACAGGTAGCTCCACTGATCCATATCAATACCAGTCGGAAGCGTGCCCAAGACGCTAGTTGCATTAACCCGCTGTATAAGTAGTAAGTTATATTATATCTGTTATTACTTTATTATGAAAATACCAATCAAATTATAGGAATGACTAACTGGATTAGTCTTTATCAACAAAGAAAATTACAATCAATTAATAGACCTAAATTATAACTAGTATTTACAATTGATGAGCTAACTGCACTGAATGTTGCAAACAATATACAGGTAGCTCAACTGATCCATATCAAAATGACTGAATAATAATGACGAAAAGTTCAGGTTAGGTGAGGATACCTAACCTGAACTTTTTCGGGTTCTTCGGATGTTTGGTGAAAAGTAATCAAGTTGACCTACGACAAAAAATAAACAGATTATGAATATTAAATATTGGCCATCGGAGCGAGCTGCAGTAGGTAATTTTGGAAATTGGTCAGGTTACATTAACCACGATTTTTTCGCCGATTAACAACAAAGTTGAAGATGTTCCATCAATGTTGTAACTTTTTAGGTGGTCATAAACAAAAAAAGAGTGTCTAAAAATAAATATGAGGAAGCTAAATTTCTCGGTTTGTCATAAACAGAACACGAAAGTATAAAAAATTAATAATAGCGAGTGGAGCGAGCCCTAAAACGTTTGGAGAATTTGCGGCGGCTACGAAGATTGTTATGAAACGAATACAAAATAAGTATCAGCCACGACCTGTTTTGACATTGGTGAGGCACGCTAAGCAAGACAAGCAAGGACGGTATCTAGATTTTTTTTTAATTTTTGGTGATTTACAAGAAAATAGGACACAAAACAGAAACACAGGATAGAGAAAGAATAATACAGCTTACGTTGTATGTATAATAGGCAGCCTTATCGCTTTGAGTAATATCTGCCAGGCAACCTAGTAAGGTTGCCTGGAAGATATTGCAGATTTACGTGTAACCTACACTATCGGTTGTCCAGTCAATTATCTTTGCCGTTATTGTTATACCTTTTGCTAACGTAGCTTTGGATAATTTTGTAATGTCTGTGTCTTTTACAAAAAGAATTGAATTGAACTAGTCCACCTGACCATATAGCCCCTACTTCCTACAGCCAATTAACATCTGGCCATTTGCGTTAACGATCAGATATCATTATATTATAGCGTAGGTGACGCAATCGCATAAATTTATTCAACGTGAAATAACTAAGCTACCACTCGTTTTTACTCAAGCCCTAGCTCGCTGCGCGTCAGGGCTGCGTTCAAAAATTAAGGCGAAAAAAAAAGATTGACGGGTTGTCTGCCCCCCTCCCTTCCTTCACCTCTCCTCCTCTCCTCATTCCCCCCGGCCCGCTCCGCCCTGCGATTTTCTCGTCAAGAGCACTGCGGAAATTTAATTATTTTCGGGTTTTTAATGCATTTTTCCTCTAAATTTCATCACAAACTGTGTGTACACAATGGATACATGTGGAATTTGTCATAAACCAGCGGACGTAAGTACCTTTTAAGACTTTTATAGCCTTCCTTTCATAATGCTCCAATCATTATTTTTTGTTTTCTTTACGAGATTGTTACTAAAATAACGGATTTGGACGCAAATGAGGCAATTGTGGCTGTAACAATCGTAAAGGTTTCAATTTCTCTTTGTTGCAACATCAGAATTGCATCGCAACGTCGAGAAATGTTGGTAAAAAACATTCGAAACCTGCCCGCGTATTTTTTTTACTCCTTGTCGGTCGGTCGGTCGCTTGGCTTGTTTTTTTTACGTCTGGCTCAGCGCTGTATAAAAAAACGCTGAATTCCTTTTTTTATTTGGATTGTGAACCTTGGCAAACTGTGCAGGTATTTTGTAGTACAGCAATACAGCTATGACTTGAGTATTATTTATGTTGTTTTAAGTTTTCTAGCTAGACATTTGTTTTAACTTGAGTCTCTTAGATTCTTCTATGCATGATAGATAGTTGATAGTTTCGATTTACAACACTGTTTCAAGTATTGAATTTATGATGTTTTCAGCAATTGTTTGAAACTGTAAAAGAAGGTGTACACGCTTGCTTTAAATGTCAGCCGCTGGTGCCTGAGGTCACTCTCGAAGATAATACTGACAACACGGACAATACATCGGAAACATCTCAAGCACAGGTATATTCCTAAACTAATTTGTTTACTTTACCTGGTAACTGAAATAACTTTGCAGACAATATCTAATTAACTTATAAACACTTCTGTCAAAGATTATTGTACTACTAAAAGACAATCAAATAAATTTCTACCATCTATCCCTCAACTAAAGATCCTATAAGAGAATCTAAAACCCTATCTAAACTGAGAATGAACTTAATATTTGCAGTAGATAATATTTGATTTTCCTGTTACTCGAAACTAAACTGGGACATAGTCCGGTAAAGAATATAACGATTGCAGGAGAACGCTGAATCAGCTTATTATTGTGGCCTATGCCACAAGACATTCCAGAAAAACCAGC
The DNA here is from genome assembly GCA_947086465.1 of Eupithecia exiguata. Classification (NCBI taxonomy): domain Eukaryota; kingdom Metazoa; phylum Arthropoda; class Insecta; order Lepidoptera; family Geometridae; genus Eupithecia; species Eupithecia exiguata. The sequence goes on from OX352247.1 coordinate 4,822,439, forward strand.
AACTCCAGAACCACATCCGGAACCATAAGGCTGAGAGGCGCTTTGTTTGCACCTACTGCAGTAAAGGTATGCAATATTATTTACTCATACATTTACTCATCGTTATTTTATATTTTATTCACCTTAGGAACACGATGTATCCAAAAGTACCTCTTGGATACATCAGTTTAAAATGTAGGTCACAACAGTATAGGATGCTTTAGTTAAATTATGATTCAAAGCCGTTTTAGCAAAGATAGGAAATAAACAAGGAACAGTCCTGCTGTTAAACGGCGTCGCTTTCGTACGGGACAAGATGGTACCTATGCCACGCGATATAGAAATAAAACGTCGAGTGCGAGTCGGACTCGCGCAACGAGGGTTCCGTAACTTAACATCTTAATTTTATATAACATTATGACCTTGTTTCTTGCCAAATATCATGATTCTAGATCAACGGGAAGTAGGTAGCCTATAGGTTTTTGGTCCATGGCGAGATTCAAAAATTAGTTTTTCTGTGAATAAACTACAAATTTACGGTTATCGAATTTTTCCCTTTAATTGTGCTATAAGACCTTGCTTCTTGCCAAATATCATGATTCTAGGTCAACGGGAAGTACCCTATAGATTTTTGGTCCATAGCGAGAATCAAACATTTTTTTTTGTGAATTAACACAAATGTTCGTTTTTCGGATTTTTTCCTGTAAATTTCAACTTTATAACGCGTGGGGCGTTTCAGAGAAAAAAGGGTTGACAGACGGACAACAAAGGGTTCCTATTGTAAGGGTTCCTTTTTTCCTTTTGATGTACGGAACGCTAAAAAACGGGTTTTTATACAAGTACACAGTTTTATTACAAGTCTACAGTTTTACACACATTAACAAGCAGAGAATTTTAAAAAGTAAAAATAATTGTATCTTGCCAGAACAGAGACGAATAAGAAAAAATGTATAAATAAAAGGTTATTTTAGTAAGGTTTACTACCTTAAAGTAACAGAAAAACTATTCAGATCGGTCTCCACTCAGCAAGTGAACGAACATGAGGGCATTGTCGAGGTGTTTTAGTCGAAATCACAAAAAAGTATACGTCGTAGCAAGCACGCGAAACAAACGCCACCGCCCGCACCGCCGCCGGTCCGGACTGAGGTGAGGGAACATAGTTTGACCTGACTTGAGCCGTACACTTTCGAGATGGTAGTCTCCCTTTTTTAGGGTTCCGTACCCAAAGGGTTAAAACGGGACCCTATTACTAAGACTTCGCTGTCCGTCTGTTCGGTTGTCACATGGCTTTATCTCATGAACAGTAATAGTTAGACAGTTGAAATTTTCACAGATGATGTATTTCAGTTGCCGCTATAACAACAAATACTAAAAAAACAGAATAAAATAAATATTTAAGGGGGCTCCCATACAACATACGTAATTTTTTGCCGTTTTTATAGATAATGGTACGGAAACCTTCGTGCGCGAGTCCGACTCGCACTTGGCCGGTTTTTACTTCTATTTAAGATCACTCATAATATTTTCGCCGCTACCTAATTGGTTTCCTAATCAAATGTAGTCAATGAGCGGCGGAAATAGTATTTATTTTATTTTAACAATATTCAAAAAATTTACAGATAACTTATAGACTAGGTAAACAAATAGGTGCTGATGGCTAATAACAAATTTCCATGGTAGTATGAGTAACACTCACGAATACATCTTGATTAATGAAGGCTGCGACGACCTTGGATCTTGATTGGACCAGCTTTGCTTAAGGGGTACCATACGACGCCATTTTGTGAAAAGGATAGACATAGGATTTCGCGTTCATAGGAGCGGGACAGAGCATAGCAACGAAAGCCCAAAAATAGTTTTTCCTTATTATCTTTTAATTAGGACATTATTTGAAGAAAAAAACATGCGTTTTTGGAACGGCGCAAGTGCAAAAATGGAGTTTTTGCTTATTTAGAAGAAAACTACACAACTTATGAAAAACTGTCTGAAGGAACCAAAGTATTAGTACCAAAGTATTAGTAGTGGTATAACCTACGAATCAAAACATAAATCATTTCAATAGACCGCAGGGTTCCCAAGATCACGACCAAATTATGTGCAAAACAGTACAATTTCATCAAATTCTATCGTATTTTTTTTCTTAATCGTGTTTTCACGTTGAAGGAACCAAAGAAAATATGTAGAATTTTATGTGATTCGAGTTTTTAACCACGGGATTACTGAGATCTAGTCCTAGTTTGACACGCAAACACGCTAGGTTCGCCTCTTAAGCATTTTTTAATTTATGAATTAATGTAGTTTGTGGTATGCCAAGATTTGCACTTTTGTTTCAGCTTTCTCTCAGTCCAACAATCTGAGGGCGCACCTCCGGATCCACACCAACGAACGTCCCTTCAAATGCAACGAGTGCGGGAAAGCATTTACACAGGTTAACTACGATTTTTTTACTTGTCAGACAACAAATATTTGCATTGAATAGGTAATTTTGTTTTAAAACTAATTGATAGATACTTAGGAAATATAGCAGCTGCAGTTTGAATGCACTGGACAGTGGCCCTGCACCTGTCAACCTTATTTGATGAGAAAAGCTTCATGTCCTGAATCCGTTTAAATGACCGCAGCCCGAGAGTGCCTACGCGTGCTTCGCTTAGAGCGATATGAATGAGCCTTTTGCTGTTAGGCGTATTGTATCACGTCTTAAATGAACGACGAAACGAGTAAAACTCGATCGCATCGACAACCTTCATAGTGAGGGAAACAACACAAGACTAAGGTACGGCGGTTACCCTAAGGAATAAGTAGAGAGCTTATGCTTTAGGTTGACATGGGACTGAAATATCAACAGTGGATATGGTTGCCATTGAAATAAAGATGCACATGCGTTTTTCTAACTCAAATAAGTGAATCAGCAAAGCGGCTTGACCCTTGTATCAGACATGGTCATACTTCCCGAATCATAAGGAGCTCAACTCTCAACGTTTATTTCTCGTATTCAGCAGCTAGACCAAGCAGTACACCAAGCTCTGTACCTTGTTATTTTATTCTGCCAGTCTTATTTTAAACCCTACTCCCTCACAACAGGTAACAAACCTGAACAACCACGTCCGCCTACACACGGGCGAGCGTCCGTTCGTATGCGGCGAGCCGGGGTGCGACAAGGCTTTCGCTCAAGTCACGAACCTCAACCAGCACCGCAAGAGGCATCTCACCGGCCGCCCCATTGAGTACACCTACGACTGCAATGTGTGCGGGGAGCAGTTCTCACAGAGAAACCATATGACCAATCATCGGTAAGTACTTAAGTACTGAGCAATCCAGATAGAATTCTAAAGTATTATTCGCACAAGTAAGAGCAAAATACACTTTGGTGGACACCCCATTGAGTACACTACACGTACGATTGCAAAGTATGCGGGGAGCAGTTCTTACAGAGAAACCTTAATCAAAAACCTTAACCATCGGAGAGTTTGAAGTCCTAAACAATCCAGAAATCATACTAAAGTAGGCCCAATTTTTGTAGTTTTCTCTGAGTCACTCTTAATCACACTTATTCAAAAAAGCGACGCAAATTTTCACGTCGCATTTGTAAATTTTTACTACAGGCCTAAAATTGAGCCTAAGACACCTTGTATAAGTGAGTCAAAAGACAAGATGACAGGCCACGCCACAGGTGGAGCAAGGCTACCTGACTGGTGTCACGCTCGAGTCGGTTACGCTGAATCGGCCTTAGATACTTACTCAGTTACAGTTAGCTAAAGAAAAATTAAAGTTCTCTTTTAATTGTGTGACATATGCATACACCATGTTTTGATGCAGTTTTGATGTTAACACGAAAATTGTCACGTCTTTATTTATAAGGCAAATTATGCTATGTCGGTGATTAATAAATAAAATGAATTTGTTGTTCCAGCCGTACCGTCCACGGCGACATAAAGACGATCCGGCGATCGTGCGCCATTTGCGACGTCTCGTTCCCCAACGAGCGGATGCTGCAGGCCCATGCTGCGCAGCACGGCTCCGACGAGATCGAGATCGTCGATACTGAGAGTAAGGGTGCGTTGTATGTAACTGAAGCTATCGCTATAGCCGTGTGGTGCCGGCTTAGAATTTGCACCACCCCAACTCATCCCATGGGTGTCGTAAGAGGCGACTAAGGGACATACACCAGGGGGCAGAGGCGCAGGTAGCAGCGCCTCTTGTAGAATAGATCTACCACCTGCCTTTCGATCTCAAACCCGCTTGCCTTACTTACCCCCCTACAAGATAAAAAACAATAAGGCGATTATCATGGGGAGGCCTGCGTCCAGCAGTGGACCATAGGCTGTTGAGGTTGAGGTAGCTATCGACCAACACAGAAATGAACAAAAAGCGATACTCATAAAAAAATGTTTTTACGAACTTGATGTCTTCAATGATAAATTTAGGGACTCATAATTTTTGTAATAGGTATTGAATGCATTAATAATAAGTAAATCTCACTAATATTATAAACGTGAAAGTTTAGATGGATGGATAGATGGATGGATGTTTGTTCCTTTATCACGCCAGAACGGCTGAACGGATCTGGATGAAATTTGGCACAGAGATAGATTATAGTCTGGAATAGAACATAGGCTACTTTTTATCCCGGAATTCCCACGGGAACGGGAACTACGCGGGTGAAACCGCAAGGCGCTGCTAGTACATCATAAGTAGAAAAGCATGAAACCTGGCCTGTCTTCCATTGCAACACCCTAAATGGGTACATACTGTGAACATTTTATGAACACTCACCTAACTACGAAGACCTGACTGTATGAATGCAATAAATAAAATACTGAAATACAGGTGCCAGCTGCGACACTTGTCATTTGCTGGTTCCGGGTTTGCTTCATGGTCGGAGACGGAGACGCATATGAATCGATTGACCACAATGTGTCCAATAAGTAAAAACATTCACATTTTTCATAACCCCGGCATCGCTGTTGTCGTGATATTGTACCTAGAGAAGTAACACTCAGGCTGAGCTTCCTAATTTTGTCCGTTAATATCTGTTTTGCCGTGACGGCCACGGCCTGATATCTGCGGCCAAGAATCGACGACTAGTATCAGCCCGTATGAATGTCCCAAGAAAGTCAGCAGTTTTCTTCTGTGAATTTTGAAAACCTTCACTGTGATCACTAATGCACCTGCCGTGCGTGGTGATTATGTCAAAAATCCTCTCGCTACGGGAGGCATGTTCAGCAGTACGCGTAGGATTTCGGGAGGCATGTTCAGCAGTACGCGTATGATTTCGGGAGGCATGTTCAGCAAGCAGTACGCTTATGATTTCGGGAGGCATGTTCAGCAAGCAGTACGCGTATGATTTCGGGAGGCATGTTAAGCAGTACGCGTATGATAGTATGCTAATGTAGAGATATATAGTTTATGATCTTTGTCTCATGATTCTTGACGCTACAGCCGCGGTCGAACCTTGGTCTGGTCAAGTGAATTCATCCATCCGATTCGATTCTATAAACTTTCGCCAACGAATATTGTACTTTCCTTGCAGAGAGCGAATACGCATGCGTATTCAGTACATGCGGCATGCGATTTTCTTCTCCCAGCGAGCACACGGAGCACTTACTGCGAGCTCATCAGCTGCGCGTGCTGGCCACAGCCACCAGCCGCCCACCCAAGCGCGGCCGCCCGCCCAAGCAGCAGCTCACTGTAAGACACTGTCACTCTAAAAATATGCGACACACTTTGATGGGTTAACTGTCGCTTGATGCGGAAACAGACTTGCTATAACTACCGTATGCTCAAACCGATGCGGGTCCAAGTGCACCGAAGCGGTGACTACCGCATTTGAGATTTTAACATTTGATACCTCGTACTTGGGAACGGTACTAACATGTCTAAAACTTGAGAAGAACATAATTAAGTCACGAGTTTTCATCAGATTGACTTTGATTGAATCCACATGACACATTCAAATCTCTAACTAAATAAAACCGCCTATACAGAGTGGCTTTTTGAGATGAGACTGGATGGTCAAATCCTGAACCAGGAGAGTTAGTGAAAAGTCGTGAAAGGAGTCATGACCTCGATTTTTACGAAAAGTAAAACTGCATATTTAGTTTTCTAACTCTTAACTCTCAAGGTTTTGGATTTGGCCTTCCACTCTTATTTCTAAAATGCCACCCTGTATAGCATAAAGGTATTGCATACCACTGAATACATTTTTGGAATCGTATCATAATTTTGGAGTTTGGTTACCATTTCATACTTTACTACCTCTTTTTAATATTAAGTACCCATAGTTTCGCATTCGTATTTAATACCAAACTATACTAACAAATACCTATTTGTTAGTATAATCTTGTAACAATATTTTCTTTTGACTAACAACTATCTAGCCTAGAAATTAAATAAGTTCCCAAAAATTTTAGATTTTGGCAGGACTCAAACCTGCGCCCCACCCTCAGTACGGTATTTATTTTATTTTATTTTATTCGGAGAATAAACAGTTGTACATTACTATTTATGTAAACTTACGACTAAACTATTAACTACTAATTAATATATCCTCGCATATAGTAACTAAAAAAAAAAACAACTTTAACCAACTAAGCCACAAAATCCTTAGTCGGTTCGAAGAGGTCCCAAAGATTTTCGATGAATCGACTATGGATTTCGTGGCTTAGTAGCACACCCGTACTGAGGGCGGGGCGCAGATTCGAGTCCTGCCGAAATCGAAATTTTTTGGGAACTTATTTAATTTCTTAGTGATTACCTAGAGTACGAGGGCTTACGCACTATAATACAAAAACCTTAGAACTATCTAGCATGTTTGATTACAAACCTTAACTAACTTTCTCCTTTGCTTTAAACGTTGTAACTAGTTAGCATAGCTCGCTGTTCTCGCAACTTAACTGCACTGTCTCGCAAGCCCTTTGAAACGCGGCTGTTCGCTTCTCTCACACGTCCGTCGTTCCAATCAGGAGGAGGAGGTCATCGATTGGCAACCCTCATCAAAACCTGGGTCACCATCGAGCTCGCAACACAGGACCTCGCGATCGTCCCCCATTGAGATCAGTACAAGCGAAGCCGAGGAAGATGACGAGGCGATACTGGGCTGTTGATACGTGGATGCGGTAAATAATACGGATGCGGTAACTGACGCGCGATGCGGACACAAACTTGCTACTTCAACTCCCGTATACTCAAGCCGATGCGGTTGCAAACGCACTGATGCGGTATATATAACTACCGCATCTGAGATTTTAACATCTTGTACATGGGAAAGGTATTCGCAAATTACCGCATACGTGATTTTTACCGCATTTTCCTCAGCCCTTATGTTTCTATGAAAACTAAATCAGGTGTGTAGGGTAGGCGCATGCGATCTTGGTTGCATGAATTAATTCAGTTCTATTATAATGCTTTAAGAGTGGGTGTGCGGTGAAATAATATATATATTACGTGTATGCCTAAATGCATGTGAGTTTCAATTCTATTTCTTTTTTGTTACAGGAAGAGGAGGATGATCCGATACAAGTGGCAGAAACGGCCTACCCGAAGGTATGTGTTCAACTACATATTCAAGACCTACTTGTAAAATAAAGATTTATACAGGGTGCCACGTAACATGTGTAGGTACTAAACGGAATGGGGGATTCTAATTCCGGGGGGATCAATTTGTGAATATATAGTTTTTAAATTTCGAATTATTATATTATTTTAAAATCAAGGTTTTTTTCTTCTTATTCGTGTTAGTTAATCTTGCATTATTTAACATTATAAAATATTTCACAAATTTTTTTGCTTGTTTGCTTGTTTTTTTAGCAACACCAGTGTTTGTCATTAAATTATTACCACAATGTTATGTACATCCTTTAAAAACAATAATATCAATGAAAGAAAGGAAAAATTCAAATAATATGAATATGAAGAAAATAAGTCTAATTTTTACCCGTCGCTGTCCAGAATCATCCCCTTTCGGCTAAGTTCACATGTTTTGAGGCAGCCTGTATAAAGGTTACCTACCATTCAAGCGTAAAAGATATAAATATTGAACGAGGATAGAGGGAGGAGTTTTAAGATCGACTTAAAAATCAATAAATAAAATCGAATGATGTAAGGTTTACTCTTCAAATAGCAATAAACAACAAAACCGTCCCCGTTTTCTCCAAAAGCACAGCTGCAATAAACTTATGAAATCGGCTTGTTCCAGGTAAAAATCATTAAGCAGCAATACTTGCCCAAACTGAAAATACAAAGCCTGTTCCAGTGAGGGATATCGTACGCAATAACATAGTGATTATAACATTATTAATACATATAATTAGTGTAACATAAAGTTAATTCAGAACTATATTTTGGATCTTAACTTAGGGCCAATTATGTAAGTGGTATAATTGTGTACTTATAACGGATTACATAATGTACCTTTTATTTATAAAATCAAAAACTTTTAATAGTTTTCATATCGTATATTGGATTTTATAAATTTAGGGACAGCAATAATATTGAGTTTACAGCAGGATTGTTTAGTGTTAGATCTCAAACCTTGTATCTAGTATCGTGAAATCGAGAATCGTGAAAGGTCCTTACAGACGGATTTTAATCGATATTATCCGGTTCGAAGGACCCATACATAGAACATAGTAACAAGATAATATAGTATTTTTATACCAGAACTTTTTTATTTTGTTTCTTTAAATAAAATTTATAGTAATCTTGGTGTAAATTCAATATATCGGATGGCTTTGTACTATAAATAATGCCTGGTGCTTTGAAGTGTGGCATACGTGCGTGAGTAATAAAATATAGAAATATACTTTAAGTTTCAATCATTGGTCTTGTCGATAATAAGATCGAAACAGACGACAATCATGCATGCGACATTATTTAATAACTTGCGTAAGAAAGAGAAGGCGATAGAAAATGGCGTCGTTTTCGATCCTTTTAGAACTATTTTAGAGATGCTTAGTCTGTGACTAGATTTTTATTCGAAGTTTGATATCGCTTAAATTATAATAATTGTAAAGTAAAAACTAGCCTGATTATATTAAAAATAATTTGCACCTTGTAAATATTATTTTACTTATTGTAGATAATAATTGGAAATTAAAAGATTATGGTTAGAAGGTCGCTCTTGTAAGTATTAGAAAATTGATCTCTGACATAAAATTGATAAATTATATCTGGATATCTATCGTTGTAATTAAAACAGTTTTTCATTTAATATCTAAACATTTTAATGGAATATTTTACGTATTTAAATAAAAACAGATAATATGATTAATAACTGTTTTAGTTAAACATTTAACCAAAATTTCATTTGCTTAAAAATTGTACAAAGAAATGTATTATATCAATAGAAGTACTAACTTTGTGCCTATTTAAAAATCAAATACGAAATAAGTGTTCTGTGAGCCAATTTAATTAAGTAGCTACTTTAAAAATAATATTTACTTCCTAGACTGCTGATACAAAATAACTCATAAAATTTATATTCGTTCAAAAACCATAAAACAAATTCTGATGTATTTAATCGTTTTAATGCATTCCATGGTCATTAACTTAGCCAGCCATACATTACTTTTGAAAACAATTTTATAACAAAATCATGAATTGATAGGCATAGAGAAATATTATATAGAATTTATAGGGAATATAACAGGGGCCTTATTCTGCTAAAGTAATCGCTTCAATATGACAAGCGTCACAGAATAACGCGTTTTGGTATTCTACCTTAGACGAAAGAAACTACAGACGGAGACACGTCATAAGTGTCAAATTTGATATTATTCTATGAATATTTCCGTGCACCGCACGCACTATCTGGAGTTTCTTTAAGGATTTTAAAGACGATACCTTTTTTGTCACGGTGAAGCAGATTGGTTAGCAGGATTGGGTCCTAGTAACGTAAAATTAACGCATACAACGTCATCGACAAACTAAAGTGACACCAATAGTGATAGCTATTTAGTACACAAATCTTGTTTTATCAGTGAAATGTTTTACATAGGTTAAGGTGCAAATGTTCCTATGAAAGAAATTGTAACAAGCAGTTTGAATGGTTTACGTTCGTATATATTAAATTAGATAAGTACTAACGATTGTCGAATGATTTTCTATTACGTAGGCTATTCATTAAAAATATATATTGTAAATTGACTACATTTGTTTATTTTAATAATTACCTAGTCCTAGTCTCCCGATTAATGTAAATTATTAAATCCATACTAATCTCGCTAATATTATAAACGTGAAAGTTTAGATGGATGGATAGATGGATGTTTGTTCCTTTATCACGCTAGAACGGCTGAACGGATCTGGATGAAATTTGGCACACAGATAGATTATAGTCTGGAATAGAACATAGGCTACTTTTTATCCCGGAATTCCCACGGGAACGGGAACTACGCGGGTGAAACCGCAAGGCGCTGCTAGTATTATATATAAGGTAGTACTTAATCGAAATAACTCTTGTCTATCTGTCTGTTACGTTTTCACGGCTGAACGGATCTTAATGAAATTTGGCGGGGAGGTAAGTATTATCCCGGGGACGGACATAGGATACTTGAAAAGCGCGGCTGAAGCCGCAGGCAGCGGCTAGTTAACAATAAAATTCAAAAAAGACTTTCATGGTGTTAGTTTTCTCAATCTTATAAAAATAAACCAATTTTTTTAAATTTCTCAATTTAAATAAATCTGAGGCAAGGTCAATATTTATGTCGATATTTATATCGTTAGGCCCAGACTCCATCAAAGCGTAGCAACGCAAACATCTACGTAGTTGTGTCATGTCGGAGACACCCTAGCTGGAAAACGTCTCTTCTCGTCTCCGCTACGGAGATGTGTGCTGGCTGGTTAGAGCGACTGAGCTGCGTGCGACGAGCACCGGATGTTTGTTGCGATGAATGCACTAGCGTGTCAGATCTTATCTCCGCTCATCTCTTCGTCTCCGCTGCGTGACGTCGCCAGCTTGTGAGGCACATCTCCGCTTGATCTTTCTTTGTTTCTTTCGCATACAAATATGGTACATCTCCGCTCGGCGGTGATTACTGCTCATAAAGCTGAGCGGAGACGAGATGTGTGAATAACGACGTTATTTTGGTTGTTTAAAAAACATCTCTCCTCCACTCATATCAGCTCAGCTTTGGTGGAGTCTGGCCCTTAAACTGGTTTTCCTTCGTATTTTGACAGGAGATTAGTAGATGTGATCATTATAAATTCCATCAATGTGATTAAAAACGAGTTTTTTGAGTGTGTTTTACTAGTTCGTCGATCAGTGATTATTTTAATCTTTAATCGTGTTATATTTTGATCAAAGCATTGACTGTCATAAAAATTATCGTCCTACTTTTCTTAACTACAGTTAATACAGTACCGGCTGTAACTACTTGCTGATTGAATACCTCAAGTAAGTGCATTAATTTCCGCTTCATTTATAAGTTTCATTGGTATGAAATAAGGTTAAGGATTTTCCATTGTGCTGGGAGTTTAGGGCGTAATTCTTTGATTCAGATATTTATTATTACATTTGATCAATTTACTTGTATCAGAGAACGCGAGTAACTCAGTCTAAGCCAAGATCTCTTTGAGTTTGGTTGAAGGTTTTCTGTTAATATTGATTAGAGGTATGTAGGTTCATATTACTAGCTGTAACTATACCTATTATTATATAAATAGCTACATAGGTGTTACATTAAAGAAATCTATATTCCTTTTAGTTTTACCTGGATTAACAGCTTAACCGTTATCGTTTAGTTTACACAGCGCTGGGAATTTACGAACGCGATCAAAGGTCTACCTATTCTGTAAAAATTGCTGTAGATGCGATTGCGGGACAGTAAAAGTTCTGTAGACGTACCAGGCAACAATAACAACTACGATCACGAAATACAAACGTCATTGAATCAAGCTGCCGTTTGACGGTTTTCTTCTAGCATGGATCGTTGGCAAGGCAAGACCGCTGTTGTGACCGGTGCGGGGGCCGGCATCGGTGCGGCTATAACACTGGCTCTGGCCAACGCAGGCGTGCGCGTCGTTGGCTTGGAGAGGCAGCACCATATTGTAACTGTGAGTAATGTAGCATGGGCATGAAGTGTTGGCAAGGCATAGACCGCTGTGGTAACCGGGCCGGGAGCCGGCATCGGTGCGGCGCGGGCGACAAATCAAATCAAATCAAAAATTCTTTATTTCCATAAATACAAAAATGTACACCTAGAAAAGGTCAAATTCTTAAAATAAAACACTGACACGGATATAAAGTGGTACTTTTGATTTCTGTCGCTTCGGTATGTAGACTAAAGTAAAGAAGCGACTGACTGACACTGGCTCTGACCAACGCAGGCGTGCGCTTGGAGAGGCAGCACTATATTGTTACTGTGAGTAATGTAGTTTGGAGCATTATTGGCAAGGTAAAACTGCTGTGGTGACAGGTAGCATTGGCGCAGCGCGCCGCTATAGCACTAACTCTGGGCAACGCAGGCGTGCGCGTCGTTGGCTTAGAGAGACTACACCATATTTTTTCGGTCCCATATAATACTTTGTGACGGTAAGTTGGTTGTAGCTTGGCATTCAGTGGTGACACAGTGGGACATAATTAGAGACATCTTGACGTAAGGTCCAATCTTGATCTCAATTCCAATTTTAATCGCGCCAAAAGCTTGATGTTCGGAAAAATTGACGCTTCGGATTTGAATGATGAGCTGTGTCGACTCTACGTCCCGAACAACTACTGCCGAGGTCGGAAACATAGGTTGCGGCCGTGCCGCAGTCTCGTACGGCTGCGCGGTCCATGTCACCCATCCCTCGAGTACTCAACGCTCTCCTAGACGACAGCCCCGATTTTGACTTGTTCGCCGACAGGTGGACTAAATTATTGAGTGTTTTTTGTTTTGTGAACGTCATAATTAATTTAATTCCTAATGTTTTCTTTTTATTAATTTTACTGACATCTTTCAAGGTGACTTATGTGTAACTTTCTTTATTTTAATTAATGTAATTGGTTTCATTTACCGTTTTAATTAAATAAATAAATGTTTCATATTTCCATTATTACACAGATGACACTTGCATTTCAAAACTCAACCGAAATTCGACCCCAATTCCAACCCTTCATAAGCAAAGCTTTCAAAATATTTGTAAAGTATCTTTGCTTTGAATATATTGGTAAAGATCAAGGTAGGCATAATGGTACCAACCTAGGTGAAGGAAATTATTTTTCAAATAAATTTCTTGTTTAAGTAGGTACTTACCTTGGTACTGACACTTATACCCTGTTACCGTACAATAACCTCATGTTTCCATACTATAATAAATCTTTCCCAGGAGCAAGAAGCGAACACCTGCAAGAAATGCAACATAATCTTCCGCATGTGCGACATTTCCAAGCCGGATCAGGTCGCGGCCGAGTTCCGCTGGGTCGAGGAGCACTACGGAGGGATACAGATTCTGGTCAACAACGCCGGTGTGCTATACCCGGGGCAGATTACTGGTAACTTGGGAGTTACAATAACTCAAAACATCCAACTAAGTATATACTTACCCTACTGCGTTCATAGCCCAGCCTCAGCGTTGTCGTTGCGTTATGAGATAAGGTAGGTACTGGATTTCTCATTGTGCTGTAGGCATTTAACCCGTTTACTGCCCGCCCACCCTCGAGGCGCGATTCCAGGGGCTCTGACCGATTGTGTCATAAAATTCAAACGCCCCTAGGTTAAGGTGCAGTGATTCAAAATATCTGTAGTCCGAATATATACTTTAATGTTTAATGTTTTGTTTGCTGTAGAATCAAAAGCTCAGATTTGAGGTCGGAATTTCAACCGACCCAGCTGGGCTTTGGATCCCGTGGTGGTTGTGAAGCTGCGGTACACTCACTTCGATCGTTTGTGTCTTACCACACAAACGATTTTTTGTTGAAGGTGGATGTTAAAAATGCTTTCAACTCTGTAGACCGGGGCGCCCTTCTGACACAAATAAAAGATAAATTACCTGATGTTTACCCCTTTCTTTGGCAATGTTACGGTACACCTTCAAAATTAGTATATAAAGATAAGTTATTGTCCTCTGAGGTTGGTTGTCAGCAGGGCGATCCTTTAGGACCGGCTATTTTCAGTCTCGCGATACATCCCATTATAAAACGTTTAGAGTCAAAATTTAATGTTTGGTATCTGGATGATGGTACTCTAGGAGGCGAAGAAGACACGATTTTGGAAGATTTGCGTGTTTTGATAGAAGAATTTAAGCTTATAGGCTTGGAGCTGAACTTTGCAAAATGTGAACTTTATGTTCCAGAAACGGCAACGACTTCTCCTAATTTTTTAAATATAAAGAGTCGCTTCGAAAGTTTAGCCCCAAACCTGAAGTTGATAGATAAATCTTCGCTTTGCCTCTTAGGATCTCCGATCATGGATGAGTCTTTGCCTGATTTTATAAATGAAAAAATTCAAAAGTTCCTTTCGTTTTCCGATAAATTGCAAAACATCAATGTTCACGTGGCTTTTGTTATTTTACGTTTTTGCCTTTTTGTTCCCAAATTCACTTACTTTTTACGATGCTCCCAACTCTGGAAATATCCTCAACTTACACAGCAGTTGGACAGCATCATGCGCGACACATTAATCAAAATTTTTAATATACCTTTAGATGACAGAGCGTGGCACCAGGCCACTCTTCCTATCAGATTGGGGGGTCTAGGTGTCCGCGAAATTTCTAGTGTTTCACTCCCAGCTTTTTTGTCTTCAGTTCATGGTACAAAGGATCTGATTCATAAAATTTTGGATAAATGTTCACAAAATTGTCAAATAACAGGTTTCGATGAATCATTAGCGTCTTGGAAAATAGCCTGTCCTAGCACTAATATGCCCAAAGTTCTTTCTTCTCAGAGACTGTGGGATGAGCCGCTATGTGAGTTGGTACGGAAAAACCTTATTAATACGTCTACCAGCTCATCAGAACGCGCTCGTTTACTTGCCGTTTCCGAGTGGGAATCAGGACTTTGGTTACATGTTTTGCCTTCTAAAAATCTAGGTACCCTTTTAGACAATAACACATTTCGGGTGGCCACCTCTTTGCGTTTAGGTTCTCCCTGTCTAGTTGCACACCGTTGCCAGTGCGGTGAAACCGTTGATAAGTTCGGTCACCATGTACTGGCATGTGTCTCTAGTGCAGGACGTGTGTCCCGTCATAGTTCAATTAATGACATCATCCGTCGGGCTTTTACCAGCGTCAGTATGGCAGCTACTCTCGAACCACGTGGCCTAATGCGAGATGATGGTAAAAGGCCTGACGGTATGACTCTGATTCCTTGGAAAATGGGTCGGCCTTTAGTTTGGGATGCCACTTGTGTAGATACCCTAGCACCTTCTCATCTTGCAGGGACATCAGTAAGGGCCGGCTCCGCAGCAACATCAGCGGAGTCCCTCAAACGGCGGAAATACGCTAATCTTGACCGAGGTTACCTATTCGAGCCGTTTGGGGTGGAAACCCTAGGTCCTTGGGGTCCTGGGGCACATGGAATACACAAAGATCTAGCAAAACTCCTAATAGAGTCCACAGGTGATCGGAATGCTGGCTTTTATTTCGGTCAACGAATTAGCATTGCCATTCAACGTGGCAATGCTGCCAGCATTCTGGGCACTTTGCCTTCTGGTGACGGCTTAGATTTTTAGAAAATAGATTTAAGTGTAAATATTAGTTGTAATTATTATTGTATTTTCTTTAGTAATAAAAAGATTTTTGTTGACTTTAATGTTAACCTTACATTACATGAAAGTCACCCGCACCGCACCACACCGCGCCCTGCGCCACTGAGGTCGTTAATCAGTTATCTAGTAGGCACCCATATCAAAAGCTTTGCTTAACTTTTTTCGAGTGATTCGAGTTTTTTCGTTTCTTTGCATTTTCTGAAGTAGTTTTTCTGGAGCAGAACATTTACCATAGTAATGTATGTATGTTTTACATCATCAGAAAGTAGAGATTTCAACGAACGAAAAGCCAACCTACTTTTTTAAAAAGTTAAATTTTTGACGTGAGAATTTTCGATTGAAAATTAGGGTGCTTTTTCGATATTAAGTCAAAATATGGTTAAAAAATAAACATTTAAATCCAAAAAATTATAGTATGTTTGGGATTGAAAACGGTAAGTTTTCACCAAATTTCGTGAAAAAAATCAAAGATCTAAAGATAAAAATAAAAAAGCAAAAACTTGGTTGACACTGGATTTTTGTTATAATGCTTACCCACACTTAGCATTTGTAACCGGAAATTTTTGGGAACTTATTTCCTTTCTTACTGTACTTATTGTAGAGGAACCTTACATATAAGGCACCAATTTGTTTCCAGAGTGATAGAAACCCAACGGTTGGTTGGTCCCCATACGTAGGTAGGTGTACCTCACTCAAGATTTTCTTTGTAGGTTGGTTTGGTATGTTAATGTCATCAAAAGGAAGAACCTTTAAAATAATCAGAAACTAGGTACAAGCGCTCCCGTATATCTCGTTATTTGTAAGGTTCAGTATGAGTTGATATGTACGTACATCCTCATTCATAAATATTATTTTTACTTCCCAGCCATTGGTTCCGACCCGCTCACCGACGACCAGATAATAGCCAGCATAGACACCAACATAAAGGGCACGATGCTTTGCACCAGGCATGCCATAGCCTCCATGAAGAAACATAGCTTCGACGGCCACGTGGTTAACATTAGCAGGTACCTCAGCTTCTACCATCCGTAGTCATCGGGCTTTATCATTCATTGGCATCTACATCCACGCAGAACGGTCTATGGTCACGAGGTGGTTCTATAAAAATGTGTTCCCGAGGGTTGAGTATATACCAGCAAAACAATGTTAATATTAAGGATTTTGAAGTTTTAGTTTTTCAAAACAATCAATAGGTAAATAATGTAGTGTTCTTTTCGCGGCACTAACGTAGAAGACTTACGCCCGAATACTCAACCGCATCTCAGATTTAAGCACGTCTCAAGTCGTCGTTTTTTTAACAGTTTTCAATGAAAATCTGTCAAAAATGTATCGCTTGAGACGTGCTTATATCTAAGTTGCGTTTGAGTGTTGCGGTTAAGTGTTCACTACTGTTGCCCTCTAAGGGTTCTGTTCCAAAGGTTTATTTGTTCTGAATTTTGTTTAGTCCTTTAAAGGAAAAAGAAAGATCGTAGCCAAATTACATACTCAGGCCGGCCGAACACGTCCGATTTTTTTGTCTGATATTCGACTATCCGAAGGCGATTTGTGTATTATCAAATGTATGGAACGAACGTTTTCGGATAGTCGAATACGTCTATCCATAGATATTTTCATCCAACAATCAGACAAAAAATCGGACGGGTGCGGCCGGCCTCACAAAATACATTGTGTGTTTGTGAATGAATGAATGATAGTATTTATTTGTTGTGTCCCAGCTTGGCTGCCCACTATATCCCGTTCACTCCCGTGATGAATGTCTACGCTAGTACCAAGCATGCTGTCAGCGCCTTCAACAGCTCGGTGGCAAACGAACTCGCGCATTGCAACAGCAGAATCAAAACTACTGTAAGTTCAACCAATCTTCTTATGTTATAGATACAGATTTTATTTATTACTAGTTTCAATTGTGTGTGATTGATGATTGGCGACGAGTTTCAGATATAATTGTAAGCAATATTTAGGTATTCAAGGAAGGATCTCAAATCGACAAGATATGTAAATTGACTGAGAGATATGTAACAGAGTGAATGTTAGGTGAAGTATGGGCGGTTTGTTTACAAACATTCTACATCGAATTTGGCCAGTGTATACTGTGGTGATTGATGATAATGAAAGTCCACTAGAAAAGTCCAATCCTTGCCAGTTTTTAAAGCTCGTGTCAAGGAGTTTTTCCTTTCAGAAAAGTGAATAATGGTACTTTACTTTGACTATTTATTTATTTATTTAAGTAGTTAGTATATTATGTTATTTATCTAAGTTAGGTCGTTTTAGTATTAAATACATATGTATTTTAGATAATCTTAGGTACACCCCCTGCCTTTCTTAAATGCACAATTCTTTCCATCCCAAGGTTGCCTGGAAGAGATCGCTTCTAAGCGATAAGGCCGCCCATTGTACTTATCTTATGTGATGTCTCTTTGTTATGTTATTTTCTTGTGTACAATAAAGAATTTTTGTATTTGTATTTGTATTTGATGTCTATTTCCATAGGCTATTTCCCCTGGCTACACCCGCACCCACATGGCGCGTCCGGAAGAGGAGCACATGCCCAAGCTGCTTCCGTCCGACGTGGCCAACGCGGTGCTTTACGCGCTCTCGACGCCGCCTGACGTCAATGTGAGCCTTTTTGTGAAACGACAAAAACACTGAACAGGGTCAACTTTCCAGGTGCAATTTTAGGTGCATCTATACCAGGCGTGTATCTTAATATTCTGCTTATTATTCTGGTTTTTAAAATTGGCAATGTTCTGATCTTGTTGTGCTGTAGGTACATTTAGTTTTGTGATTACTATAGCGATTTGCATAGAGTAGGTAGACCTCTATAGTAGTACTTACTACCGAACATAGTTTTGACAAAGATCATTTGCCAAAAGCAACTGGCTGTTGCCATTCTTAAAAAGTAAGGTGCATTAAGTTCCTCCTAAGTTATAATCCGGCCAAACTCAAGTTACAATATTTGTTGGCATGACTGCTCTAGCTCTTTCCTACGATACTAAGTGCTGACAATTATTTTTCAAACTTGACGTCTAAGCTGATCACCACGACGCAGTACGCTGCGTACTGTCACGTTGACTGTCTGCGCGGAGAAGCGGTTGTCGCAGCGTGATAAAGTGATAGCACAGATTATACAGAATAAATGACCGCTTCTCCGCACAGCCAGTCGACGTGACACGGCGTACTGCGAGGTGATCAAGAGACCAAAGCTTAAACGAGAATTTTGGATTTTTCTCTAAGTTGTTTCCAAGCATTGTGTTTCGAGAGTGGCTCTTGTATAGTTAAATACCTTACAGAACGCCGTCCTCAGTCAAGGGTTAGAACTCAAAGAATTTTCAGCGATAGGAAAAATAGGGGTTTATCTTTATGGTAGGCTGACTGTGGTGCCGAGCTTTTAAACAAAACCCTGCACAGACCCATATCAAAAAACTACCTACTCCAATAAATTATAATTACGTAATTTTTGTTTCAGATTACGGAATTAACTATTCAACCAGTCATGGAGACAAGGCTGTGAGGTGTTAAACGACTTGTGGCCGCCCCGGCTTCGCATGGGTAGATTAATATATAGCCTATGATGACACTCACAAATAACGTGGCTTTCTATTGGTAACATTTTCAAAATCCCACTACAACCTCGCAAATTTTGCCTCTTTAGAAAATTAGTTTAGATAATATTTACGAATTGTACCAGTTTAATATTTCACTATTCTAACATATTAGTTGATAGGCTGGTAGCTTATGATTATGTCCCCGGTCAGGTTGTAGCAAATGGAGAAGACACTAAAGTAAGTTTAAATTATTTACTGTTAATACTAAGTCTTTACACAAATAAATAATTTTCAATTTCAATTTTCAAAATTCATCAAGTGTATAATAACATTTTATATTAGCATGTCTAATTAATTACAATGAATGTCAAATGTATCTTTTAAATCTTCAGGTATATTATTGTAAGTCTTTGCTACCATTTTATTTGGCCATTGTTATGAATATTTAGTTTTGAGTCAGGCATTACCTACAAGTTTATAAAAAGTAAAAACTCAATAACTTTATTTCTTAAGGCTTACAAAATAAAAACTTAGATAACTCAAAATTACCATTAGTGACTGTTTACGTATCGTCTTGGTACACCAATTTCTTATTATAATATTCTGGTATTTTCTTAAGCTTCTAGAATAGGTATAATCGGATTAAATGGTACTCTTCAGTTCCCAAAGTTGCTGCAAAACATTTGCTGCATAGTTGCATTAGGCGCAGTTGACAGTGCTTACTGTCGAACAACAGTAGGTACTGTAAAACAAAGCCGTTTCTGGCTTTGT